>JAHTLZ010000023.1:1265128-1307453 GCA_023846285.1 Phrynocephalus versicolor | reverse complement strand
GCTGATGATTTGCATATTCATCACTCCTGTCTGCAGGGTTTGTCACAGAGGCAAACCCAACATGGCAAACACTAGTGTTCTAACAAAATCAGTCAATGCAGTCATGTATGGTAATCCATATAAAGTCACATAGGTAGTCCCTCATTCATGGAAAGCTTGCCTGAATAGGAAGGTCTTTGCCTGCTTCCGGAAAGACATCAGAGATGGGGCAGTCCTGGCCTCCAGCGGGAAGGAGTTCCAAAGTCTGGGACTAGCAACAGAGAGTGCCCTTTCATGTGTTCTTCTGAGACACACCTGTGAAGGTGGCGGGATGGAGAGAAAGGCTGCTCCTGAATACCTTAGCACCTGAGGCAGTTCATACTGCAATATTCAATCTTTGAGATAGCTGGACCCAGGCTGTTTTGTGCTTCGTAGGTTAATGTTAGCATCTTGAATTGTGCCTGATAGCTGATTGGTAGCCAGTGGAGCTGTTTTAGTAGGGGTGTAATGTGATCTCTGTAACCCACCCCAGTCAGCAATCTGGCCAATGCATTCCGGACCCGTTGAAGTTTTTCCTGAGACTTTCCATTGGTTATATCTCCCCAAAGAATGGCCCAACCATCAAGTTTTAGGGAGATATAACTGTCACAGGGAAAAATGAACACCCTGTAAAAACTGATTTCCATGGACTAGTTTCTGGATCATTAAGCAAAGCTATTAAGAATAGTATATTAACAGCTGGCATGTAGCATTGTTTGAGGATATTCACAAAACTACAATCGTCCAATGCAGCTTTTAAAAAGCAAATTAATCTTTTTACATCTCTCTCTCTCTCTCTCGATATATACATATGAGAGATGTATATATGTATATATATATATGAGAGAGAGAGAGAGAGAGAGGCAGGCTATTTTGGTAGGATTTCTGGACTTGGCATAGCCCTCAGGTATAACCTTATACATGACTGCTTAGAAGTGTGAATTGCTGTGTTCTGTTCTACCTGTATTATGTAGACATGATGTAAAGTTATCAAAGAAACCAACTGGAAGTGGTTGGAGGAGATAGCCACATGTATGTAAAAAGATTAATTTGCTTTTTAAAAGCTGCATTGGACAGCGATCGTAGTTTTGTGAATGTCTTCAAACAATGTTAAATGCCAGCTGTTAATATGATACTGTTCTTAATAGCATTGCTTATTGATCCAGAAACTTTTATTTAATTCATGTAGGATTCAGCTGCACTTTTTTGGAAATGATCTCTGATCTTGTACAGATTAAAAAAAAACCTTTCCAGTAGTGTTTTTATGAGACTTTTACAAAATTCTGACACTCTTCTGGATTCAAAAATAAAAATCCAGCAGTGAGAATTGGCAGTGCTTACTTTGTGTTCCTGGAAGTTCAGATTGGAGTTCCAGAATTTCTCAGAAAAAAGGGATGACTTACTGTGTGCACATTCCTATTCTTATGCAATCTGGCAATCTGGAGGCAGTAATCAACCGCAGTCTCTTGAACTCTTTATTCAGTTAAAGAGGAAATAAAGGCTTTATGTTCTGCTTCTGGTAGTATAATCTGTTATTCGTATTTTGGGATAAGGCTTTATCATGAGGTTTCTTAAAGAAGTCTGCCAAGAAAACTCCATGGACATGGGGTCACGAAGAGTTGTTCACAACTGTAACGACACAACACACATACTGCTGATCAAGGTATTATCAAGGTATTATCCAACTGTGTTTTTTATTCCCCGTTTTGATGGATTATCTCTACTTATTGTGAGATGGAAGTTGTGTCCAGATGTGAATATTGTGTAATTGATTGCAAAGGGGAAACATGCTTAGTTACAAAGTAAAGGAGTGAACCTCCAGGCTTTGTTTAATGCATGATCCATAACTTTGGATCCAGATATTAAGGCTGTAAAAAGTTTTGCTGTCAAGAATGTAGCTTAGCACTAACACTTCAGAAACTTTGTGCCCCAATTCTAAACTTTGTTTGCTGATAGTTTTCTGGTCTGTTTGCCCCTGTTCTGGAACATGGCCAAACAGCATGGAAAACCCACAACAACCATCAGATCCTGGCTGTAAAATCCTTTGCAGTGTGATGTGGCGGCCACGAAATCTAACACAATTCTTGGTTGCATCAACAGAAACATAGTGTCTAGATCAAGGGAAGTGTTAGTACCACTCTATTCTGCTCTGGTCAGACCCCACCTGGAGTACTGTGTCCAGTTCTGTGCATCTCAGTTTAAAAAGGATGTTGACAACCTCGAGCGGGTGCAGAGGAGGGCGACCAGGATGGTTGAAGGTCTGGAGGAAATGTCTTATGAGGAACGGCTTAGGGAACTGGGAATGTTTAGCCTTCCAAAAAGAAGGCTGAGTGGGGGATATGATAGCTATGTTTAAATATTTGAAAGGATGTCATATTGAAGAGGGAACAGGTTTGTTTTCCATGGCTTCAGAGACTAGGACTCGGGGCAATGGTTTCAAACTGCAGGAAAAGAGATTCCATTTGAACATTAGGAAGAACTTCCTGATGGTTAGAGCTGTTCGGCAGTGGAATATGCTGCCACGGAGGGTGGTGGAGTCTCCTTCTTTGGTGGATTTTAAGTAGAGGCTGGATGCCACCTTTCGGAAATACTATGATGGGGGTTCTTGCATGGCTGGGGGTTGGACTGGATGGCCCTTGAGGTCTCTTCCAACTCTATGACTCTATGATTCTATGATTCTATGCAAACAAGGTGATTGGGACTGGGAAATCCAAGCTAGAAAAGGGGAAGGCAGAAGGTCAAGGAGAAGACCTCTTTGCAAACAAGGTGATTTTTGACTGGGGAATCTTGGGTGCAGAAGGGGAGGGGTGGGGAGAGGCTTTCTGGAGGAAGCCTCTTTGCATACGAGGTGACTGGAATTGCGGAAACCTGGCTGCAGCAAGGGATAGGAGAAGCTCCGTGCAGGTAGCGTCTCTCTAAATGAACATTTGTGATATATATGTATCAGGGACTACTGTACAGTCGTCCCCCACCATTTCACGTTTCATATACCGTAATCCCAGTATATCACAGGACTGCACTTACCCCAGGCCTGACACTGCCCCAAACAGGCCTCCAACAGGCTTCCCAGGCCTGTTGGAGGCCCCAGAAGTGTTTTCTGGCAAACCGGAAGTGCCTTCTGGATCTCCCAAACCCAATTCTGGGGCTTCCCAACAGGCTTCTCAGGCCTGTTGGAGGCCCCAGAAGTGGTTTGCAGTGAATCAGAAGTCACTTCCAGATCACCATAAAACACTTCTGGCACCTTTGACAGACCCGGGAAGCCCGTCGGAGGCCCTTTCAGGACAGCGCCAGGCCTCAGGCAAGTGTAGAAGGCCCCAGATAGACTCCCATGTCCTGACCTGACCCAACATCCACATATCACGGATTTTCCATTACCGTGGGTTGGGTCAGATCCCTAACCTCCGTGATAGGCGGGGAATTACTGTATCCGCTCTATAAGATGCACAGACATTTCCCCTTACTTCTGGGGTGTGTGTGTGCATCTTATAGAGCAAAAACTAGGGTAATTTACTTTTTTGTACTACCTGTGACAATTTTGAAATCTAACATCAAAACATGTGTGACTTCATATAATACTGTGTTAAGCAAAATGCTTTTTTCAGACCCTACATTACGTACTGATGACCAAAGAAAGTTATACAAGGAAGATTTAAGTACATATCTGAAACAAGAAATACAGGAAACTGAGAGGGTTAAGCTTTAAATCCACAAACATTTAAATACAAGAGATCATCAGAGGTCAGCAACTAATTTCAGTTAAGACTGATGAACAATTTATCTGATTCTGAAAAAGAAAAAGAGATGTGTGTGTGTGTGTGTGTGTGTGTGTGTGTGTGTGTGTGTGTGTGAGAGAGAGAGAGAGAGAGAGAGAGAGAGAGAGAGAGAGAGACCCAAAATGGAAGGGAAACCAGAGCAGGGCAGGGACTCTCCTCAGCTCATTCACTGGCATCAGTTTTGGTGTCCCCCTCCCCTTTCCCTTCCTTTCATTTTATTAATTTAGGGTTCAAAAAGTGGGAAAAATTTAGTACTCAACAGAAAAAATTTATAGACAGAAAATATTATCAACAGAAAAATGCAGTACATTAGAAAAATAGTGCTGTAAATGAGTATTTGACTGATAAAATAAACTGTATTTTCTCTTTATCTGGCAGTTGTGTTTTACAGCAAAACCACAAAAAATCTCCAAGCTGGAATTAGCAATCCTACTGATTGTATCTATTTAGTGTTTCCAAGAATTGTCATCTACATATAAACTCAGCTTGCTTCTACTACTGCCATGTTTTTTTCTCTCTGATACTAGGAAATCTTTGACCTAAGCAGCAACAGACTTTAAAATGCAATTCAGGCATTAACATTTTCTCAAATGTATTGCTATTTTTCCCAGATCTAAATAATGCCCCCCCCCCAACACACACCCACACACCTGCTCTATTCAAGAGAATTAGAGAACAGTATGGTATGGGTTGTAACACCATCAATTTGGCCAGGCCAGGTGTTGCTCAGATTTTAGACATGGTACTAAGGGCTTGTTAAGTACACCAGTTTGTTCACATTTTAAACCTTCATTTCACAAGAAAAAGGGAGTAAATCTTTGTGTCTAATAAAACTGAAGGCTGATTGAATTTGATTTATAAACCAGTCCACTAGTGCAAGGAGAACTCTGGGCAGTTTACCAGTTAAAACCTAACCCCCCCAAAGACACCACATATAATCTCAGTTGATAACTTGTGCCAGAGACTGGGGACCACCACTGAAAAGGCCCAATTGCTTGTCATCACATTTTTGGCCTCCCTCAGTGTGGCCACCTTTAGTAACATAGATTGAAAAGAGCAAATAGAATAGGTAGCTAATCTCTGGAAGATACCTCACAAGTACTGCAGTCCCAAACCATTAAGTATTGAGGTCCTAAACTATTAACCAAGACCTTAAATTGAGCACGCAAAAAGTTACAGGAGCCTCGTGCAGGACCCACCAGGCAGGCAGAGCTCAGAAGCCTCAATGCGTGGATGAGGCAATGGTGTCAAGAGGAAGGCTTCAGATTTGTCAGGAACTGGAGAACATTTTGGGACAAGCCAAACCTGTTCAGGAGGGATGGGTTGCACTTGAATCATGATGGGACCAGATTGCTGGCACTCAACCTCAAAAAGGCTGCAGAGCAGCTTTTATACTGATAACTGGGGGAAAGCCGACAGGAGCTGAATGGCATCTGGTTCGGAACACCTCGTCCCCGTGGAACGAGGTTGGAGAGGGTAGAGAACCACCAAGGGATGACATAGTAGGTATTAGCACTGGGAGAATAATGGGATGTGGTAGTTTGTCTACTAGAATTAAAAGCTGCGGGGGCAGGGGGGGGGAGAAAAAAGAAGAGGCCATTCTTGGGCGACCCACTGTACAGGTGCTTCTATGCAAATGCTCGTAGCCTCCAAGCAAAGATGGGAGGACTTGGAACTCAGTCTGTGAAGTCTGCCTGAGACTAAAAAGACTAGCTCTTCTTCCAGAGACACGATGGCAATCAAACTTCCAGCCTCCAGCTCTGTAGCCAAACACCTGATTTGCAGAGCTAAAAAGTTGGGTGGCTAATTCCCTAGAGGATAGGATGACAATCCAAAACAATCTTGACAGATTAGAGTGCTGGACCAAAGCACATGGAATGAGTTTCAACAGAGAATTATAGGGTCTAGGATCTCCTGCATCTACACAGAAAAAAATGAATTTCACATATATAGGATAGAATCATAGAATCACAGAGTTGGAAGAGACCTCAAGGTCCATCCATTCCAACCCCTTGCCATGCAGGAATTCCCATCACAGTGCTCCCGACAAATGGCCATCCAGCCTCTGCTTAAAAACCTCTAAAGAAGGAGACTCCACCAGCCTCCGTGGCAGCATATTCCACTGCCAAACAGCTCCAACCATCATGAAGTTCTTCCTAATGTTTAAATTGAATCTCTTTTCCTGTGGTTTGAGACCATTGCCCCGCGTCCTAGTTTCTGAAGCCATGGAAAACAATCCAGTTCCTTCTTCAATGGGACATCCTTTCAAATATTTAAACATAACTATCATATCCCCCTCAGCCTTCTTTTAGAGAGGCTAAACATTCCCAGTTCCCTAAGCCGCTCCTTGTAAGACATTTCTTCCAGACCATCAATCATCTTGGTCGTTCTCCTCTGCGACCCACTCAAGATTGTCAACATCCTTTTTAAATTGAGGCGCACAGAACTGGACACAGTACTCCAGGTGGGGTCTGACCAGAGCAGAATAGAGTGGGACTCTCACTTCCCTTGATCTAGACACTATGTTTCTGTTGATGCAACCAAGAATTGTGTTGGATTTCTTGGCCGCCACATCACACTGCAAAGGATTTTACAGCCAGGATCTGAGGTTGTTGTGGGTTTTCCATGCTGTTTGGCCATGTTCTGGAGGTTTGTTTTCCTAACGTTTTGCCACTCTCTCTGGCCAGCATCTTCAAAGGGCAAGAGCACATGGAGCTAGAACTGTAAAGATGCCAGCCACAAAGACTCGTGAAACATTAGGAAGAAAAAACTCCAGAACTCGACCAAACATCGTTTTTAAATTGAGGTGCACAGAACTGGACACAGTACTCCAGGTGGGGTCTGACCAGAGCAGAATAGAGTGGGACTATCACTTCCCTTGATCTAGACACTATGGTTCTGTTGATTCAACCAAGAATCGCATTGGCTTTCCTGGCTGCTGCATCACACTGTTGACTTATATTCAATTTGTGGTCCAACAAGACTCTCAGATCCCTTTCTCAGGTACTATTTTCCAGCCAGGTATCTCCTATCCTATATCTGTACAATTCATTCTTTTTACCTAGATGTAGCACCCTACATTTCCCTCTGTTGAAATCCATTCCGTTAGCTTTGGCCCAGCACTTTAATCTCTCAAGGTATTTTTGGATTTTCATCCTATCCTCTAGGAATTAGCAACCCCTCCCAATTTGGTATCATCTGCAGATTTAATTAGCATACTCTATTCATTCCTCGAAGTCATTAATAAAGACATTGAACAGCACCAGACCCAGAACAGAACCCTGGAGTACCCCACTGGTCACATCTGCCTGTTTAATAATCCGCTCTAGGATCTTTCCAGGAATTGAAGTCAAGCTTACTGGGTGGTAATTATTTGGGTCCTCTTTTTCCCCCCTTTTGAAGATGGGGAAAACATTAGCCCTCCTCCAATTGATGGGGACTTCCCCTGTTCTCCAGGACTTCTCAAAGATTATTGCCTATGGTTCTGAAATTCCTTCTGCCAGTTCTTTTAGTATCCTTGGGTGTAATTCATAGAATCATAGAATCATAGAATTAAAGAGTTGGAAGAGACCTCATGGGCCATCGAGTCCAACCCCCTGCCAAGCAGGAACCCCTTCACAATATTTCCAACAGATGGCCATCCAGCCTCTGCTTAAATACCGTCAAAGAAGGAGACTCTACCACCCTCCGTGGCAGCATATTCCACTGCCGAATAGCTCTAACTGTCATGAAGTTCTTCCGAATGTTCAAATTCATCTGGCCCAGGAGATTTAAATTCAGTTAATGTTTCCAGGTGTTTCTGTACTACCTCTCTACCTATTCTATGTTGCAATTCCTATCCTAGCTCATCTACTCTTTGTCCCGGCAGATGTCTTTCTTCCTTTCTGGAAGAAACTCACCTCTTTTACAGCCTGGATTCCACAGTTACAATCACCTTGTTTACAAGCCACCTCTTTTGTAGTCTGGATTTGCCAGTTCCAATCACCTCGTTTGCAAGTCTCCCCCTTTGAAACTTGGATCCACAGTTCTAATCACCTTGTTTGCAAGCCTCCTCTTTTGCAGCCTGGATTTCCCAGTCCCAATCATCTTGTTTGCAACCCTCCCCTTTTGCACCTTGGATTCCAAGTCAAAAATCACCTCATTTGCAAGGAGTTCGCCTCCATGGAGCCTCTGCCTTCCCCTTATGTAGTCACGATTCCCCACCATGAAACCTTAGGCTAGACATTTTTCCTTGTTTTCCTTCTCTAAAAACTAGGTGTGTCTTATGGTCATGTGTGTCTTATAGAATAAAACAATATAGTAATGTATTAAGTCTAAAATACTGAGCTGCATTCCTGGTTTATGTGTGTGTATTTGTTCCCTCTACGGGAACAGGTGTCACACAGAACAGTTAACCAATATTCTGATCTTGTTCCAGTTTCCACCTAGATGGCTGTTACAGTTGGCAACTTGCTGTTATTTGTCTTGAAATAGCTTGTATAAATACAGTAGATAGTGGTATGCATTGTACTTTGCCAGTGTTTTGTGAGCATATACAGTAGCCTTTACATATCTGTGTTTATATCCACTGTTTTAAATTATGGCTAAAACTGGTGCAGTCAAAGCTATTTTGGCCACCTTGTGTAAGTGAGCGTAGCACAAACTTTCTTAAAGGTGGGGCAGGTGGAGGGATGAGCCAACCTTTTATTTTCAGAGAAGCAAAGATTAAATATTTCAGGTTATACCCGTGTTTCCCCGAAAATAAGACCTACCCAAAAAATAAGCCCTAGCAGGATTGTAATGTGTTTGTTAAATATAAACCCTACCCCGATAATAAGACCTAATGATGGGCATGGCGAACTTGCCTGTCGCTTGCATTTAAGGTATAGCAGCAAAGCTTCTAAGAAGTTTGGCCCATGCTGGGGTGCAAGAGAAAGATTTTTGTGAAACAATTAAAATGTCTCTGACAGTAAGAATTGTTTGATAGTGAAGAGGCCTGCTTCACAAGTGAACTCTCCTTCATTACTTTTGATTACACTGAGGTTGGATAGTTGTTTGTTAGGTATACTTTACCTGTAGATTTCCCATATTCGTCCTCTCCAACTCCATATTTTGTGGTTCTAGGCTCAGCACTTTTTTTTACACACATACCCTGTTAGTGGTTATCATGTGGACTTAGATATGCCTGAAAGTTAAAAGGTTTTGTCTACATTAGTTCAGCATAACTACATGCCTGGGAATTAACTGGGTGCAGTTTGCATTCAAATGGGGGTGAAGTCTCTTAAGTGTGTATTCCAGAAGGGAAACTGAGGCTATTGCTTCCCTGGACTTAGCCATAAAAGCTGCCAAACCAGCTCTGTCGTGTTGGAATGAAAAGAGAAAATTGTCTTACTTGCAGATATTGGTTGATGAGCCAAACTCAAGATGCTTCTTGTTTCATGAGAATATATTTTTTCTTTTAAAACTGGTGCTGCCTGCTTCTATAGCAGTCTGAAAGGCTGCTATAGAAGCTCACGTTATAACTTGCTTTGCTATCTTTATAACTTGTTCATTTTGTGGTGGTTTTTGTCAAGCAATGCCAATAAGTTTGAGACTCAGTTATTTGAAGGACTGCCTAAAATCTTTCCATGCTGTTCTACTTTTTTCCAGAGGTTTTACCTAACCAGCCCACCATTATGACTTGGTTCATTGGTGGTAGAGAGAAAACCTCCTAGTACAGTAATGCCTTGGTTTCAGAGAGGGTGGCCGTGTTAGTCTTTTCAGGAATTTCAGGCAAAAAAAATGAAAAAACAAAATAAAACAAAAGACATAGAACATGGCACCTTAAAGACTAACTTTCATATTTTAATGTAACGTTTCGTGGACACGTCTACTTCTTCAGACATATAACAGCAGAATGAGGTGTGCAATATAATATGTGATGGGATTTACATTTCATACCATATATTCATTGGCTGTAGTATATAGAGTTGGGGGTGAAGAGGAGGAAGATTTGATTAGTAGAGAAGGTGGGAAGGAGGAATTGGCCAGGGTCTGTAGATATGTTAAGTATAGTTTTATGACTCTGAGACCAGGATATGTTGATATGTTAAGTGTGGTATCATGGCTCCTAGGTAAATTCCTCAAGAGACAGAAACTGGATCAGAGAGGGTGAGGGTTGGTGGTGTAGGAGCCCGGGGAGAGAATGGGAGTTTTAACCTTAGAGTCCATGAAAAAAGTGGCAATATAGAGTTTTCATCTTAGAGTCCATGAAAAAGTGGCAATATGGTAATACTACATTTGATAATGACTCAAGAAACCCTGACTTATGTTTAATCCATTCTTGTGTGTGTCCATCATGGATATGAATCTTATTTCAGCTGTTTCCCTTTGTATTCTTGATCTGTAATGATTGTGTTCCAAAATGGTAACCTTCAAGTCCTTCAAGGAGTGTCCAAGTAAATTGAAAAGGTTTGAGACAGGTTTCTGCGTATCGTGGTTTCTTCTGTCAAACGTGTTCATTGATGTGTTTTCTTAGAGATTGTCCTGTTTATCCAGTGTAGAGTGCAGATCGACATTGTTGGCAAAAGGTGGCATAGATCACATTAGTTGAGGAGTAGGTGAAGTTGCCCGTGATACGGTATTTGACATTGTTGGGTCCTGTGATTGTGTTGCCAGAGTAGATGTGTGGGCAGAGTTGGCATTGGGGTTTGTGGCAAGGTTTAGTTCTTCGAGACATCTGTGAATTCACACACTGGGTCTTGTGCACCTGCGCAGAAGTCAGCGGCATGTTCCAAGCCTCTGTAGTACAGTACCTCCCCCTCCTCACTGTGCATGCTTCTCCTTTCCTGGCTGGAATCGTCTGTTCCTTTCTGCCTCTGTGTTTGGTCAACCGTTACTGAGCTCCTGTGGATCGAAAAGAAACTTATTATTGTTACAAAATATTTTTGTCTTCCTATAATTTAAAGGTCTTTATTTTTATATTGTGACCTTCTCCTCCTCCCCATTTTCTTCATTCTCACATCTACTTCATTCCTTCTAGTTCCTTGGTACCCCCCCCCCCCCGCACCATTTTATGGTCTCCACGGGCTTCTTTAAGAGGTGCATGGCCTGCCTGAACAAAATCCTACACATTGATGTCTACACAAAGAGTGTTTGTTCTGCTTGGGCGAAGCCAACCAGCCCTCTCAGCGCTTGCACTATAAAAAACTCACCAAACTGGCACTGAAGCAGTGCCTTGGGTGGCTCAAAGCCCACCTTTGGGAGAAGTCCCTTTCTCCAATGGAACACCAAGAGCCCTTGGACCACTCGGCTCCAACAACTTCTCCCCTCCCAAGCAGAAATCTGGGCAAGGGGCTAAGTCTAAACCATCTTCTTTGACTTCAGCCCAAGATAAGGAAAGGAGAAAGAAAAAGCAAACCTCCTCAACCCTGAAGCCCGACTCCAGGCAACTGAACGCCTCCTCGAGCCCATTTCGCTCAACATTGAGAGACACGACGCCAGGCACTCTGGGCTTAACCGGAATGGAGGAAGATGTCGTTCCCTCCAAATAGACACAGGTGCTGTCTCCACGGTCCAGCCATTCCTACAGCTGGGGAGACAAGTCTGCTGAGCACACTACTATGGTTGACGTGACTGTTAGAAGCCCTGTTGTATCTCATGGCTCACTGTCTGAGATGGCTCCCAGGTCCATATCCGACCATGCCACTCCCCGCCCCCCAACTTCAGTCTGGCATCTGTCAGATACTGACACCGCTGTTGACATTGGAGAGGCTGAGGAGACCTCTCTCTCCCGACAACATTCAGGACATGGGGAAAGGGTTCGACTCCAGCTCGAGTTTGTGGATCAATCCCTGACCTGACTGCCTCACCATCGGCATCGGGAGATTAGGCACTGCTCCTGTTATGTGTGCTACTCTTTGTTGTCTCCATCTTCTCCCCCTCGACACCGATAGCACCTTGATGTCTAACCCTCCTATGAGGCTGACACATCACCTCCTCGGCACTGACACTACAGGGAGAGTGCACAGACACCCCCTTGACATCTGTGTGATTCTGATGCTGATGTATCTTACTGGAGTTACTATGAAGACGATTATTCACCTCCATGGCATTGCTGTGATTATGACGCTGATCGTCCCACTCAACATCGACTATCCTACTATACAGACTATGAGGAACCTGTATGTCCACATAAATGTTACAAATACGTGTGGGTCCTTTCAGAATCCTCCAACGAGGACCCTGATATCAACTGGGCTGTCCAAGCTCCTGCCCAAATATTACCTACTTTGCTGGCAGCCTTGTCTAAATGACCTCGGCAGCAAGCTGTATCTGAGCCCTTATGTCAGGGCTCCTCAACATCAAGACAACCAGTCCCTCAAGCTGAAACTCAATCCTGTCCAGATACCTCACACCAACCTGTTCAGTGGAGATTGGATTCACCAACCTCTATGGATGAGCTTACTCTCTAGGCATCTGACATTGACGATGAATCCCAATGTATGACCACCTCATCTCCAGTCAACTTACCTATGCCTGACTCCAATGTGGCAGATAACCAACCGCTCTCCCCCTCGGAGGACCACAAGCTTTACTCCCAAACCATAAAATTGCAAAAGTTATGGAACTTCAGGTACAACAAGATGAGGCAGAGAACGCATGTAAGTTCTTTGGCCACCTTAATAAGAGTCAGACTCCTTCACTACACATGGCCTTCATCCCTTCTCTCCTAAAATGAATCAAAGATGCTTGGGACAAGCCTTCCTCAGCCCTGCTGATGTCCAGAAGTGTTGACAATTTTTACAGAACACACAGTGAAGGAACTTCCTTTCTTGACAAACGCCCACTGCCTAACTTGCTGATAGTTGATGTTACACAGAATCAAACAAAGGGTTGTTCACCAACTACACTCAGTAATAATGGAAGGCATAATTATTCCTTGGCTTCTTTCTCCCTCCACACCTCCAATTACCTGTGTGCCATGGAAGCTTATTAATACCCTTCCTGGTGACCAGAGAGCTAAGCTCTTACCCTATCATAATGAGGTGATCTCCCTTGTAGATTACGAGACCATAGCAGCCAGACATCTAGCAGATGCTGCTTCCAAACAGCTCGCTACTGCTGTGCATCTTAGGAGACATGCCTGGCTCTGTACAGCCACTATACCAGATGATGACAGAAATAGATACAGGATCCCCCATTTGATGGAGAGGGCCTCTTCGCTTCAACCACAAAGAAGGCCCTTTGGAAAAGCTGATCACAATGCTAAATACGGCCAGATCTTTCACTTACCAGCCCAATTCCACTCAGTCCTCTTTCTGACGTCCCCATCAGCAGTGGCACTGTCCATCGCAGTCTAACCAGACAAGACAGGCTAACTGCTACCATTCTAATTACATCACAACAGCCTATTGCCAGCCTAACTACAAGAACCGACCGACAGCCGACTAGGCATTTTGACCGCAAACAAAAACAGAATCTTTGACAACGGCCCGCCAAGATGCATTCACAACTCTGACATTTGTCTAAAACCCTTCCTTTTCCCCTGGTCCCAAATAACATCGGGCTCATGGGTACTATCCATCATTCAATTCAGCTATGCCCTGGAATTTTAAATCCTCTTTTGGGACAGGTGGTTGTAACACCACCTTCTCCAGATGTTCAAGAAGAGGCAAATCAGTTGTTATTATCACATTAAAAACACAAAGTAAAATCCAGTTGTTAGTCCCAAGCAGAGCAGATTCTGCAGCCAGGTACCTAAATCATGGTGTGGACATGGACATCTAGCCAACTTATTTGTGAGGTTTGGCATTTTTTGTGTTCAGTATGTGGTCATCTGTGTTTCCCCTATTTCTTATGGGGAAATTTGCTTTGATATACAAGCATGTTTCTGGAATGTTTGCTTTGATATACAAGCATGCTTCTGGAATGAATTATGCTTGTAAACCAAGGTATTATTGTATTTTGTCCATTTCTTCCCAGGAGACAAACAACTGGCTCCTTTTGCAGCTTCCATTAAAAGAGTTCTTAAAACATGATTTCAGCCTATGGATTGAAAATGTTTTCTGGTACTTGCTGCTATTACATATCTAAAATTGCACTTTAATTTTTCTGGCTTATTGAAATTTAAATATAAGATGCTTTTATACTATGGTACTTAGTTTATTGCTTTATATTGGAGCTAGTCTTCAAATGTGAGTAAGACATATTTTTAAATAAGTACAATTGAACAGTTGGTACTGAAAATTATTTCTCAAACGCAGTTAGCAATGCTTTCTCATATGTTCCCAAGGTTGTAGTTTCCCTGTTCTATATGGTAGATTTGTGTTTTGACCTCACCTGTGAAGAACATGACTAAAACTGTTGCTCTAGTAGTTGACTTTGATAGTTAATAAGGTGCCAGCACAATTTTATGCATCCACTGTAGTAAATACTCACTTGGCATTTTAGCTTCTTTAGACTGAAATAAAAACTGTAATGTTTCAAATACGGACTGGTACAAAAAAAATCTTACTTCATGTCCATCGCGCAATAGCTGAAATTTGTCTCGACCACACCCCTAGAGCAAGATCAGAGCATGACAATACTGTACCTGGCGCTGAGTTGGGGTATTCTCTTGTCACAGTCTATTCCCGGTTCCTGTTCCAAGACAAGGGACTATGTGGTAACAACGGTCACGCAACAACCAATGTCCACCTTGTGGTCAGCGGCTGAAGTGGCATTCAACATTAGTTTCCCTATGGGAAACACCATGCAGAACAAATGTTTATTAAAGAAAGTACTGAAAATTCTGTAGCAGTGACGTGTAAATCCTGGAAGACCAGTAAATCGAAATAGCGACAAAATTTTATTTAGGATATTTTAAAAAGGGCTAAGAAAGCAAGACAAATTCAGAATTTGTCATGGAACAAGACCGTGAAGTAACAGTTGTCACGAGACAAGTTATCATGACTGTGAGAAAACAGAAACGGGGACAAAGCCACATGATCATGGCCAACACTGTCACGGTACAAAACTAGTGACGGAACAAGGAAGGTCATGAAGTAACCGTCAATGTCAGGTCTCATTAAGTGTTTTATTCTTTTTCTCTGCTCTTTCTAGGACAGTGTAGAGCAGGCATCAGTGCATACTCGTCGAGATCTTGTGGAGCCAGGATTCCAAGAACCTTCAAGTCAAATCTCATTAATTCACCAAGGAGGTAAGGAAATGTGCAATTTAGGTAGATGGTCTGTCCTCTAAGAAGAAGTCTAGATTCATTTCAGTTGTAATGTGCTAAACTAATGGAGTGGACATGATTTTCCATACTTCTGAACTTCTAATGTTCACTATTAAAAGGGAAAGTGACAAAGGGGGAGAAGTATTTTAGAAGGAAGATTACTATTCAGAATGCAGCAAACAGAATAAAACAGAATGGAGGAATTATCACCCAGAACTAATTTGAACTATGCCTGAAGCAAAAATTATTAGAATAAGTCTTCTTGGCCCAGTATTTAGGAATATATATATATTCATTCTAGTAGTCGTCCAGTTTCCAGTAAAATTGGATGGATACATGAGATATCCAGAAATCTCACAAATTACAAGGCCTATTTTTGTTATTAAACCCATTGTTCAGGCAATAACGATACCACTGTCTCAGACAGTTAACCATATTCCTCTGCAGCTGTGGATATGCTCTCTCTAGTTTTTGGCAGAAAATGAGTTTATTGCTTCAACTTGTGTTCACAATTTCTTCTTCAGTGTGTGATTATTACTCAAGAGACGTAATCTGAAATGTCTGACATAGGTTCCAGTTATAAAAATTGCTGTATTAGCTGTAGTGGGGGCCTGACACGCAGCAAACCCTCCTAAGCACATGAATAAAAAAAGTACATAAACGATCCATCTTCTTGGCCTTTTAACTGATGCATGTAGAACCTGATGAATTAGGCTGTGGTTGAGTGTAGTTTATACACCCTTGGAGGGACATGGCTCTTCGGGAGTTGGTAGGATTGAGGCTAAGTAAATCTAGGGTCTAAGAGGAGGCACCCTCCTGCTGACATGCAGTCTCCATCGTGTTGGCCCAGATCCTATTAGCTTAGGCCAGGCATGCCCAAACTTCGGCCCTCCTGATGTTTTGGACCTCAACTCACAGAATTCTAAGCTTAAATTGCCAGTGACAAAGGACTATGGGAGTTGTGGTCCAAAACATCTGGAGGGCTGAAGTTTGGACATGCCTGGCTTAGGCATACATACTCTTCCTCCACATTTTGTCAAAGTTTCATTGCAGTGCCGGGGTGGTGGTGGTGGTGACAGTTTTTCCAAAGGAGGATATTGGGGAGATCTTTTCCTCCTCAACAAGAGCACTCCTATCCCTATATCCTGCAATTATGGTTTTAAGATTTCCTTGTGGGATGAGAGGCAGAAGTAGATCACTTATCTCCTGTCAGTCTTCTTCATAGCCTCTGTGACCCAGATGCATGGGTTATACTTGGCCTAGGAAGACGATTTCAGAATGATACAGAGCTGAATGTTTTTGGGAGGAATCTAGTCCTCTCTCTAGAATACACATCCTAGCATGGTATCTGTTTTCTCTTTCGTTGTCTCATTCTGCTCTTTGGAGTATTTTATTTATCTCAAAGTTAAGACAGCTTCTTACTTCTTTTTACTCACATTTACTGAGATAAATCACGGATAGAACTATCCTACCAACCTGTTCATAGACTGGAAACAATCAATTCTGACAAGAAAGACACTCAAGATTATATTGCAAATATTTGCTGGCAACTGGAGTACGCCACAGATTTTATGAAGAGCAGGTCTGTGCCTTATAGATTAAGCAAACTCTTTGACTGTGTAGATCATGTGCAACTATGGGTTATTTTGAAAGAAATGGACATGCCTGTAGCACTTAATTGTCCTGATGTGTAACGTGTACAGTATTGTGAACAACGAGCTACCATTAGGACAGAATATGGAGAGAGATTAGTTTCCCAGAGGCAAAAGTGTCCTCTGAAGGTGCATTTTATCTCTTCAATTTTTATCTGGAATATATCATACAGAGAGTTGGACTAGATTCGGATGAAGGAGTAGTGAAAAGTGGTGGAAGAAGCATCGGTGGGCAAGCTGTAGTTTTCAGACCCCCTGTTTTAAACAGCCCCACGTACAGCATGTTGCAATGACCCAAATTGGACTCAACTAGGGCATGCATCAGTGCGGCCAGAACATGAGGCAGTTGATGCAGTTTTAATTGTGCAGAAACACTAATCTTTATTTCTTTATATTAGAGGCTGGCTGGTTATCATCCAATATTTATTTATTTTATTTTACATAAATGTTTAGCTGTCTCAGTACCAAATGTTCTCTGAATATGGGGACATTCAGTTGGACATTTTCAGTGTTACTACTACTCTTTTCATGAATGTTGAACTTCTTCCTTTGCTGAAGAAGGGTGTTTGCTCTACCCTTGCTCGCTTGGCCACCCTTATGACTCAAAAAGCACACATTAGGGAAAAATAGCTACGATTCCTGGACAGAGGTGAACTTGCATCCATTACAACTACAATAATAGGTTGATTTACAAGTACCCTAGTTTAAAGATGTTTTGCAGGACAAGCAAACATTCTTCTAAAATTTGCCTTGGTCAATGAGCAATGTCTTGCAATATAAGCACTGGAGCAGGTCACATGTGGCTCTCTTTCTCTCCCGCTGCTGGATTGTGGGTGATTGTGTGAAATGTTTCATCTCAGGCAACCCTCAAAAGCAGAGGGAGGAGAGACGAAGGAAGGTTGCCCTTGTACCAGCCAGGAATGTTTTCAAAGGTGAATGCAAGTTAGAGGTTTGTTTTATTTTTGTTTATATTTTTCTTTAATGTTTTCAACATTCTTTTTTATTTTTTCAAACCATTTCCAGTCATGGGGCAGCTAATCAAATGTATATATGGCTACAAATTGCATTGTATTATTGTCATAATAAAAACACAGAGTAAAATCCAGTTGTTAGTGCTAAACAGAGCAGATTTCACAGCCAGATCTGTAAACCATGGTGTGGATGTGGACTTCTAGCCAACTTCTTTTGTGAGTTTTGGCATTTTTGTGTTCCATATGTGGTCATCTGCTTCCATTATTTCTTATGGGAAAATCTGCTTTGATATACAAGTGCTTTTGTTTACGAGCCTGTTTCTGGATTTGATTATGCTCGTAAAGCAAGATATTACTGTACATCAATTATGGCATGCATGTTGGAATGAATTTGAAGTACTTGATCTGTAAAATGTTGTGTACACCTTTCCACAGTGATCTGTCAAATGATCTATATTACCTGTGTCCTCAGTAGCTATTGCCTAATGAGGCCATTTGAAAAAAGCTTTGCTAGATGAAGAAAAAGTGGTGGGAGAGCAGAACTGCTTCCTCACTGTCATGGAATAAGCATTCAGTTTTTTTCAGGCTCATTCCACATTTTCTGTAACCTTGCTCTAATGTCCCCCCTGCTCATTTCATCACTGCTAGCTCCCTGGGGGAATGGCCTTGGTGCCACTTTGTCTGTGTAGATTATTCCAGATGTCTGTTGACCTCACCAGAATCAGCAGTACAGGATAAAGGAAACTCCCCAACAAATGCTGGATCCACCAGCCCCTTGAGATGGATTATATTAATAATCACTCCTCAGCTATAAAAGCTCAGAACCTTAATGAGTCCTTATCTCTTTTGCATAGTGATCCCTCTTGAAAATGATACTACACAGAATTGTTCCACAGCAAGATCCCAATCCTCTAGTCAGACCATCTATTACTGAACTTGATGTGATTTTAAATACCGGGTAGGGGAGTAGTGGTTACATTTTTATTTTGCTTGGCTTGATTTTGATTTGTTGTAGAGAGACTTTGTTTGGTTGTTTCTTTTTTGTTCTTTAAGAGGTAAACATTAGAAAGATCAAAGTTTTCTCACTCTGCACAGTAAGTGAGACCTAAAGTATGTCTTACCAATGAGAGGGAGGCAGATACTACTTTATATAGAAATCCAGAGCACTGCAGAGCGGTATTAGAGTGGTATCAGAGCAGACAGGTATCAAGAGAGTCCCTTTAAAAAAAATATTGAATTTTCTAAACATAACAAGTTAAAACAAATACATTGCTTGTGTGTTGCCTTGTTGCATAGTTCAAAGACAAATATTTTCCCAATATTTCAGCCCTAGTGTTTGGAATAGTCCAAATTTACATGCTTCTTTTCCATCATTGTATTTATCATTACTTATCTCCATCTTCATCTAGTACAAAAAGTGAAAATAACAAAGTACAGTATTAAACTAGCCTATTTAATCTTAATTTTCCATTTTACTAAGCACTTTAAAATCTATTTGTCTAGCTCAATATATGATAGCCATACATTTATATCTGTTTTCATCTAGTACAAAGGGTGAAGATAGTAAATTTGACTTAAAATATCCTACCTAATCTATAAGATTAAGTAAATAGTAAACTTCATCAACCCATTATATTTTATCTATTCACCTAAATTCTATCCACTTTCAAATATATCAATATGGCTGAGATTAATACTTAATGGGCTATTTAAAAAAAGAGAGTTTCCTGAGCTCCTTGCCCTCTGAAGATGCCGGCCACAGAGTCTGGCGAAATGTCAGGAACAAAAACTTCCAGAACAGATAAACAGCAAAATAACATAAGGAAGAGAAAATAACACACAGCAATATAACAAAAGTATAACAAGTATAAAGACATAGACCCAGTGCTACCCCCCCCCCCCCGGGACTTAAACAAAATTACAACTTTCATGTTATTGACCAATTTCTCTCCAGAAATACATTGAGTCTTCTCCAGGTGTGTACCCTTTACCTTTTTGAAATACATATACCAATAATTTATCCCATATTCAATTAAAGTCATTAGACTTGCTCAGCCCTTTCCTAATTTTGATTTCACAAGTCAGTTTATCATTAATAGCTAAATTCCATAACTCTTTATACCATTCTTCCATTACTAATTGATTATTAGATTTCCAATATTTGGCACAAATCAGCCTTGCGGCCGTAACCATTATAATTACCAATTCCCCCTCTTCAGTTGTGTATCTGCAACTATATTTAACAATACCAGCTGGGGGGACATTGGAATCTTTTCCCCTAATATTTCTTGCATTTCATTGAAAACCAAATTCCATTCAAATTTCCTTTTCTCACATGCCCACCACATATGTAAATATGTTCCTTTATCTTTTTTACATTTCCAGCATATTGGAGATATTTCTTTATTTATTATATTTAACTTCACAGGTGTTATATACCATCTCCAATATACTTTATAGCAGTTTTCTTTAACTCTCACTGATATATTCTTCACTATTCTTTTATTCCACATTTCCCCCTATTCTTCCCTTTTTATCTCTTTATTAATATCTTCTTGCCAAATCTCTTTTAACTTATTACTTTTTTTTATTATCCTCCTGAATTAATATTTTATATATTTAACTTACAATTCCTTTCCTCTGTTCTTTATACTCAGTCTCATTTCTTCTATCTATAATTTCTTCAAATCTGGTCAATTTTCTACATTCCCCTACTTTAGTTATCCATTCTTTAGTCCATTTTTCCAATTGTATAATGTTCAACCAGGAAATATTTTCTCCCATTTTTTTCTTTATGCTTTGTCTACTCTGCATTTGCTTTAACCAGTCCCGCAAGTATATAGCATTTTTATCATGCAGTAGCATATTTAACTTCCCTTTTAAATTTTCTGGGAAATTCTTAATCTCTGTTATTCGTGTCAAAGGTGAAACCAGTGGGCTTAAAATCTCCCTGAAGTTCCTCCAACATTCCATAATATTTTTCAAAAATGGATTATTTATCTTTTTCACCTGAACTTTAATGTCTTCCTTAAAAAATTCTCTTTTTGTGTAATTTCTAAGTCTCTCCAAATTAAATTATCATTTCTGATTATTAAGTCTGGAATATGTCTTAATTGATTGGCTGTGTAATATAGCTTAATATTAGGTAACCCTAAACCACCACCTTTTTGTGGTATATACCATAAGCTCTTATTGATCCTGGGTTTTTTTTATTGCAATTGCAAAACATATTAATTTTCCCCTGAATCCCTTTAAGTTCACTTTCATTCCATTTTATATGTAACATCCAAAATAAAAAGTTTAATTTGGAGATAATTTTCATTTTACATAATGTAATCCTTCCAAACCAAGAAATCCTTAATTTTTTATATTCTTTTATTTGTTCAGTGATCTCTTTCTTAACTTTCTCAACGTTTATCTTAACCATATATTGTAAGCTCCATGCTAATTTTATCCCCAAATAATTAATGCTATTTATTACTTTACCTTTAAATACTTCCCTAAATAATTTTTTCTCTTCTTCACTGTAATTTAACAACATACATTCTGATTTGTTCCATTTAACCTTTAATCCTGTTGCTTCCTCAAACACCTTTAAAAGCTTCTGTAATTGGTAAATATTAATCAGTGGGTTTTTAATTATTAATAATGTATGACTTCCCCTCTTCAACCTCTTCTAGTTCTTTATCCCTTCTTATTGCATGAGCCAACATTTGCATTATAAGTATAAACAAAACTGGAGATAATGGGCAACCTTGTCTAGTTCCTCGCCCCAGGGTAATACTTTCTGTTATTCTATCATTCACTAAGACTCTAGCCTTATTATAAGAATACCACCGATTAATTATATTGCTAAATTGAGCACTAAAACCTAATAGATTAATTAGAATCTTTAAGGTACTCCATTCTACTGTATCAAATGCTTTAAAAATGTCTAATGAGATTATTCCTACCTTCCATTTTTACTATTTGCTAGATACATGTTACTGATAACTCTTCTAATGAAATCTGCCATATGTCTACCTCTAACAAAGCCATTCTGATCCTTATTTATATATTTCCCTACAAAACTATTTAATCTGTTAGCCATAATTGCTGTAAATATTTTTGCATCTTGATTAATCAATGAAATTGGTCTATATGAATCCATAAATGTTGGATCTCTATTTGGCTTTAAAATCAGTACTATTATTGATTCTTGCCAAGATTGAGGAGTTCCCCCTCCTTTAATAATCTTATTAAATAATTCTTTCATTTTAGGTATTAATAATTTCTTAAACACTTTGTCAAATTCCGGTCCTATTCCATCAGTTCCCGGTGTTTTACCTATCTTCAATCTCTTCATCTATTGTTAACTGATCCATCATTGCACTATCTTCATTTTGAATTTTTATTGTAGTATTTTCCCTTACAAACTCATAAATTCTACTTGTAGATGGATTATTACTTGTGTAAAGATTTGTATAATACTCTTGAAATGCCTCTAGCTTTTCCTTCACTTTATCACATCTTTTACCCCTTTGATCCTGTATTACCCCTATCATGTTTTTCTTAATTTGTGTCATTCTTGCTAGCAACTTGGAGTTTTTATTATTATGCTCATAATATTCTCTCTTTAGATATATTAAATTTCGTTCCACTCTTTCTAAACGAATTCCTTCTAGTTCCCTTCTTTTAGCTTGTAACTCCAATAATGCTCTATTATCTCTAGTTGAGATAAATATAATTTCTAGTTTTTTAATATCATTTTCCATATCTTGAATTTTTTTGAATGCATTTTGCTTTAAAATATAAGCCTCTTTCCATGCATACCCTCTTGCTACTGCCTTCATTGTGTCCCAAATTATACTTGTTTCACCTCCTCCTACCTCGTTTATGTTCCAAGTTTCTTCCAAATTTTTATGCATTTTATCTATTATCGACTTATGTAAATAGATCCTTTCATCAATCCTCCATCTTTTTGCTTCTTTATAATCAGACCCTGGAATAAATTCCATGTTTACCATAGCATGATCTGAAATTTGTATTATATCTATTCCTACGTTATTTACTCTGGATAATAAATTTTTAGACACAAATATATAGTCTATTCTAGAAAAGGATTTATATACAGGGGAATAAAAGGAGTATTTTCTTTCATCTCCTCTTAATTCCCTCCAAACATCTCTAAAATCTGTTTTTTAAATAAGTTTATCCAATATTGTTTGAACTCCACCTGTTTCTGCTTCCCAACTTTTGGACCTATCTTTACTAATATCCATAACTAGAGATGGGCACGACCAGAAAAAAATGATGTTTTGATTTTTCGTTTGTCGGAACGGGTCCGTTCCGTTTCTGTTTGTTGCGAATTTTTTCGAAAAATAGTCGTTTCGACGTTTTGTTCGTTTGTCGTTTCTACCGCGATTTAGCGCGATTTGACTTCCCAGAGCATGGGGGTGTCCCGCAATGACCCAGAGGAGGCAGAAAACACTTTAAACTGGGTGATGAATAATATATTTAATAAATATATCATAGCATAAGACTGCATCCTATGCAATAAAGCAAACAAAGTGGGCAGAATGTAATAATCTTTTTCTCTCTTGGTCAACGCTGATTGAACCGGCCACCCTACTTGGTCTGGCTGCCTGTTATACTTTTGTTTTGTTTTGTTTTGAAGCTTTTATCCATCCCATTTCCCCTCCACCTCTCAGAGGCAGCAGGAGACACAGTATTCCGTTCCTCCCCCAAATCTGGATGAGGGTCTACTCTACTCCTCTCAATGTCCCCTCCCCATGACACTCCTTGCAAAGCCAAGCAAATGCCACCCTGGTCAACTAGCAGTCAGAGATTCAGTCTGGTACTGGCATGAGAGTTGTCCCCCCCCCACTCATCTTGTTGAGTGCCCCTCAAGCTCTTGGGGAATCATTGCCAGCTGGAGTATCCAAAGGAGCTGACTGGCAGAATCCCCAAGGATCAAATTAAGGACAGAGCAGAGGGAGCGCACAGTGGGAACATGCTGGAAACGTCATACCAGCGCGGCCCAGCCGAGCCGCCTGCCCAGCCTTTGCCTGGGCAGGTTTGGCCTTTGCCTCAGATTCTTGGCCCTAGCGCGACAACCGAGGAGCCCGGTTCGCTCATGGAGCAGACCTTCTCCCTCCTTGACCAGGTGGCACAGTTCCATGCCCATCTCCAGGGCAGAGACCCTCCGCTGCCCTCCACCCTGTCCGGCTTCCCTGCTGTGTCACCGGAAGTGGCCTTGGTGTTGTCTCAGGCAGCCGCAGGCGGAGGCTTCCCTCCCGCTCAGCATGATCCGGACATGTGGGCCCACCTTCAGCTGCTCTTGTCTGCTTTCAGCGGACCACCCCAGCCCCCCTCTGCCCTGTAACTGTTTTCATTGGGGGCCGACTTGCAAGAAGGTCTGCCTGGGAAGACCCCCCCCCGGGACTGCCAGCAAAAGGGACCACTGGTTTTTCAAGAACAGAACAGCAAAGGCAGCCATTCAGAGCGCAGGAAGGACGGGTGGTGGGGTTGGACCTGCTGCCTTGAACGGTTGGGGCGCAGGCAACTGAGCCCGATTCGTGACAGTTAACACAGCAAAGCCATGAAGCCAGAGCGCCAGGGAATTTTTCTTGGTTGGGGAGGGATTGTTTCAGTGGTCTCCTTTGGAGGCCACAAGGCCAGAGTTCTGCCTACCCAGTGGAGACAGAGTCCACGCACGCAGCAAAGCCATGAAGCCAGAGCGCCAGGGAACTTGAGGGAGGGATTGTTTCAGCCACATACTTTGGAGGCCAGTTTTTCCAAACGAGGAGACCAGTTCCACCAACCCAGTGGAGACAGAGTCCACGCACGCAGCAAAGACACGAAGCCAGAACTGTAGGGAAGTTAGGGGAGGGATTCTTTCAGCCGCCTACTTTGGAGGCCCCCATGCCAGAGATTTGACTGCCCAGTGGAGACACCGTCTATGCACGCACGCGGCAAAGCCACAAAGCCAGAACGGCAGGGACGTTTGGGGAGGAATTCTTTCAGCCGCCTACTTTGGAGGCCACCAAGCCAGAGTTTTGACTGTCCAGTGGAGACACAGTCTACGCACGCAGGCAGCAAAGCCACGAAGCCAGAACGGCAGGGAAGTTCGTGGAGGGATTTCTTCAGCCGCCTACTTTGGTGGCCAGTTTTTCCAAACCAGGAGAGCAGTTCCACCAACCCAGGGGAGAGACAGTCTATGCACGCACGCAGCAGAGCCATGAAGCTAGAACGGCAGGGAAGTTCGGGGAGGGATTCTTTCAGCCACCTTCTTTGGAGGCCACCAAGCCAGAATTTTGCCTGCCCAGTGGAGACACAGTCCACCCAGGAAAGCCACGAAGCCAGAGCGCCAGGGAACTTGAGGGAGGGATTGTTCTTCTTTGTGGACTCTGTGAATCCACACAAGGGGTCTTCGCGCCTGCGCACCTGAGTTCCCGGTCGTTTCAAGCTTAAGGCGTATAAGCCCCTCCCCTCCGTGCGCATGCTCACCCCTTTCCTGCCTTGCTGGTCAGTTCCCTTTTGCCGCCGCTGAGTTTGGTCGTCCTTTTCCGAGCACCTGCAAACAAAAAGGAAAGTGAAATTTTTCTTCATATATTTTATTTCTTTCATTTACTTTCCTCCCAAGTTCCCCCCCTCCAAATTTATATAGTTATAACTCCTTTTCGGCGCCACCCTTAGGGTGGAGCCCCCCCGGTTGCGGGCGCGCCCACCGTTTATGGCCGCAGCAGCACTTTTTAAACAGTGAGAGGCCTGTCCGAACAGAATCCCGTTAGCTGACAGGCACAGTTTGTGCCTTTTCTGCCTAGGCGAGGCTCACCAACTGGCTCTCTGTCCACAGTGCAAAAAGCTAACCAAGCCGGCTCTCAAGCACCGCCTGGAACAGTTGCGGGCTTACTTGTGGGAAAAATCCCTCAAGCCTATGGAAACCCGTTCGGAGGCTTCCATGCCTTCCACCTCCTCAAAATCCAAGTCCTCGACAAAAGGGAAATGGATGGACAAAAAGAAAAAGAAACACCTTAAGCCTGCTCCGATTTCAGAGAAAAAAATCGAAGGAGATGGCTACCACTGTGCGAATAACGGTGCCGACGCTGAAACCGCCCACGCTCACTTTGGCCGAGTCGCGCGGCGTCGAGGGGGTTCCGAGCTCTGCACACAAGTCTCCAGATGCCTCACAATGAGACGAGCCATGGTCCCATGCCTTTGCAATCAAGCAACGGGTACCTGGGAACCCTCTCATAGCCCTATGATACTAACGGGTTTACCGCCTGGCCAGCTTGTCCATGACACAGACATGGCCACACTTACTTACAACCCATTGTCGCACCTACAGAATCTCCAGGCTGCCTCCACGGCCTCAGCTCTTCAACAATCTGATGCCGAAGAGCATGTGCTAGGTACCCCCAGGCGCCTGGGAGCACAGCACCAGATGTCGCCTACATCTCGATCTGATATCGAGGGGAGACAGGTCTTCGTCGTCGGACGTCAGACAGGGGACCAACAAGGGGCTGCTTCCCCGAATCAGGGCAGAAAATGGGTGCGGTTAGAGACCCGCAATTCCACCTCCTCGCCCTCATCCTCTCCCAGACGTCAAAGATCACGACGTCGGCAGGGCAAGCGGCACTCTTCCTCGTCGTCTTCTGCACGGCATCATAAAAGCAAACGCCGTTCTAAAAAGCGACGACGTCATACCCACCCGGTGTCCAACTCTTCAGACACCAACTCCTACACTAATTCTTCCTCCGCCTCTCCACAACCCAGGAGGCGTCGAAGAGTTAAATTGAAGCCACCGGCTCAGCGCCTTCTGGTGTCCAATACTGACACCATTCTGGGTATAGGCTTCCATATCCAGTCTCTTCAAGGCTCCACTGACATCACACCGCAATCAGTGGACCCACAGGCACAGCAAATACAGCTACCAGACTCGCCAGCGACTATGGATCGCCCATTAACGGACGAATCTGACATGGGAGCAGCCTCTCAGACCTCACACCGGTCCACCCTCTCAAAATCTAGACATTCAGAGACAGATATACAAGAAAAACAGCCTTCCACCCCAACGGAAGACTTTAAGCATTATTCACACGTGATACACAAGATTGCACAAGTCATGGGGCTTCAAGTGCAACTCCCAGCCACAAGTGACTCGTGTAAATTCTTTGGCCATTTACACAAGACTAGGCCACCTCCTTTACGAATGGGATTCATTCCCTCTATGCTGGAGAAGGCCAAGGAAGCTTGGGCCAAACCTTCTTCCAACTCTTTGGTTCCAAGGAGAATTGACAGCCTATACAAGACACACGGTGATCGTACAGACTTCCTTATGAAGCACCCCCTACCGAATTCAGTGATAGTGGATGCCACACAAAACAGAGGGAAGTCCCATTCGAATACCACCCCGAGCAACAAGGAAGCTCGGAAGCTAGACCTTATTGGCAGGCATCATTACTCCCTTGCCTCGTTCTCCTTGAGAGCACTGAACTATCTGTGTGCCATGGAGGCTTATACATGTCACCTCCTGCTCACCTTCCCAGATTTCATACAACATCTTCCGGAAGAACAAAAGGCCAAGGCACAGGCCTCATACACTGAAGTTTTGTCCCTGATCGATTACCAAATGATAACCTCGCTGCACATAACAGATGCAGCCTCTAAACAACTGACGACTGCTATACACCTCCGTCATCACGCCTGGCTCAGAACAGCCAATATTACAGACAATGCCAGAAATCGTATAGAAGATTCCCCATTCGATGGAGAAGGACTCTTTGCAACGTCCACGGATGCATCCTTAGACAATATCCAAAGATGCGAAAAGCGGCCAAATCTTATACATATCAGGGAAATTCTTCACAATCATCCTCCAGACCTCCAGCCCCCTCTTGGAGACGGCAATATACTCCATCCCACCAAAGGGCCCAGGGCCGATACAGGCCACGTTACCACCAGTCTCCCTACCAACGTCCGGCACCGCAGCCTAGACAACGGCGGCAGCAGCAGCCCAGGAGATTTGACCGCAAGCAAAAGCAGTTGTCCTGACCTGGCTCCCCCACACCAGGATATCCGGCTCAATCCCTTCCTACTGAACTGGTAAAGCATTATGACAGATGCATGGGTATTGTCAATCATCGAAGGAGGATACCGAATCCAATTCCACCATCGACCCCCACTGGGAAGGGTCATCTCAACACCATTCTCTCCGGCACTACGACAAGAAGTTGCCGCTCTCCTAAAAAAAAGAAGCTATAGAGCTAGTGCCATCAGAAGATTGATTAGGTTTTTACTCTCAATACTTTACAATACCCAAAAAAGACGAGGGCATTTGGCCCATTCTAGATCTTCGAAAACTAAACACCTTTATTCGAAAAAAGAAGTTCAGCATGTCCACATTAGACACCATCATCCCCATGCTGCAACAGGGAGACTGGTTAATCGTCCTCGACCTACAGGATGCTTACTTTCATCTCTCCATAGCCCCCCAAGACCGGAAATATCTTCTCTTCCGGATGGGAGGCCCAACTTACCAGTTCAAAGCCCTGCCCTTTGGTCTCTCCTCCGCCCCGTGGGTGTTTACAAAGTGCATGGCACCGGTGGCGGCCTTCCTCAGGCTCCACGGAGTCCAAGTCTTCTCATATTTAGACGACTGGCTCCTGGTAGCTCCTACAAAACAAAAGGCAGAGAAGGATCGAGACCTCCTAACATCTCTGGGACTTCGACTCAACAAAAAGAAGCCCAACCTCTCCCCTGCCAAACTGTGCAATATATAGGAGCACTTCTGGATGCTCAAAAAGCAAAAGCATACTTAGCGCCAGATCGCCCAATAAAAATCAAACAGGCTCTACGTCCCTTTCAAGGTGTCGGCTCATCAAGCCTACTAGGGCTACTGGCCTCCACTACAGCTATCCTACCACATGCCAGACTCCGCATGAGACCAATACAGGCATGGTTTTTAGCCTGGTTTCGCCCCCACTGGAACAACCCTTCAAAACGGCTCGGAGTCACCTCCTCTGTTCTCACCAGCCTAAGGTGGTGGAAGTCCTCCCGCAATCTTAAGGTGGGAAGACCCTTCAAACAACGTTACCCGTCCATCCAGGTAACGACAGACGCCAGTACCACCAGCTGGGGCACCACATGCAACCACCTCTCCATCCATCACAGGTGGACGCCCAAGGAGCGAATCCAGCATATCAACTATCTGGAACTCCTTGCCATTTTCAAAGCCCTCAAAGCATTCGAGCTCCTCCTTGCCCACAAAATGGTCCAAGTAATAACCGACAATACCATGGCACTTTATCACTAAAACAAGCAAGGAGGCAGTCACTTGAAATCTCTCCTGCACCTCACCCTCAAACTCTGGCGATGGTGCATAACCAAAGACATTCACCCAATAGCTATACACATTGCGTAACGCAACAATGTCACAGCAGACGAATTGAGTCGCCTCACACACAACAACCATGAGTGGAGCCTCTCGGAGACAGTGTTCGAGATCCTCTGTACCAGATGGGGAACCCCAACCATGGACATGTTTGCATCTCTAGCCAACACCAAATGCAACTTGTACTGCTCCAGTGCGGGAGTAGGCAAACACTCACAGGGAGATACCTTTGCGACCAGGTGGCCACCTGGTCTCCTCTACGCATTCCCCCTGATACCACTCATTCAGAGAACCCTCATGAAGATCAGACACCACGGAGCCCATGTCATACTTCTGGCACCGTGGTGGCCAAGACAGCCCTGGTTCCAAGTCTTGCAAGCAATGGCAATCGACTCCATAAGGCGAACAGCAACGCCCGATCTGCTGACGCAACACCAGGGCAAAGTCAGACACCCAGACGTCCTGACTCTCCACCTAACAGCATGGTACATACACCAACAGTTGCAGAAGTACTCACTAACTCCAGGAAAAAGTCTACAAACACCCTGTACGCACATAAGTGGGCATCATTCCTACACTTCAGTCGAGCTAACTCTCAACCCTCTCGTCCAACCACCATCCAGGTCCTACTGGAATTCCTTCTCGTGCTCTTCAACAGAGGATTGTCTCTGTCTACCTTAAGAGTCTACACAGCAGCCATAGTAGCGCACCAGCCACCAGAATCCGAGGCGGCTGCTCTATTTACACATCCTAAACTGAAGAGGTTTCTGCAAGGCATTGCTAACCTCCATCTGCAACACAGAGCCCTGATACCACAATGGTCTCTCTCCCTGGTGTTTAACTGTTTGACTAAGCCACCATTCGAACCTATGGCTACCTCTTCTCTGTACCTACTTACCTTGAAAACGGCATTCCTAGTGGCAGTCACATCCGCCAGACGAGCTTCAGAACTCGCTGCGCTCAGGGCGGACCCGCCGTTCCTTAAATTCCATCATGACAGGGTGGAACTCCGCCTGGACATTTCCTTCTTACCAAAGATAGTGTCCTCATTCCACATGTCTCAGCCACTTATTCTACCAACCTTCTTCCCAAACCCAAGTACTCACCTGGAGAGGAAGCTCCACTCCCTTGATGTCAAATGAGCACTCCTCTTCTACACTGCCAGGACAGCTCCTGTCAGAAAGACACACAAGCTCTTTATCAGAACCTCTGCACCATCTCGAGGTCACCAAGTCTCTCCTCAATCCATCTCCAAATGGATTATCACAACTATCAAAATGGCTTACAGCACTCTACAAGAGCAGTAGCCTCCTCCACTGCTTTCCTGAAAGGAGTGCCCTTGGAAGACATATGTAAAGCGGCAACCTGGTCTCGACCGTCTACGTTCCTGAAGCACTACAGACTAGATGTCAGGACACAGAGATCAGCCGCATTTGGCAAAGCAGTTTTGACAACTGTGCTACCATGACTACCCTCCACCGGTAAGTCAGCTTGCCAGTCACCCATTGTGTGGATTCACAGAGTCCACAAAGAAGAAATGCAGGTTACTTAAGTGTAAGTTAAGTTCTTCGAGTGGACTTCTGTGAATACACACCACCCACCCACCTCCCCTCTCTCCGTCATGGCTCGTTGTACTCTCTAAGGGTCAGCGGCGGACCAGAGGGGAACTGAGTCAGCAAGGCGGGAAAGGGGTGAGCATGCGCATGGAGGGGAGGGGCTTATACGCCTTAAGCTTGAAACGACCGGGAACTCAGGTGCGCAGGCACGAAGACCTATTGTGTGGATTCACAGAGGTCCACTCGAAGAACTTAACTTACAGGTAAGTAACCTGCATTTTCTGGCCTGGTCCTTTTCTCTCTCAACGAAGCTTTCAGGAACGAAGCCAGAGTTTTGGAGGCCACCAGGCCAGAGTTTTGCCTACCCAGTGGAGACACAGTCTACGCACGCACGCAGCAAAGCCATGAAGCCAGAACGGCAGGGAAGTTCGGGGAGGGATTCTTTCAGCCGCCTACTTTGGAGGACACCAAGCCAGAGTTTTGACTGCCCAGTGGAGACACAGTCTATGCACGCACGCAGCAAAGCCACGAAGCCAGAACGGCAGGGAATTTCGGGGAGGGATTCTTTCAGCCGCCTACTATGGAGGCCAGTTTTTCAAAAACAGGAGACCAGTTCCACCAACCCAGTGGAGACAGAGTCCACGCACGCGGCAAAGCCACGAAGCCAGAACGGCAGGGAAGTTCGGGGAGAGATTCTTTCAGTCGCGTACTTTGGAGGCCAGTTTTTCAAAATCAGGAGACCAGTTCCACCAACCCAGTGGAGACAGAGTCCACAAACGCAGCAAAGCCATGAAGCCAGAACGGCGGGGAAGTTTGGGGAGGAATTCTTTCAGCCGCCTACTTTTGAGGCCACCAAGCCAGAGTTTTGACTGCCCAGTGGAGACACAGCCCACCCAGGAAAGCCATGAAGCCAGAGCGCCAGGGAACTTGAGGGAGGGATTGTTTCCAGCCTGGTACTTTTCTCTCTCAACGAAGCTTTCAGGGAGGAGACCAGTTCCTCCGACCCAGTGGAGACAGACTCCATGCACGAAGCAAAGCCATGAAGCCAGAATGACGGGGAAGTTCGTGGAGGGATTTTTTCAGCCGCCTACTTTGGAGGCCAGTTTTTCAAAAACAGGAGACTAGTTCCACCAACCCAGTGGAGACAGAGTCCATGCACGCAGTAAAGCCACGAAGCCAGAATGGCGGGGATGTTCGGGGAGGGATTCTTTCAGCCACCTACTTTGGAGGCCACCAAGCCAGAGTTTTGACTGCCCAGTGGAGACACAGTCCACCCAGGAAAGCCACGAAGCCAGAGTTCAAATGTTAGGGAGGGATTGTTTCTTCCGCCTTTGGAAGCCGGAATGCTAGTTGGAAGGAATCTCCCGTCCTTCTGCAAAGGGATTTCCCAACCTGGACTGTAACCGGTGGGAGTGAACCCCCCCCCCATGTTGGAGGACAGAGTACCCCAGTTCTAAACAAAATAGTTGATGATGACTGTGCCTGTTAAAGTTGGTCTCCTCAAGTGATTTTCTACCTATAGGCAGGGGCAGCCGGGTTTGCTGCCTGGGGAAGTCGAGGAGAGTGGCGGACAGGGCGCATGTCAGCTCGGAGGCTGAACTTGAAGCACTGAACCGCTGATAGGCTGAAGGAGAAGCACCTGGAAGGCCTCCTCCAAGCTGGGAGTCCCGGGATCCTGACAGGCAGGCAGGTAGGCAGAGGAGCGGGCAGGCAGGCAGGCAGGCAGGGAAGCAGGAAGTCTGGCTTACACGTAGGAAGGAAGGCTTGCAGGGTACCCACTCAGGCTAGGGAAGGCACAAAGCCAAAGTGCCAGAAGGGAGGATTGTTTCTGCCTTTGGAGGCAGAGTTTATCCACCCCAGGAGACTGAGTTTCATCAACCCAGGAGACAGAGTGGATGCAGGAGAACAGGGCTATTTCTTTAAGGCTGTAAGGAGAGCTAGGCCCCTGCTAATCAGTCTTTGAGGTAGGTTGTTGTAAAGTGCATCTCGACCACTTTGTAAGCAGAGTGGCTCCAAAACCCCAGGGAAGGGAGGAACGCATCGAGGAAGGCAGGTATTAGGGTGTACTACACTCAGACCAGCCATGGCCAATGGGGAAATATTGGGCCTACACTGACCCTTGAAAAAAATATTCCTGGGCTGCTATAAAGACCAGGGAATCCCTATAAAAACAGGGCTAATTATGTAGCCCTTATTAGATCCATATATGCACCAGAATTACAGGCATTCAGGCAGAAAAAGGTGGAAGGCAGGCAGGCAGGCATGCGAAGCATTCAGGCAGTCAGTCATATAGACAGAGCAGACAGCCAGGCATAACTGCGTTGCGCTGGTGGAATGTTAGGATGGGAGGCATAAAGGCATTGGTTAAATTGGGTTAGGGTTAGGGGAAGTTGCACAGCTGCAACCCCAACAGTGTTGTCCGGTTCAAAATTATAAACATTGAGTGGCCCTCCCTGGTTTGGAGCCAGGCAAGGGCTAGAGAAATTGGCCCTAGAGTTAGAGATTCCCTTCAAATGACACATTGAGTGGTCCTCCCTGGTTTGGAGCCAGGCAAGGGCTAGAAAAATTGGGCCGACAGATACAGTATGATTCCCTTCAAATGACACATTGAGTGGTCCTCCCTGGTTTTGAGCCAGGCAAGGCCTAGAAAAATTGGGCAATAATCGAACCCTTCAAATTGAGTGGGAATGCAGGAAGGCAGACAGACAGGAAGGCAGGCAGACAGGCAAGGAGGCAGTTAGGCAGTAGGCACAGGGCCAGGCAGGCAGGCTGGCAGGAAGTTGGGCTTGCAGGGAGGAAGCCAAGCTGGGAGGCAGGCATAATTGCAGGCAGGCAGGCAGGCATAAGTGTTGCTCTGGTAGTGCATGTTAGAGCAAGGGAGGCCTGTTTGGAAGGAACCGGTGGAAGAACGACTGTGGACCTAGGTCTTGGAGTGTTGGGGTAATCCCAACATGGAAAGGTTGAAGCGGATGAAAGTCAACCTTTCCACGGTCTCCGGGTCCAGTCGAGAGCGGTGTGGCTTCAGGACATCTCCCATGTGGGAGAAGACACGCTCACTCTGGACACTGGTGGATGGGATGGACAAGAAGTCCAACGCCAGAGTCGAAAGAGCGGGCCAGATGTCTGCCTTTCTGGCCCAGTAGTGGAGTGGGTCCAAGGTGAGGGGTTGTAGGGGCTCGGCCATGTACTCCCTCACCATGGTGCAAGCGGGGTCCAGTTCTTCTTCCTTCCTTGACTCCACTGAGGAGGAGACTGCCATGGCTAGGGCAGAGGCCAGGTAGTTGGCTGCTGGTATGGAACCTGGTCTCTGAGTGTACACTCCTGTAGTAGAGGAGGAAGAGGATCCTTGCGAGGATTCCTCTTCTGGATCGTTCAGGCTTCCGTGCGCCCTCGGGAATGCCTGGGCCTGATTTGAGGCAGCCCTGCGGAATTGACGGCATAGCTCTGTCTTCCAGGAGTTTAGGTCGGCAGCGCTGCCCGCCAGGGTCGCACAGGCATGCCATCTGGTACACCTTTTCCCTCCTCAGTGGGCTAAGGCGGGTATCCACGCTGGTCAGCAGCCTGTCTGCCAAGGCCCTGCTCTTTGAGAGAAGATCGGCTTCTTCCCGGATACTGGCCTCTAGGCGTTGCCGAAGGGCATTTACCAGGGGGAGTATGTGGCCCAGGCTGGCGCTGTAGCTGCTGATGACGTGGGTGGTCTCCTCAAAAGGCTGTAGGATAACCACCATCTGGGAGAGGGCGAGCCACTCGGTAGCACCAATGTCCAACACCATTCCCCCAGGAAGGAGTGTGGGACATGACGTATTCCACCACTTTTCTCTGCTCCACCAGGCGCTTGACCATTTCGTAGGTGGAGTTCCACCGGGTGGTCACGTCCTGGATCAGCCCGTCTCCACCTGCCTCTCACGCATCATCCTTCATGCCTTGACGCTGTGTGAGAACTGCCCGACTATTTTCCTGCACTTGTCCAGCAAGGCCTTGGTCTCCAGGGTCCCCTCATCCCAGGAGTCCTTTGGTGCTCCCAGCCCAATGGCATCGCCCACCACTAGATGCAGTTTGTGTGCTGTGCACATGATGCCCTGGAGCACTGCCCTATCAACCGCCTTGATCATGTTACGGCCTGTGTCAGTAACCATGAATCTGCGATTGACCTGCCCCTCGGGTGCCCACTCTCGCAGTGCCGTCAGCAATGTGGATGCCTTTTGCACTGTCCTCCATGCTTTGTGCCTGGAGAAGCACCACCCTGTACCCTCTTGGGGTGCTCCCTTGTGGCTCCCTCTGCAGCTCTTCTTGGGATGCCCTAGTGTCAAGGACCTCCTTGGGTTGCCACCAATGAGCCTTCAGAGAGAGGTATCCGTGGTGCCCACCGGTCCAGAGGTCGGAAGTGAAGTGGATCTTCCTTCCTCTGGCCACCTGCAGCAGGGCCCGGACCATGTCCCTGACGGACTCATAGAGGGAGGGAATCACCCGCCTGCTGAAGGTACGCCGGGATGGAGGCTTGTACCATGGAGCCACGTGCTTCATCAGGTGCCTGAAGCCCGATGACTCCACAAAGGAGAGGGGCAACCTGTTCATGGCCACCATTTCACCAACCACGCGAGTGGTGGTCTCCTGTGCCTTGGCCCTATTACGTTGGCTGACAAAGCTCCCACACAGCAGCCTGAAGCCTGCCTTTCGTCTGTTCCTGCCAACAGGTCCTCAGAATCCGGCATATGTAGATGCAAAGAGCCCATTTCTGATTCCGAGTACTCATTTTCCTCCTGATAAATGGGGTGTGTGTCCATGTCAAAGCATGGTGGCGATGGGTATCGCATGCAGTCATCCATGCTTCCCTCAGTGACAGAAGATGGTCCGGTGGTGATGGTTGTGCAGCTGCTGCTTGGAGAGGGAGTGGCAGCAATATCACTATCTGCACTACTTCCTGTGCCTTCCTTCACAAATGTGCCCCCATTTATTTTAGTGGGGGTCCCCCTTCCCTTCCCTCTGGCTCTGCCACCCCTCCTCATTTTTTTTATTTCTCAAAAGTATTAGAAATACAGTGCTACCTTGTATAAAGGAATTAATTCGTTCCAAATCAAATTATGTTAAGCAAATGTTCCTTTATGCAAATTTCCCATAGGAATACATTGAAAACAGAGTAATCCCTAATTGAGACCATTTTTATGTTGTATGGATTCGCCCCATAGGCGATTCTGTTTAGCAAATTTCCCCTATCTCCGGAATTTTTTATGTTGTACAGATTTTATGTTATACAAACCGTTTGTTATACGAGGGTCCACTGTATATTTTCTTGTTATATTTGTGGTAAGTAACAAACTATTCTAATAAACTTATCCTTTTGACCCACAAGCTTACTCTTACACTGTGTTCTTTTGTACAAGCTTTCAATGTTGCCCTGCTGGCCCTTGGTATAATTTCCTAAATTCGGATTTCAACTTGATCCACTGAAATGGAGGAAAACCTAGAAAACAAATGGTAGTATTTGAAATGAAACTAAATCCAGACCGGAAGTCCAGAAGAACTGCTCTTCCCTTCTTCAGCACTCAGTCAGCAAAACTGCAGTGCATGCAGGCACAGTCAGAGAATAAAATAAAAATAGTTTTCTAAATTCTGAATTCAACTTGATCCACTGAAATGGAATGTGCCTGCTTGTGTGTGCAAGTGCACACACAACACAACAGGTTTATGTATGTAAACAAACGAACAATGAGCTGGAGTACTGAATAAATAATATTGTAAATGATTTATATTGTCCCCTTTTGGAGGAGGTTCAGTTTCTTGCACCCCCCAAATTGTGCGTGTGTGCAAGCAAATTAGGCTCTCCCTGCCTGTAATTGAACTGGTGGTGTGTCACTGGAATTTGTACAATGAGGTAGGGTAGTGTTGTATTCCCCCCCCAAATAAAGCAGCAGCAGCAGCAGCAAATGCAATTGGTTGCCTTATTATTTAATCACCCCCCAATGAATGATCTTGAATTGGTAGGGGTAAGTCCCCCGATTAGGCTGATATCATTGTAAGCAGCAGCAGCAGCAGCAGCAGCAGCAGCTAGACAGGTGGCTTCAGCCACACCCCAAAAATAAGCCTGAAGTGAAAAGAGAGTAGTGGTATTATGCCTCCCCAAAAAGATATTGGGGTGTAAATAAATACAATATTGTTTAGGAGTTGTAGTCAGGGAATAAAATAAAAATTCCACTTAAATGGAATGTGTCTGTGTGTTCAAGTGCACACACAACACAACAAGTTTAAAAACAATGAAGTAAGTAATTAGTAAACTAAATAATATTGTAAAATATTCTCCACTTAGGATAGAGGTTCTGTTCTTGGCTTGCACCCCAAATGTGTGTGTGTGCAAGCAAATTGAAGTTGGGAAAAATAGAAAATAAATGGTAGTATATAATATATTTTAAAATAAATCCACACCTCCCACTCCCAGTCAACCCTCCCCCTTTATCCAGTATCAGAAAAATCCTCTCCCCACAAACAGCCAGAGAAGAGAACAAAGAAAAAACTCTAACTGCTTCCCTTCGCCAGACAAAGCTGCAGGGAAGCAAAGAAATTATTTTCTAATAAAATCAATTCCCTCCCTGCCTGCCTAACTTAAAAGCCTAAATATTCCACCCAGGCCTCCCTCCTCCAATATTAATCTTGATCGGATAGCCAGCACCAGCAGCCACAGTCCTCCCTCAACCACATCCAAGACCCGACTGCGATTTCTGGAAGGTGCCTCGGCTTTTTATGCCCTCCGAGACATCCAGAAGTGTCAGTCAAAACCTGGCCATGCCATTGGTGGAATTGTTCAAAAAATTTGCATGGTCCGATCCGATGCCCAGCCCAAATGGGCAGGTCTAAAAAAATGAAAAATAAAGTAAAATAAAATAAAATCAATGCGACGTTTTATTGCTATAAAAAAACCCACTGCTGCTACTATAAAATTCAGGTATTTAAAATAAATAAATTTCACATGTTTCTGTTGTGCTTTGGTGTGTTTTTTGACCACGATTTCAAAAGAAAAATTGCAGTCGGCATTTTGGATCCCCCCCCCACCGCATGGCATTGGCGAGACGACGAGGATGACACCCCCCCAGCCTGGTGCAAGCAGCCCAGGACAGAAGAGGAGGGGGGGAGGCCGGGGACCCCCCAGAAACCACCCCTCTGGTAGGTGGCAAAGCCTCAGGCAGGCATATTTTCGCCTGCTTTTTCGGCCGGGAGTCCGTTTTTTTAAAAAACTTTTAAAAACTTTTTCTGTGCTTCGCATCGCGCGATCGCCGCGATGCCACAAATGGAAACGAAAAACCCGACCAAATTTTTCTTTTTTCGGTTCGGGTTTGAGTTGTAACAGCTTAATTACCGTTACCGTTTCCGTTACTTCCGGAAACGAAAAACCAAAAATGGAAACGAAGATTTCGCCACTCCGTGCCCATGTCTATCCATAACCAAACTGAAGTCTCCTGCCATTATGACATAACCTTTCCTTATGTTGTCTAATTTCTCCAAGACATTCCTCAGAAAAAAATCTTTATTTTCATTTGGCACATACAGGTTCACAAGGGTGCAATTCTCTCCCTTTAATTTCCCTTGAATTATCAACATCCTACCTTGATCATCCCTATCCACTTTAAAAATTTCAAATTCTGTTCTTTTGGAAATCAATATAGGTACCCCTCTTGACTTAGACGTGCTAAATGATTTTTCATTCACATCAACCCATTTACATTTGAGTTCATTCATCCCATCCTTGTTCTGATAAGTTTCTTGTAAAAAGACAATATCAGCCTGAGTTTTGTTCAATTTTGCTTGAACTTTAGCCCTCTTTATATTAGAACCTAGGCCTTTCACATTCCAAGATGTTATCTTAAGTTGTTTAGCCATTATAAGCAATTAAGTTCAATTTTAACAGTCCCGAGTTTAGTGCATATAAGCAAATAATAAGAACAAATAAAAAACCAAAACATACAATTATCCCCTTCTCTCTGTCCCTTCTTCCCCACTTTCCCAACAAAGTCCCAACACATTTATAATCTCCCCCTCTTCACTCCAATGTCTTCTTCGGGCAATGAGTCCACCGAGGCATGGCCCAACATCTTGGCCATGATCTTGATAATGTTGTCGGTCGGATACATTATTGTTAAACATAACTCTAACACTGCATTATATCATACTTATATGTATATATACATTCAAAGCTATATATAATCTATAGTGGTCTTACCTAATCTAACATAATTATCTACTTGGGGATTACTCAGTTATTATTGGGAAATAATTATTCCCCAACAATAAAAAACTCCCTTTAATTCTGGACCCTGCCCCTTAGAAAACAAACAAACAAACAACTAAACAGCTAACACAGTTTTACCAGGTAGTCTCCCTTTAATTCCCCCAACACATTAACCAATTAATTCTGGTTCAGTAATTATTTTCTATTCCATTATTTGCCTATTTCTACCAGACGTCCCCCTTACTACTTATACATCTACTTATACATAGGAAAAAAATATACCCACTACCTCACCCACTTATCTAATAACTTCCATGAGGAGGAATATTTTAACAAACGCTGACAAAGTTGAATCTTACCCCCTAAAATTCATCCACTATGTTCAATATTTTTTCAACTTGACTCCCTATATTCTCCTCCTCCTCCCATATTACTCATCAATGTCACGCCACATTTTCACATATATACTCACATGAATGTATAAAAACCAACTAACCCCCTCAGGGGAGAAAAAGACCCCACAGACCCTTGGACTCTTCTTATTTTGTCTTCTTTAATGCTTTACCAGCTCTCTGCTGCTTGGGTCTTGCCCCTGCCAGTTCAGTTCCTTCTTCCAGTTCTGTTAACTCCAGCACCTGTAATCCTTCCCGTTCACCCTCTGATGACTCTTCTCCACTCATCTTCTCCATAAATGACTCCCACTCTTTCTTTGTGACAATCCCCTGGTCTCTCAATATGTTCCAAGCCTCTTGAACTGTTTTTGCTTTGTATGTCGTGCCCTTATAGACTATTTTCAAAAAAACTGGATATCCCCAATGACAGCGGATATTTTTGGACCTCAAGATTGATGTTACTTCTTTCATTTCTCTTCGAAAATTCATCATAAGGTGAAAAAAAATGGAAAAAACTTGAATACTATATTGCAAAATTTTTAAATTCTCTGGCTTCTCTCTTAGAGCATTCATTACTTCCTGCTTTTTCTAAAAATTTGCAAATCTCACCAAGACGTTCCTTGGAACATCTCTATTTCTTGGGCCCACTCTGTGCACCCTTTCTAAATCATAATGATCCAGAGGAGTGTTTGGCACTACCGTCTTAAGCCAGTCCAGAATTTTTTGCTGTAGGTTTTTCTCATCCACGCCCAGGTCTGGCAAACCTTTCACCCTAATATTGTTTCGTCCCAAAAAATATTGTTGCTGTATCATTTGTTCTTTTAAGTCAGAGACTGCCATTTCCTGATCCAGCAGTTTTCCTGAGTAATATTTAATTTGCCTCTGGGTATTTTCAACCACTGCTCCCATTTTCTTAAAGTCCGTTTCCACACTGCTAGCCAGTTTTTTATAATCCTTTTGTAAGTCAACCGTCCTTGCATCCATTCCTTCAACTTTTTTTTATCAAGGGCAAGAACATTCTGATCCATCTTCCCCAAGGATTGAGAGAAGGACTGTTCCATGGCAGCCATCTTTTTTTCCAATCCATCCATTTTGGAATCTAAACCAGAAACTTTATCAGCCACGATCCCTGTGTTTGAGTCCACGTTTTAAAGATTAGAAACAATTTCTTTCAAGGTTTGTTGAATTTCCATGGTGGGAGTATATTGTTGTTGTTGGTATTGTTGTTGTTGTTGTTCAGAGGCCTTTAAGCGTACCAATCTTCCAAAGGTTTTATTACTTGTTCCAGGTTTTTCCTTTTGCTCTTTCCTCACCCAAGCAGGTTGTGAACGTCCTTTTAAACCACTTACGCATAGGGCCTCATCGACAACCATAAACTTAACAAATTGCTCAAAAATTGATATTCAAGTGTTATTAATCAGAGAAGAAGAAAAAGGAGAGGTCTCAGTGGAAAATAGGATTACATAGACTTCCATCAGTTCTTATGTACATTCCTTTTAATCACCAGCAGATGGAGCACTTCCTTAATGCAGTACCCGGCTATATTCTCAGCAGCCTCGGGATGCCATTTTCTTGATTAATTATATTTTAAGATCCTTCAGAATCCTCCAAATCTTTAAGGTGCTTTAATTCTAAGATGCTTGTTGTTATAAGTATGTGGCAATTACATTTCCCAGTATTATTTCAGTTCAAAGCGAAAGGAAAGAAAAAAAAACAGGTTCAAAAGCCAAAACAATTGCCTCTGCTTTTTTATGTGGCTCCGCTTAAAAGCTCATAAGTTGTCTTAAACAAATGTCAAACAGCTAAGCGTCTAAAGAGTCCAGCATTTCAGCGACCTTGAATTTTTCCAGTCTGAGATAATTAATTGCTTTTCTTATACATTCTCATTCTTTCGACAGAGAAGTTTACTTTCACTTTTAACACTTAGAGGAGGAATGTGGCCAGATAAGATCTGCCAGACTGAGACTCTCAAAGAGAACACTCAGCTTAATTAAAATATTTCTTATTCACACAAAGAATCTCTGAAGAATCACATGAATATATCTCTGAAGAATCCATGCAGTTTAATTGTTCTGAAGCATTTCAGTAAACTCCGACAACCGGACAGGCGAGATTAGCGTCCTGCTGCGGCCATGTCAAACCACGCCCCCTGGTGGATACACTATATTTTAATATGCTAGTTGTGATCATTTTATGCCAAGTCAATTTTTCCATAGTCATCCTTTATGTTCCTAAAGTAACAGAATGACCTTCAAGCTATAAAAGGGGAGGAGAGCACTAATGTAGAATTTTTTCCAATTTTTCCAGAAAATTCTGTTTTTCCCTGAAAAATTTCAAAATTCCTAGAAATTTTATCTCTCTACGTGGAACTCTCACACACATACTTTTCTAGGAGATAAAAGCTTGTGTTTAATATGGTTTTGGGCATCCTTGCTAACTAAAGTAACAAAACAGATCTGGTTCTTGATTCTCCATTTAATATGCACATGATATTCACAATGAATTGAATTCAGTCATTCCACCTATAGACTGGATCTGCTGAAAAAGGAATCCTTCCTCTACAATGCAAGCTTTAGATGCCCTTTGAAGAACCTCTCCTGCGAAAACTCTTCTGATGTGGAGGAGCAGGCTGCACTGATGGGAACATTTGTGTTTAGCAGAAAATTGGTCAGAGGCAGTTTCCTATTGTATGAACAGCTGTATTGAATACAGTCATCTTTACGTATTGTGCTTAAGGACTGGTTACTGAAAAGGATTCCATGGCTCTCCATCAGCTGTACCAACCAAATGAAAATCCATTTGAATGGGTGTGGCACATCTTTCACTTTTTTGTTGTTGTGCTTGTGCTCGTGGTTCATATTAGAGTTGCAGTCAATCCAGACACTCAGATTTTAGCCCAAAATTCATTTTGCATTTCCTTAATTAATGTTGGACACCTGAACCTGGGCTAATTGTAAAACCAAAACCAACATTACTATTAGTTTTTAAATTAGCCTCTGAATACCGGGCAAACAAATTATTAGATGTACAGTGGTACCTCAAGATACGAAATTAATCCATTCTATGAGAATTTTTGTATCTTGAAATGTGTTTTCCCATAGGAATAAATTAAAGACCAATTAATCTGTTCCAGAGATCAGAAATGTCCACACACACACACACACACACACACACACACACACACACACACACACA
>JAHTLZ010000023.1:1245373-1259490 GCA_023846285.1 Phrynocephalus versicolor | reverse complement strand
GTGTGTGTGTGTGTGTGTGTGTGTGTGTGTGTGTGTGTGTGTGTGTGATTCTTTTAGGCACATTATATTTGTCAATACACTTGACTTAGAGGAGGAACAGATCACATTATTTATTTATTATTTTATTTTCAATATTTTTACCCCACCTTTCTCCTTGGAAAAGGACCCAAGGTGGCTTACAATAATGAGGGACAATATACAGTCCAGAACAATTAAGACATATTCAAGTTATGAACAGTGAATTGAAGAGCCATCTTAGAACATTAAAAGGTAACATTAGAGCTACAAATAGCATGCAAGAGGAAAAGAAAAATTCATTATGAAGGGTGAAAAGCAACATGGAGAGCACTAGTGTTCTTATGGACTCAGTCAATGCAATCATGTATGGCAATCCATATACTGTAAAGGCATGTAGTAGGTAGTCCCTCATTCAAGGAAAGCTTGCCTGAAGAGGAAGGTCTTTGCCGGCTTTTAGAAAGACCTCAGAGATGGGCCAGTCCTGGCCTCTAGCGGGAGGGAGTTCCAAAATCTGGGAGCAGCAACAGAAAGGCCGTTTAATGTGTTCTTATGAGACACGCCTGTGAAGGTGGCGGGATGTAGAGAAAGGCTGCTTCTGATGACCTTAGCACTCAAGCTGGTTCATACTGTGATATTCGATCTTTGAGGTAGCTTGGACCCAGGCTATTTTGTGCTTTGTAGGTTAAGGTCAGCACCTTGAATTGTGCCCGATAGCTGATTGGTAGCCAGTGGAGCTGCTTTAGTAGGGGTGTAATGTGCAGAACACATGATATCCAATACATGTCCACTCGCCACATGCTCATACAAAGCCTGGTGACCTGCTGCACCTGGGATGGGCCTCCGTGGGACTTGTGCAAACATACTTTGTATCAATGTGTTCAAAGCACAAAGTGCCCAATATTAGTTGCTACAGGTTAACATTCCTTTGAGCTTTCTTAATCTGGTGCATTTCAGATCTACGGGACTACAATTCATGTAAGTATAGTTTACTTTTGCATAAGTGCCTGCCCTGTATGTATTTTCAGCTGCCTCTGCATTCTTAAACTCACCTCCATATATCTCCATTGCATACAAATAATGTCACTTTCCACATGTTCTGTTTCTTCTGACTCTCAGTTTGTCTGCCACTTTATATCCTTTCAGATGATGATGTGGATTTGGAAGCTTTAGTTAACGACATGAACTCCTCATTTGAAAGTCTATACTCCACCTACGATATGCATTCAGAAAGCATACCACTCCTTCAGAATGGCCAGCTCAACCGCAGCCAGCTGCCAGCCTCAGCAGGAGGAAACTCACTGCATCCTGTGTCTCCAAAACAGAAAGTACAGAGGTCTCAGCCAGTACGCATCATGGCAGTCAGGTACAGAAACAGCAATGGCCCTCCTCCTCCTCCTCCCTGGCAACATCCCATTTTGTAACCCAGATTTACATAACAGAATAATGTTGAGTCTGAGATTTTGATTAGAGCCATAAACTCAGTGGGTTGTATTGCGCCTTTTCTCTCAGATGCATGTACTGATTTGGATTAGTGCAAAGCTCCATCTTGTCTGCGCTCAGTGACCAGCCAGATAGATGCTGGTCACTGGTCTAGGGATGAAGGAGAGTTGAAAAGAGGAGTGACTCATGCAGACAATAACCATTAGTAGTTCTGTTATGATGGTATCTCTTTGTGTGATCTAACATTCCAATCATAGACTAAATAGATTTACCTTTCTAAGGTGGAAGCATTGTAGAAGTCACTCTAGAGCAAGGGGTAAGCATCCTTGGTGGGTTAGTGTTTCATACTTTTCTCTGTTTCTTATGGCATGCTATTGTACCCAGGGACTCAGTTCAGAAATTATTATAATTAGAAGCTTAAATGCACATCTAGGAAGTTAAACTCCCACTGAAAACAATGAAGCTTGCTTCTGAATAATTATGTGTGGTATTATAGTGTAAATACTAATTTTACCCTATTACTTAGTTTCGGACTTATGACAACCATTTCCAAGATTTTTCAGCTACAGAATACTCAGAAGTGATTTACCATTCCTTCTTCTTGGGTGCATTCTGGAACTCTGTAGCTCTTCCAAGGCCAGGGAGGCTTGTTCTTCTACAAAGCAAAGTATGAACTGAACTGTAACCCCTGGTACCATAGCAAAATTCTCTATTACACTATTCAGGCAATCCAGGCAGACGGTTACCAAAATAGGGGCTTCTGCATGCATTTTCTTCCCTAGAAGTATAAGCTAAAACAAAACAAAAAAAAAAGAAATGGGGATAAAAGTATGAGGAGAGATGTGTCTTGCATGGAGTATCTCATAAAGGACAGGCAATCCTGTGTCCTTCAGTTCTTCTTCATGGACTCTGTAAATCCACACAATGGGTCTTCGTGCCTGCGCGCTTGAGTTCCTGGTCGTTCCAAGCTTAAGGCTTACAAGCCCCTCCCCTCCATGCGCATGCTCACCCATCTCCTGCCTTGCTGACTCAGTTCCTTTTTGCCGCCGCTGTGTTTGGTCGTACTTTTCCGAGCTCCTGCAAACAAAAAGGAAAGTGAAAGTTTTATTCATATATCTTAAGTTCTTTTATTTTCTTTCCTCCCAAGTTTTCCCCCATCCAAGTTTATATAGTTATTACTTATTTTCAGCGCCCGCCCTTAGGGCGGAGGGGTTGTATACCCCCTCCCCCCCGGGCGCGCAGGCCGTTTATGGCCACAGCAGCACTGTTTAAACAGTGTGAATACTGCCGAAAAAGAATTTCGTTAGCTGACGGACATAGTTTGTGCCTTTTTTGCCTGGGCGAGGCTCATAAACCTGAACTCTGCCTGCATTGCAAAAAGCTAACGAAGCCCGCCCTTAAACATCGCCTGGAGCGGTTAAGGGCTTACTTGTGGGAAAAATCCCTCAAGCCTATGGAAACCCACTCTGAGGCTTCCATGCCATCTACCTCTTCAAAATCTAAGTCCTCGACCAAAGGGAAATTGATGGACAAAAAGAAAAAGAAACATCTCCAGCCTGCTCCGATTCCGGAGAAAAAAATTGAAGGACATGGCATGCAATGTGCAAACAACGGTGGCGACGCCGAAACCACCTGCGCTCATCCTAACTGAGTCGCGCGGTGTAGAGGGGGTTCAGAGCTCATCGCAGGTCGGCGCCCAGTCTCCTGATGCCACGAGAAACGAACCCTGGTCCAATGCCTTTGGAAATCAAGTAACGGGTACCCGTGAACCCCCTCATAGCCCTATGATTCTATCGGGCAAATCAGACATAAAAACCCTTGATTTTCGAAGGGCAAACTTCCCTCAGATGAGGAAACTAGTTAGAGAGAAATTGAAGGGGAAGGTTAGAAGAATCCAGTCTCTTCAGAGTGCATGGAGCCTGTTTAAAACAACAATAATAGAGGCCCAGCACAAGTGCATACCACAAAGAAAGAAGAGCTCATTTAAGTCCAAGAGGACACCAGCATGGTTAACGAGTGGAGTTAGAGAGGCTCTAAAGCGCAAGGAGAGGTCTTTCTGTAAATGGAAGTCCTCCCCAAATGAGGAAAATAAAAAGGAACACAAACTCTGGCAAAAGAAATATAAGAAGATGATAAGGGAATCAAAGAAAGATTTTGAGGAACGCATGGTAGCAATATAAAGGGTAATAATAAAAGCTTCTTTAAACATGTTAGAAGTAGAAAACCTGTCAGAGAACCAGTTGGCCCTCTGGATGCTGAGGGAGGAAAAGTGGAGGTTAAGGAGGACTTGGACATTGCAGAGAAATTGAATGACTTTTTTGCGTCTGTCTTCACGACAGAGGACCTTGAGCGGATTCCGCTGCCTGAATGGCCCCTCTTGACTAAAGAATTAAATCAAATTCAGGTTAAAAGAGAGGAGGTTTTAGGACTAATCGATAAATTGAGGATTAACAAGTCACCGGGCCCAGATGGCATCCACCCAAGGGTTATTAGGGAACTGAGAAATGAAATCGCAGATCTCTTAACGGTTATATGCAACTTGTCTCTTAAAATGGCCACAGTGCCGGAGGACTTGAGGTTGGCAGATGTCACACCAATTTTTAAAAAAGGAAGGAGGGGTGACCCAGGAAACTACAGGCCAGTTAGCCTTACATCTGTCCCAGGGAAGATGGTGGAAAGCCTCATCCAAGAGAAAATCTTAAAACACATAGAAGAACAAACCTTGCTGAGAGAAAATCAGCATGGCTTCTGTAAGGGTAAGTCTTGTCTGACAAATCTTTTAGAATTTTTTGAAAAGGTCAACAGGCACATGGATTTGGGTGAACCGGTGGATATAGTCTATCTGGATTTTCAAAAGGCTTTTGACACAATCCCTCACCAAAGGCTGCTGAGAAAATTGCACAGTCAGGGGATAAGAGGACAGGTCCTCTTATGGATTGAGAACTGGTTGAGATCCCGGAAACAAAGAGTAGGTGTCAATGGGAAATGTTCACAATGGAGAGAAGTGAAAAGCGGTGTGCCCCAGGGCTCTGTCCTGGGACCGGTGCTTTTCAATCTGTTCATAAATGACCTGGAGACAGGGATAATCAGTGAGGTGGCCAAGTTTGCAGATGACACAAAACTTTTCCGTGTGGTGAAAACCAGAGAAGATTGTGAAGAGCTCCAGAAGGATCTCCAAACTGGGGGAATGGGGTGAGAAATGGCAAATGCGTTTTAATGTAACCAAATGTAAAGTAATGCATATTGGGGCAAAAAATCCAAACTTCATCTATCAACTCATGGGCTCTGAGTTATCCGTGACGGATCAGGAAAGAGATCTTGGTGTGTTGGTGGAGAGCTCAATGAAGGTGTCTCCCCAATGTGTGGCAGCAGTGAAGAAGGCCAATTCCATGCTAGGCATTATCAAAAAGGGGATTGAAAATAAAACAGCCAACATTATAATGCCATTATACAAAACAATAGTGAGGCCCCACCTGGAGTATTGTGTACAATTCTGGTCACCGCATCTCAAGAAAGAAATAGTGGAACTGGAAAAGGTGCAGAAGAGAGCGACTAAAATGATTACTGGGCTGGGTCACCTCCCTTATGAGGAAAGGCTAAAATATTTGGGCCTCTTTAGTCTGGAAAAAAGGCGCCTGAGGGGGGATATGATTGAGACATACAAAATAATGCAGGGTATGAGTAAAGTGGATAGAGGGAAGCTCTTCTCTCTCTCCCAAAATACCAGAACTAGGGGACATACACTCAAATTGAGGGCTGGGAGAGTAAGAACTGACAAAAGAAAATATTTTTTCACCCAGCACATTGTAAGCCTATGGAACTCCCTGCCACAGGATGTGGTGATGGCATCTGGCCTGGATGCCTTCAAAAGGGGATTGGACAGATTCCTGGAGGAAAAGTCCATCACAGGTTACAAACCATGATGGAGAAACCAGGGTACTTCAAGGGCCAGATGCAGGAGAGTGGTATCAGGAGACAGATATCTAGTATCATGCGCTCCCAAACACATCTGGTGGGGCCGCTGTGAGATACAGGAAGCTGGACTAGATGGGCCTTTGGCCTGATCCAGCATGGCTCTTCTTATGTTATGTTCTTATGTCATGGCTCGTTGTACTCTCTAAGGGTCAGCGGCGGACCAGAGGGGAACTGAGTCAGCAAGGCGGGAGATGGGTGAGCATGCGCATGGAGGGGAGGGGCTTGTAAGCCTTAAGCTCGGAACAACCGGGAACTCAAGTGCGCAGGCGCGAAGACCCATTGTGTATTCACAGAGGTCCACTCGAAGAACTTAATTTACAGGTAACTAACCTGCATATATTTCAGACTGTAACTCATAATCCTTGAATGCTGGCTTGGGTTCAGGTTTCAGAAAGTTGTCATTCCAGACATCTGGACACATGGAGTTGCCCAGTCCCGTGTTACAAGGAGTGATATACTGGCTCTGAATACCTTGGTGAAAAGTGTCTGACACAATTGCAAATATTTTGTAGTCTATGGAAACGGCTTTATTAGATAAAATTTAAATAGTCTGTGTTTTGTTTTGATCAAGGAATCAATCCAGATTTCTAAACTAAAATTTATCACAGAGAGAACTAAGGTTGGGTGATAGATATCAGAATATTAGTGTTTCTTCTGCTGTATTTCCATGCTAATTTAATGTTCTTGAACATGGAAGTGGCAAATGCGTTTTAATGTAACCAAATGTAAAGTAATGCATATTGGGGCAAAAAATCCAAACTTCATCTATCAACTCATGGGCTCTGAGTTATCCGTGACGGATCAGGAAAGAGATCTTGGTGTGTTGGTGGACAGCTCCATGAAGGTGTCTCCCCAATGTGCGGCAGCGGTGAAGAAGGCCAATTCCATGCTAGGGATTATCAAAAAAGGGATTGAAAATAAAACAGCCAACATTATAATGCCATTATACAAAACAAAAGTAAGTCCCCACCTGGAGTATTGTGTACAATTCTGGTCACCGCATCTCAAGAAAGACATAGTGGAACTGGAAAAGGTGCAGAAGAGAGCGAGTAAAATGATTACTGGGCTGGGGCACCTCCCTTATGAAGAAAGGCTAAAACATTTGGGCCTCTTACTCTGGAAAAAAGGCGCTTGAGGGGGGATATGATTGAGACATACAAAATAATGCAGGGTATGAGTAAAGTGGATAGAGGGAAGCTCTTCTCCCTCTCCCAAAATACCAGAACTAGGGGACATCCACTCAAATTGAGGGCTGGGAGAGTAAGAACTGACAAAAGAAAATATTATTTCACCCAGCGCGTTGTAGGTCTATGGAACTCCCTGCCACAGGATGTGGTGATGGCATCTGACCTGGAAGCCTTCAAAAGGGGATTGGACAGATTCCTGGAGGAGTACCCATGATGGAGAAACCAGGGTACTTCAAGGGCCAGATGCAGGGGAGTGGTATCAGGAGACAGATATCTAGTCTCATGCGCTCCCAAACGCACCTAGTGGGGCCGCTGTGAGATACAGGAAGCTGAACTAGATGGGCCTTTGGCCTGATCCAGCATGGCTCAACTTCTTATAAGTAGTCGTGCATATGGCCTATTTGGTAAAGAAGACAACAGATCCCCAAATATGCTTCCGATTCTGTCTGTTACACTCCTGGTATATTAGTGGTTTAATTACACATTTGTTCATACAGTGGATCCTTGTATAACAGCTTGTATAACATAAAATTTGTACAATGTAAAAAATCTGGAGATAGGGGAAATTTGCTTAACATAATTGCTTATGGGGAGAATCCATACAACATACAAATTTGGCAGCTCAGCGGTTCGAATCCTGGGTGCCATGCAGCGGAGTGAGCTCCCACTGTTAACCCCAGTTCCTGCCAACCTAGTAGAGCAAAAGCATGTAAATGCAAGTAGATAAATAGGTACTGCTGTAAAAAACAGGAAGGTAAAACAGTGTTTCCTTGCAGCCATGCTGGCCACATGGCCACAGACTTGCACAACACTGGCTCTTCAGCTTGAATACGGAGATGAGCACCGCCCCTAGAGTCGGACATGAATAGCACGCATGTGCAGGGGCAAGCTTTATGTTAACCTGATTTGCATTTCAACATCTGTTTTACAGACGCCTACAAGAGGAAGAGCAACAGTTCAGAACATCATCTTTGCCTGCCATACCAAATCCCTTCCCTGAGCTTTGCAGCCCTGCAAGCTCACCTGTGTTGGCACCTGGATCTCTACCTCAGAGTCAACCTGCTAATAAACAAGTGAGTTCTACGTTTTATGTTGCATTTTCTTAACATGATTGGCTGGTTTTCAGAGGTCCTCCCTCCCTTTTTACTCACTTGATATCTCGGTCAAAAGGATGCAGGAACAGGAGGAGTAAAATGTATACTAGACATGGGCACGACTTGGCGAAATTCTCGTTTCCGTTTCCGTTCCTCGTTTCCGTTACGCAACGGAAACGGTAACGACAATTAAGCCGTCAGAACTCGAACTCGAACCGATAAAGGAAAAATTGGGTCTGATTTGTCGTTGTCGTTCATGCATCACAGCGATCGCGCGATGCCAAGCGGCACAGAAAAAAAGTTTAAAAGGAAAAACCCGATTCCCGGCCAAAAAAGCAGGCGAAAATATGCCTGCCTGAGTGAGGGCACCTACCAGAGGGGTGGTTTCTTGGGGGGGGTTCCCCGGCCTCCCCCTCCTCCTGTCCTGGGCTGCTCTGGGGGGGGCATCCTCGTCGTCTCGCCATGCCATGCGGTGCGGGGGATCCAAAATGGCGACCGCAATATTTTTTTTGAAATTGTGGTCCAAAACCCCACCAAAGCACCACACAGAAACATGCGAAAATTAGGTATTTTAATTGCCTGAATTTTTACAATAGCAGCAGTGGGTTTTTGTTGCAATAAACATCTGTCTCCAATCCCATTGATTTTATTTTATTTTATTTTTATTTTTATTTTTTTACACCTGCGCAATGATGGGCTGGCCATGGGATGGGACCATGCAATTTTTTGGAGCCATTCCACCAGTCGCATGGCCACTTGGCCAGGTTTTGACTGAGACTTCTGGGATGTGCCAGTCGGGCATAAAAAGCCCACTAACCCTAGCCCTAGCCCTAACCCTAACCCTAACCCTAACCCATACGCCAGTACACTGTCCTTCTTAGTGGGTCAGAGGCACCCAGAGGTGCAGCCCACTAACTCACCCTAGCCTTACCCGCAACCCTAAGCCTAGCCCTTGCCCTAACCCCATCCCTAAGCCAGATCTGTACTCGCATTGCACTACACGCAAGTACACTTCCCTTCTTAGTGAGCCATAGGGCGCCCAGCAGAGGCATTCCTCTCTCACCTCGCTCACCAGTCCAAAGTTCCAAAAAACTCCAAACCTGTATGCCAGTATGCTGTCCTTCTTAGTGAGTCAGAGTAGAGGCACCCAAAAGCGAGGTGCCTCTGCCAGTGCCACTTGGTACGCAATGGCTACACGGTCATGTACCCTTCCTTTTCCCTTTGTAGCGGGCCAGAGGAGGCATCCACCCCAGATAGGTGCCTCCAGGAGCCCGCTAAATGCCTTCTCTTCGTAGCGGGCCAGAGGAGGCACCCACCCCAGAGAGGCGCCTCCAGGAGCCCGCTACCCTACCCCCCCCCAAACCAGTACTAACGACAGACGACAAATGAAATGACAAATTTTTGAAAAATTTCGCAACAAATGGAAACGAGCCAAAACGGGCCGGCTCCGACACACGACAACTCGAAACGTCATTTTTCCTGCTTGTGCCCATCTCTAATGTATACTTTGATTAAAATAATGCCTCTTTCCCTTGAGCAATGTAAAGACTTGTAAGCAATACAGTCTTCAAACAGACTTCAAAGCATTTGAAAAAGTCTTACAAGTGCAGAGCACATCAAAATCCTTTTGTCTAATGAGGATTATTTCATAGTGAATAGACCTATAAAGTTTGGTATCCTCTTTGAATGTTATTACTGGAAGCAATGAGTCATTTAATTAGGAGGAGTGGAATGTGGCTTGGAGTTGGCAATAACTGAATTCCTACTGTACTGAATTCTTACATGTTGTTTAGTGCTTTACTGTTAAGTTTTCAGGATTGTCCACACTAATAAAAAATCTTTAATATATGAACATGATTTAATATTAAGCAGTAATTCAGTGTCTCACACTTAGTTGTTCTCAAACTTGAAAAGAAGAAGGGAAGGAGACAGGAATAAAATAATTCTTAGACATTCTAGGCCAGGGGTCCTCAACCTAAGGCCCCAGGGCCGGATGCGGCCCCCCAAGGTCCTGAATCCGCCCCCTGGGACCAATTGCAACCCCCACCTACCCCCTGTTTGTGAGTAAGCCAACCTCCACAGCTGCTTTGGGAGTGTGATCCGGCCCCCAGTGATGTCTGGGCGGTGGTAGACCGGCCCGCTGTTTGAAAACTTTGAGAACCCCTGTTCTAGGCAATCAGAAGTTATCCTGGATACCAGCTCTTGATAAAAGCATGTTTACAGTCAAATAAGGTGTTTGATAAAAGGAGTGTTGTGTTGTCTTCTATTCTTTCTTTCTCCTCTTATGAACAAACCAACCAGACCACTAGTTATCACACTCTATATTGTCTTCTGTGCTGGGTAATGTCTCCTTAGAGTCCAAGGCAGAGAGAAACAGATTTTATTGCTTATTGTTACCTGCTTCTCTTTTGCTGAAAGTTTCAGGGGCCAAATACAGATCCATTTACATGCAAAGCAGGTACTTTGTCCACTGAGCTATGGCTCATCCTCCCCTTTATTTTCCATACTAAATGCAACTCAACAACTCAAATTAGCTTACCTTTTATTTGTTAAAAAGATTTAGAAATAGGAGCATAAGGTTTTTATACAGTGGAATAGTTGACATACCTTAATGCAGCACAACCAGTATAGATTGGGGTAGGCCAGAATTCTTGATTTAAAAGGAAACCAAAGTAGAGTGTAGCCACATATATATGCAGATTTTTAAAAAGCCAGTTTTAATAATTGCAGAACAAATATGCGTAAGGTCCCATGGCAGGAGATCCTAACAAGAAAGGGAGTCATAGAATCATAGAATCATAGAGTTGGAAGAGACCTCAAGGACCCATCACAGTACTCCTGATATATAGCCATCCAGCTTCTGCTTAAAAACCTCCAAAGAACAAGACTCCACCACCCTCCATGGTAGCATATTCCACCGCTGAACAGCTCTAACTGTCATGAAGTTTCTCCTAATGTTTAAATTGAATCTCTTTTCCTGTAGTTTGAGACCGTTGCCCTGTGTCATAGTCTCTGAAGCCATGGGAAACAAACCAGTCCCTTCTTTAACGTAACATCCTTTCAAATATTTAAGAATAGCTATCATATCCCCTCTCAGCCTTCTTTTTGTAAGGCACTTTCCCAGCTAACTTAGCCACTTCTCCTAAGACAGTTCTTCCAGACCCTCATTCATCTTGGTCACCCTCCTCTGGACCCATTCGCTGACGTCCACAGAACTGGACACAGTACTCCAGGTGGGGTCTGACCAGAGCAGAATAGAGTGGCACTATCACCTCCCTTGATCTAGACACTATGGTTCTGTTGATGCAACCAAGAATCTTGTTGGCTTTCTTGGCTGCCGCATCACACTGCTGACTCATGTTCAATTTGAGGTCCACCAAGACTCCCAGATCCCTTTTACAGGTACTATCCTCCAGCCAAGTATCCCCCATCTTATATTTGTGCAATTCATTTTTTTACCTAAATGTAGTACCCTACATTTCTCTCTGTTGAAATCCATTTCGTTAGCTTTGGCCCAGCACTCTAGTCTGTCAAGGTCTTTTTGGATTTTCATCCTATCCTCTAGGAATTAGCAACCCCACCGAATTTGGTATCATCTGCAAATTTGATCAGCCTACTCTCTATTTCTTCCTCCAAGTCATTAATAAAGATATTGAATAGCACCGTACCCAGAAAAGAACCCTGGGGCACTCCACTGGTCATGTCTCTCCAAACTGAAGAGAAGCCATTAATGATCAGCCTTTAGGTGCTATCAGTCAACCAATTACAAATCCACCTAACAGCGGCACTATCTATCCCACATTCTACTAACTTCTTTACAAGTATACCATGGGGAACCTTATCGAAGGCCCTGGACAAGCAATATCCACAGCGTTACCCTCATCCACTAGGCCTGTAATTCTATCAATGAAAGAGAGCAAATTGGTCTGACATGACTTGTTTTTTAAAAATCCGTATTGACTTCTTGTGTTTTTTAAATATTTTTATTTTTGACTTTTTGAAAATTTAACATAATACTATAACATAAACTACATTAAAGAAAAACATTTAAAGACACAAAAACAAGCAGACAAAAAGCAAAGGTCAATACATCATAAGATCATATAATACATCCATTATAAATTGCATTATATATTTACAATGAGTCAATAAAGGGCTTCCATATATCTATATAGATATCATCTTGTAGTTGCTTTCTATATGATATTCGTTCAAATGAGGCTAGTTGTCGCAGATCTTCTGACCATTGTGTGAAGGCCTTTAATATAAGTCTTTTTGCCACTATGAAAGCTCTCAAAATCCAGTTTCGTTGACCTTTAGTTAGACCCCATACAGTGGGGATATAATTTAAGATAACATGAATATCCTCAAATAACAGATATTTCCCCAAAACTTTATTAATATAGGCAAGAACTTCCAGCCACAATAAGTATAATACTGGACATTTCCAAAGCATATGTATTAAGGAAGCATTTATACTATTGCATCTCCAGCATCTGTCTGAATTTATCAATTTCTTTCTAAACAGTCGTTGTGGGGTCCAATATATTCTGAATATTATTATTTGTTGGATTAGTCTCAATTTCAAATCCAAGGAAACATATTTTATTGATTCCAATACAACTTTCCATTGTTTAATTTGTATCTCATTTTCCAATTCCCTATTCCAAACATCTTTAAGTTCTTGAATATCTATTTTATAAAAATCTATTAAGTATTTATAGATTATAGTTATTGGTTTAGGTTTCTCATTTGATCCAATAATTACCTTTAAAAGTCCTGGTGGTTCTGAAGCACTCATTACAGATGGGCCAAAAACAGACACCAAAAGGTGTTGAAGCTGAAGATATTGCCATTGTGTATTTGCAGGTAGGTTATATTTAGAATGTAAAATGGCAAAAGGTAGAAAATAATCATCTATGCCTATTAATTGATCTAAGGTAAATATACCACATTCTGCCCACTTTTTCCACATAAAGGGCTTTTTCTCAATTCTTAATATTGGGTTTCACCATATAGTTGTTTTTGCATGGGCATATGGATCAAATTGTAATTGGCGAGCTAATATTTTCCATGTTTCCCTAGTAGCTAAAATTGAAGGGGGTATAATTCCTTTGCTCAAAGTGTATTTAGAATCTAAAGCAAACCATCCATACAGGGGTTTTAAATAAGCCATATCAAGAGTAACCCAAGTTGGAGTATTTGGTGTGATGAGAATTTGTTAAGGTTTATACAGAATGGATTTAGAATTGTCATATTGCAAGGGATGATGCAATTGGGGGTGATGCAATTCTGGATGATGCAAGACAGAGAAGTTTAGACATGCTCAGTTATCAAATTGCTGAGCAATGGTTGCATCAACCACATGTATAAAAGTCAGAGAGTTAGTCCTGTATTGTGTGGGATGAAGTTGGAGGAGCAGCACGTTACTTCGTCCGTTCGGATCCTGAGAGATTGGACCACAGGACTGTCTATGAGGTATATGCCTGCCAATTTTGTTTTGTGCTGGACTTGTACATATTTTGTAAATACAGTTTATTTGGTGACAGGAATCACCAGCTGTGTTTGCATATTTATTTTTAGCACTGCTAATCAGGCTGTTTAAAGCCCACACATTATGCACAGCTCTCACAGTCTTCCGCTAAAACAACCACTCTGCGACAGGTCATGGGCCCAGAGTGAGTTTAAATTTTTGGCCGTGTGGTGTGTGTAAGCGTGCTAACCAGGCAAACACTTTTTTTGATAAGAATGGTGGCATCTGCTCCAAATGTCCAACTTCCCAGATTGAATGGACAGAATTATCTTGCGTGGGAAGTGAAAGTTCGGAATTTTCTGATCCAGCAAGATCTCTGGGATATTGTAAATGACCCACCAGCATGTTTTGATAGTGATGATGTGAAGAAAAATCAGTGTGCTTTATCTACAGTAATTTTGTGCCTGGAGGACAGCCAGCTACCCTTGGTACATAAGCTGGAAAGTGCACAACGTTGCTGGAGGACTTTGAGAGAAGCACACGTGAGGAGTATAGTGCCTTCTCAATTTACTCTGACAAGGCAGCTTTATCGTATGCGGTTGGAAACTGGACAGAGTGTAACAAAACATCTTGATAAGATGGTGCACTTGTTTATGCAGCTGCAAGAAGCAGGCCTTGAGTTTACTGAACTGCACAAAGTTTTCATTGTGCTGTCCAGCCTTGATGCCAGTTTCGATGTCCTAGCCACAAAAATGGAGTCCGTCCCGAGAGAACAGCTCACCATGGCTTTCCTTACTGGTCGCCTGAGGGAGGAGGAGCTGAAGAGGGCTGACAACATGGAGGCGAGAGGACAGCATGTTCCTGCAGACAAGGAGATTGCATTAGCCGGCCGGCAGAGAAACCTAAGAGGTAATGGAAGTCCGGAGGTGC
>JAHTLZ010000023.1:1205130-1235525 GCA_023846285.1 Phrynocephalus versicolor | reverse complement strand
TGTGACGATCCCCCTTTTCAGAAGCTGAATTGTGATGGGATTGGTATTGCTGCCACCTTTTATTTACTTAGTAATGCTGCCACCTTTTAAACTCGTCGCCTCATGAATTGGGACTGACTCAGAGATATATAATAAAACAATGATGAAGTTTATTGAGAAGATAATAACTATAACAATATCTGATGTTGGTATGCGTTGCCTTTAACATATACTGTAACAGATCTAATCAGCTCCACAAGCCTCCCTGCCTTAAATAGCTAGTAAACACTGTAGCCCTCCCTGCCTGACAGAACTCTCAGAGAGCAGTGTTCTCCCAGCACTCACTCTCAACTTAACTGCACTTCACTCAACTGCATAGGCTCCACCCTTTTTATATCCTACCATTCCCCGCCCTCCTGCTGGGATTGGCTGATGATTTGCATATTCATCACTATTGTCTGCAGGGTTTGTCACAACCAGCAGGGATCATTTTCTGGTGACTTTACAGAAGAGCTGTATGCAATCCTTAAGGATGCATTGCTGTTCCTGGATGTTTGTGCTCTTGTGTAATAGAAGGATGGAGTGCAGGGAGGTTACTGAAGTATCCAAAGAGAATTTGAAAGTCATGCTCCTAAGCCAGGGAGGTATAGAAGGGGGCTAAGAAATCATTAGAGTAAACTTGTGACTTGTTGGAATTGACTTTGGGTTCCAAAATAGACAAAGTATGTTTTTTTAAAAAAAAATCAATTTTTGAATAGTTCAATAGAACTGAAAATCATTTCTGTACTTTCTGCATGTGGTGACATGGCATATATTAAATGAAGGTGTGCTCAGGGCTCAAAATGTGGAAGAGATTTGGTACAAACTACTGTTTGTAATAAACTGGCACACTGAATATTTGTTACATGCCTGAAGCATCAATATACTGCTTCATTTCAAATGCTATCCTATAATTATGGCATTGAATAGGTAGTGAAAGCTATTTTAATATGCTCATTACTACTGCTGCTGCTGCTGCTACTACTACTACTACTACTTTTAGTCCAAAAAGTCCACTAGAAGTAGAATGCAGGGCAGATAAAACATCACCAAGATAAATTAATAAAAATAAAACCAGTACTCAGTAAACATCCGAACAATTCAAAAGGCCAGTTTGAATAGCTTTATATTTACATACTTCCTAAAAGCAGTGAGAATTGTAATTGATTGCAGCTCTGAGATAATTGTATTCTAGGGGCTGGAACTTAAGGGAACATACACTTTCTCAACCTCTTCAGGTGAGTTATTACAGATGTTGGTATCCTGAAGACAGCTGTAAAGATGTTTACATTAAGGCAAGTTCATAACAAAATAGATACAGCAAGATAACAAGACCCCAGGTGGTTTAAGGTTTAATAGTTATTGCAGACACAGTGAATTGGGTCTTACTTTAGATTCCTCCATTTCAAAAAGAATATACTCTCAGTACTTGAACCAGTTTATTACAGTAGCCAAGGTGCTATGTAAAGACAGAGGTGACAGTGCTGGGATAAGGTGACTCAAGGAAAATTACCTAGGGCAGAATAGGTGGAGCTGCATAAAAACAGTTATTCATAGCATGGAAATAGGGATAGTATAGCATCAAAGAATATTCGAGATGCAGATCCTGAGGTTTCAGGGGGGAATATAGTCCTTTCTAGAACAGGTTGAATCCCAGTCCCAAAACCAGGATTTCTCTCTGACTAGCAGCACTTCTTGCTATTCATATTTAATTCTATTAAATTTAATTTTTTACTCATCCAGACTATCATAAAACCCAGGACACATTCAAGAGTATTGACTGCTTTTTGGGATGTTTAATGACAAAGAGCAGTAGGTGTCATTTTATAGCTCTGTCATTATTGTATTATTGTATCCCATCCGTTTCTCTGAATAATGTCTCCAAGTGGCTTCATGCATATGCTGAATAACACAAGTAACAAGACGGCACCTGGTGAGACACCATGTGGAAAAGGATATGTGTTGAACTGTGATATTACAGAAACAATTGGGTCTATGACCTGACTAGAAGGATGAGAACCGCTTGCATGCTCTATGTTCCCAGTCTTCAGTCTAGCCAGACAGACAAGAAGGGGATACGCAAACTGCCAACATTAAAAGTTCTTGAGAAATCTAGCAGAGCAAACAGGACAGTCCTATCATGCACATATAGGTTCCAAAGTGATCAAAGCAGTTCCTAAATCCAAGGGTAAAGCACTGATCCTTAAACCAAAAGGTTGGGTCTTCTGGTAGCTGTTCCAAGATTGCTCAAATGCTGAATGATTAAACACAATTCTTGTGTTCTGTAATTCTCTGTGTTTCTCTGCCATACCTGCAATAATTAAATTCTCTGCCTTAAACTTGATCTTCAAAGATGTTATAATGAAACCTAAAGTAAACACACAGAGTCCAAATCTTTTCAAAGCCCTCTGAACTCTGATTCCCTGGATTTGTTTTTCCCTCAGGCTTTAAACTTAGTCCCGGAAAGTAAAGAATGGGATGGACAGTCATACAAGGTTGTCTGAATAAATTATGTTTAATGTTGTTAATGTGTGCTGGGGGAAATTGAAGAAGTGTGCTGTAGTCAAAAAAGTGAATTTATCAAGACAAAATATTTATATGGTGAAGGAAAACATCCAAAGTAGCAGGCAGCTACATTACCATTAAGTGATATTTTGCTTTCTGTCATATGTACAAACCAAAATCTAACCACTAATGGAAGCTGTGATTTGTGGTTGTGTACAAATATCTTGTTAGAAGTATGCAATAATTGCAAGTAGGTCACTGCAGTGCCACAGGATATTCGTAGAAAGTATCTTTTGGGAATCAATGAAGCTTTTAGTTGTGAAAATAGAGCAGATGTCTTACAGTCTCTCAGTACATAGCATTGGAAAAACTTCCAAACACCTCTTTCATGTAGCAAACTTTTTCCTTCTTAAATTAAACTATGTGAAGGTTTCTATGCTAATATCACCCTTGCTGTCTAATATAACTCTTCAGAGCAATTCCTGTAAAGGAGTTACCTGTTTTAGTTGGGTCATTGCAGGATAGCACAGAGCTACTTAAGCTTTCCTTTGTTTAATTACAAAAGAAAGCTTAAGTAGCTCTCTGCTGCTATAGTTATTTGGGGCCAGGATGTTCTAAAGGTAAATAAATAAATAAATAAATAAATAAATAAATAAATAAATAAATAAATAAAAATGTCATACTGAGCTCATATAATGTAGCACATGAAATGCAACTTAGATTATGGACCTATAGCAGGCATGTCCAAACTTCGGCCCTCCTGATGTTTTGGACCACAATTCCCAGAATTCTAAGCTTAGAATTTAATGTCAAAGGACTGTGGGAGTTGCAGTCCAAAACATCTGGAGGGCTGAAGTTTGACATGCCTCACCTATAGGGTCATCTGAGCAATGGTCTGAGTGTTAAAAAAGTACAGTAGGACTCCTGTATATGTATCTGTGAGATCGGTAATAACGGTTTCAGTTATCCATGGTTTACCACAGCCGTACAAGGGGGCAGGTCTTATGGCCTTTGCCTGTTCTCCTTGTTTATTGTCTGTGAAGATTCTCAGGTGAGGTTATCTGGAAGCTGAGTCATGACAACTGGACTTCTTTTCTTGTGAGATCAAATTGTTTCACTACTCATCCAAGTAGCTTCGTCACTTGAAAGAAAACTTGGTGCAAGGCCTCTGATTTATCATTCAACTTGGTTTCATGCCACCCTGGTCTGAATAGGCTTGTTAAGTGGAGAGTGACCTGAATAGGCTCCTTAGGTAGACAATGACCTGAATAGGCTCATAAAATGTACAGTGGCCTGGGGTGTATGAAAGTCCCACTTTTTTTTATCCTTCCAGCATCCATTAAGTGTAGGTGATTAGCCAGAACAAACTGAAACTAAACCCAGACAAGACAGAACTGCTTCTAGTCAGTCGAAAGGGAGATCAAGGGATAGGGATCTCTGTACTGGATGGGATTACCACCCAATTGAAAAAAGAAATACGTAGCTTGAGGGTGCTCCTGGACTCATCCCTGAACCTAGATGTCCAGGTCACAGCTGTGGCTGGGAGTGCATTTGCACAATTAAAACTACAGTAGTATACCAGCTACACTCTTTTCTTGAGGACCCTGCTCTGGCCACTGTGACACATGCCCTAGTGACATCCCGGATGGACCACTGTAATGCGCTCTATGTGGGCCTACCAATGGAAAGGCTCAGGAAAATGCAGGTCCAAAATGCAGCAGCCAGATTGCTGACTGAGAGATCACATTACACCCCTACGAAAAGCAGCTCCACTGGCTGCCAATCAGCTATCAGGCACAATTCAAAGTACTGACCTTAACCTGCAAAGCACAAAATGTCCTGGGTCCAAGCTACCTCAAAGATCAAATCTCACAGTATGAACCGGCTTGGGTGCTAAGGTGATCAGGAGAGGCCTTTCTCTCCATCCCACCACCTTCGTAGGTGCGTCTCATAAGAACACATGAAAGGACCTTCTCTGTTGCTGCTCCCAGAGTTTGGATCTCCCTCCCGCTGGCGGCCAGGACTGCCCCATCTCTGCTGTCTTTCCGGAAGTAGGCAAAGACCTTTCTCTTCAACCAAGCTTTCCCTGAGTGAGGAACTATCTATTATGTGACTTTTAGATGGCTTACCATGCATAATAGCATTGACTGATCTCATAAGAACAGCAGTGTTTCCATGCTAGTTTCCCTCCCTTATAATGGATTTTTTCCTATTCGTGTTCTTGGCAGCTTTTATGTTCTAAAATGCCTCTTTTAATTCCCTATTCTTAATCTGAATATGTTTTGAATAATCTGGGCTGTATTGTTATCCACCTTGTATCTTTATGGTAAGCCACCTTGGGTCCTTGTTCAAGGAGAAAGGTGGGGTAAAAATATTTAAAATAACTAACTAAATAAATAATTGCCTTCCTGGTGAAAGTGTGAAGTCGTTCTGATTTGTCTGCAGATTGATGAAAGGGCAGCATGATAACTGCCTCCACCTCTGTTGAGAGAGGGATTTTCAGTACACACCTAAATGGCTTCCCTCTCAAACTACCTATCTTCTATGTGTATATCCACATCTTTGATGACTGTCCAGTGCAATGAGAAGTATCCAGAACTCTACAGTGGAGATGAGTCTGCTTATAGAGATGAGGTGGAGCGGTTGATTGAGTGGTGCAGAGAGAGTAACCTGCTTCTGAACACATTAAAAACCAAGGAGCTCATAATAGATTACAGGAAGAAGAAAACAGATCTTCAACCACTATTCATCAGTGGGGACTGTGTGGAAAGGACGACAGACTTCTGTTTGTTGGGAGTCCATATTGAGGAGAAATTGACCTGGAGCATAAAAAACTCTGAGCTACTGGAAAAGGCCCAACAGAGACTGTACTTTCTGAGAGTGCTCAGAAAGAATAACATCACTCAGAGACTATTGGTGTCTTTTTATCGTTGTGTAGTAGAAAGTGTACTGACGTACTGCATATGTGTGTGGTACACCAATTGCACAGTGGCTCAGAGGAAATTCCTCCAGAGAGTTATCAGTATGGCACAGAAGATCATTGGATGCCCACTCCTCACATTGGAGGAATTACACAGTTCCCGCTGTCTTAAGAAAGCACAGAATATTGTAGGAAATATTTCTCATCCTGGACACTCTCTGTTTGTACCATTACCATCAGGCAGAAGGTATAGATCTATTAGAACAAGGACAGAAAGATTCAGAAATAGTTTTTACCCAATAGCAATAACCATGCTAAATTCTGTTAAAAATTAAGTTGACAGGTAATATCAGGGTCGAATGTGTAACATATATATTGTATGGGGGATTGTGTATGGCTGTTGTTGTTTTTTAAATCGTAGTTTTTATGGATTGGGCATGAATGCTGTCAGGTGAAAGAGTGTAGGGCTGTGTGTGTATGTTAGGTTTTTATGTCAGTTTTAAATGAGTGCAAGCGATGTTCTGCATGTGAATGTAGGAGTATGTGTATGGATGGTCTGTTCTTAAATGGTAGATTTTATGTCTTGGATGTTTATGTCTTGGGTTGTTATATTGAGGTGTGTGAATGAGCTGACTGGATGGCACTTTTAATCTCGTATTTATACAATGACAATAAATTCCATTCCATTCCATTATCATTAAGGAACTGAGAAATGAAATTGTGGATCTCTTAATGGTAATATGCAACTTTTCTCTTAAAATGGCCACAGTGTTGGAGGACTGGAGGATAGCAGGTGTCACACCAATGAAGGTATCTACCCAGTGTGTGGCAGCAATGAAAAAGGCCAGTTCCATGCTAGGGATTATCAAAAATGGGATTGAAAATTAAACAGCCAACATTAGAATGCCATTATACAAAATGATATTAAGGCCGCATTGGAGTATTGTATACAATTCTGGTCACCACATCTCAAAAAAGACATAGTGTAACTGGAAAAGGTGGAAAAGAAAGTAACTAAAATGATTACTGGGCTGGGGTACCTCCCTTATGAGGAAAGGCTAAAATATTTGGGGCTCTTTAGTCTGGAAAAAAGGCACTTTTGATATGATTGAGATAGACAAAAGATTTTTTTTTACCCAGTGTGTTGTTAGTCTGTGGAACTCCCTGCCACAGGATGTGGTGATGGCATCTGCCATGGATGCCTTCAAAGGGGATTGGACAGATTCTTATGGGGGAAACCGACAAATTAAGCCAGAAAGAAAGAACCAGGGAGGAGGCCCTTGCACGTCCTGTTAAACTAAATGCTAAGAAATCACCAGGACCAGATGGCATCCATTCACAAGTTCTCAAGGAACTTAAAGATGAAATTGTTGACGTCCTAGCCAAAATATATCGTCTTTCCCTCAAATTAGGCGTTGTGTCTGATGACTGGAAGTTATCAAATGTAACACCAATCTTCAAAAAAGGGACCCAGTAGTGATCCAGGAAATTTCCGACTTGTCAGTTTGACTTGTGTCCCAGGTAAAGTGATGGAAACCCTCCTAAAAGATAAAATTTTTAGGCAGTTAGAAGAGAAGGTGCTGCTGAAGGGGAGCTAACATGGCATCTGCAAGGACAAATCATGCTTTACTAATCTGTTGGAATTTTTTGAGAGTGTCAGCAATCATGTGGATAAGGGAGATCCAGTTGACATTGTTTATCTGGACTTTCAGAAGGCTTCTGACAAGGTCCCACACCAAAGGCTCTTCAATAAACTTGCCAGTCATGGAATCAAGGGACAGGTCCTGTCCTGGATCAGCAACTGGCTAAGGGACAGGAAAGAGGGTAGCACTAAATGGATCTTTCTCCAAGTGGAGGGAGGTAAAGAGTGGGGTCCCAGAAAATTCAGTACTGGGATCCCTGCTTTTCCAACCTCTTCATAAATGACCTAAAGTAGGAGTAAATGGCAAGGAAAAACTATTTTACCTATTGCACAAAACTAGAACTAGGGAGCACTCCATGGAACTTTGGGGTGGTTGATCTGAAACAAATAAGAGAAAGTACTTTTTCACCCAGAGGATCACTGGTCTATGGAACTCCCTGCCAGAAGAAGTGGTGACAGCTGTCACCTTGACAGCTGTAAGGAAGGATTAGACAAGTTCATGGAGAGCAAGGGTATCAATGGCTACCATTATGGATGCCTAAGGACAACCTCCGGGTTGGTGAGATAGGCAGGATATCTTTCAATGCCATTTGCAGGGAATCATAAGCAGGTGAAGACATCTGCTTGGGAATACCCTGAAGCAAATGGTGAGCCACTGTGTGAGACAGAATGTTGGACTGGATGGGCTGTGGCCTCTTGCAGCAAGGCTGTTCTTATGTTTGTATTGAATATTCATCTCTTGAAATACAGTGGACCCTCGTATAACAAACTGTATCTGTACAACATAAAAAATTCCGGAGATAGGGGAAATTTGCTTAACAGAATTGTCTATGGGGCAAATCCGTACAACATAAAAATGGTCACGATTAGAGATTACTCTATTCTCAATGCATTCCTATGGGAAATTTGTATCAAGGAAAATTTGCTTAACATAATTTCATTTGGAATGAATTAATTCCTTTATACAAGGTACCACTGTACCTTGTGCATCTTTTAGTCACTTCCTGGCCAATTTATTCTGTTTATTTACGCATTGGTGATGCAAGCAGGGCGTGGGGAAAGATACTTTAGTGTTAGCCCTCTCTATGTTTTAATTCTTCTGTGTCTTAGGGCCTTTTCACACGACCCCTAAGATCCGCTGGCTACTTAAATTCAGACCAGAGATCTTAGGGTTTTGTTGCTCGTCCTTCCTCCCCACCACTCTGCACTTCCTTGCTCCTGTCTGCGTGAGGGGAGGGAGGAAGAAAGAGAGGAAAAAATGCAGGCTCACCTCCGAAGCTGCCTGGAGCTCTGTTGTCCTAATTCGTTCTCTTCTGTTTGCTTTTTTCCCCTCCCGCCCCTTCTCTTAAAGGGGCGAGAGAAAAAAAAAAACAGAAGCGAGGAGAGCCCTGCACTAACCAGATTAAATCCGGACCTGGGGATTTTCACCCTCCTCGAGCAGGTACAAGAAAAGTGCGCTGGGATGCGCTTAGGTGGGCGTGGTCACACTTAATTTCCTGCAAACTCCGGAGCTGGTGGGGAAACAATTGTAAGCTCCGGAGCTTGCAGCCATTTCCTGTGGAGTTTAGGGGTCGTGTACAAAGGCTCTTAATTAGCTGTTAATTTATAGAGTTCAACAAATGAAAGCAGTCCATCTGATTTCAACTACCATGATTTTAGTAATACTTAAGTTGTAGTCAGTAATTCCAGCAATAGTGTCCCATTATAAACCACCTCTTATATTATTTACACACACACACACACACACACACACACACACACACAAACAGAGGGAGCATTGCTGTATATGTGGTATGATACATGCCCTTTTTTTTAGAATTTACCACAACAGTGTAATGGAGCTGGGGGAGGAGATACATAGAACAGAGACTCTGGACAGTGAAACTAGTCATAGGTCACTTGGTGTTGCAAGACTAGTGAACTAATTTATGCAGCTGCTTGGCTTATTTGCCAAGTATGTGTGAAACTGGAGCAATGTCTGATGCAATGCACACACTGAAAAGAATTAATCATGTTGCTCCTTACAGAGACAATCTACTATTATTCATTTAGCCTTGATAATGGAAGAGCTGCGGCTTTCTCCATACTCCAAAACTTTCAGGAGGTGGGTGGGTCAAGAAAAACAGTTTTAGGGGTAAACTCTATGGAAAAGAATGTGTGGATTCTTTTTGAAATACATAATGTATGAATGGGCTTTATGTAAATGTGTATGCGCAGCTTTATTGGATGTAGTAATGTTCTTTCTCCCGTCATCTGTGTACTATGTTATTACACTCTGATATCTGAACTTTACTTTATTAATGCTGAACATTCATTTCCCAAAGATTGGGTCCATTATCTTTTGGGGAACTCAATGTGTGTACCCATTTATATAACTATGTAAACTAGTGATCACCTCTCTTGCTGGAGGGAGCAAAAGGAGCCTATTCCCTGCCCCATCCTCTAGTACTCCTGATGCAAGTTGTTCGTTTTTATTTTATTTATTTATTTGTGATTTATAAGATGCCTTCCTCTGAAAAGGTGGTTGATAATATTTAAAAAGAACAGTATTTAAAACACCATAAGTTATAGAATAAAACTATTAAACTATAAATCTGATTAAAATACAATGAATGATTAAAGTATGCAACACATTAAAATATATATACAGTGGACCCTTGTATAACAAACAGCTTGTATAACATAAAATTTGTACAACATAAAAATTCCGGAGATAGGGGAAATTTGCTTAACATAATTGCCTATGGGGAAAATCCGTACAACATAAAAATGGGATCACTCCATTTTCAATGCATTCCTATGGGAATTTGTATAAAGGAAAATTTGGTTAACATAATTTCATTTGTAACGAATTAATTCCTTTATACAAGGTACCACTTATCTTAATTAAAAATTACATTCAGGGACTCAGCCATGATAGTCTTCAAAGCCAGTAAGGAATTTATTGGACCTTGCATTCTTAGCTGATATATTGGGATAGCTAAAATCTCCTATTAGTACTACATCCCTCCCTTTTGCCTATGTGGCCATCTGCTTACAGAAGGCATCATCCATCTCCTCTGGCTGGTTTGGGGGTCTGTAATATACCCACACAGTGACATCCCTCCCATTAGTCTCCCCATTAATTCTCACCCAAACCTGACTTCCCAGTTGTGTATCCTGGATTTCTTCAGCAGCATAAACATCCTTAATATATAAGGCTCCTCCTCCTTTTTTACTAGGCCAGTTCCTCGGAAGCAGGTTATACCCTCCAATAACTACATTCCAATATAAGTCATTCCACCAGGTTTCAGTATTATATACAGTATTATATAGTATTTATTTTTATATTAGGAGTTCCAACTCCTCCTGTTTGTTTCCGATGCTCTGTGCATTGGTGTAGAGACATTTAAGTCTCTGTGTTCTTCTTACAAGCTTAACCTATTTTTCCTCACAATGTTGGACTGTAATACTCCTTCTCCTGTTCCTACTGCATCATTCTTTTTCCGCCATCACCTGCAATTGTTGTTTTATCTGTTTATTTTATTAGTTATGCGATTTGTTGTTACCTCAATTTGTTGTAAACCGCCAGGAGTTCCCCTCCAGGAAGACGGGCGGTATATAAGTCCCATAATAAATAAATAAATAAATAAATAAATAAATCATTTGGACTTTTCCCCACCAACCCTTCTTGATTCCTACCCTTAAGAAGATCTTCTCCCTCCCCCTGAGAATTGTTTAAAGCTCTCCTTATCAAATTTTCAATCATCTTGGCAAAAATATTCCTACCATTAATGGTGAGGTGCACCCCATCTGAATGAAATATCAAACCATGGTCCAAGAAGTCAAATTGCTCCTGCCGGCACCATCTGGGTAGCCAGTTGTTCACCTCTGCTATTATTCTTTCCCTTTGAGGGCCACATCCTTCTACAGGGAGGAAAGATGAAATTACCACCTGTCCATCCAGGTCCTTCAGCTTCCTACCTATCTCTTCATACACCTTTGTGATGTCCCAAAAGCCACACTTTGCTGTATCATTAGTTCCTACAGGGACCAAAAGAAAGGGGTTAGAATCAGTGGGCTTGATGTGTCTTTTCAGTCTCTGTTAAATCCATGTGGTAAAAACCAGAGAAGATTGTGAAGACCTCCAGAAGGATCTCTCCAAACTGGGGGAATGGGCTACGAAATGGCAAATGCATTTTAATGTAGCCAAATGTAAAGTAATGCATATTGGGGCAAAAAATCAAAACTTTATCTATCAACTCATGGGCTCTGAGTTATCCGTGACAGATCAGGAAAGAGATCTTGGTGTGTTGGTGGACAGCTCCATGAAGGTGTCTCCCCAATGTGTGGCAGCGGTGAAGAAGGCCAATTCCATGCTAGGGATTATCAAAAAGGGGATTGAAAATAAAACAGCCAACATTATAATGCCATTATACAAAACAATAGTAAGGCGGCACCTGGAGTATTGTGTACAATTCTGGTCACCGCATCTCAAGAAAGACATAGTGGAACTGGAAAAGGTGCAAAAGAGAGCGACTAAAATGATTACTGGGCTGGGGCACCTCCCTTATGAGGAAAGGCTAAAATATTTGGGCCTCTTTAGTCTGGAAAAAAGGCGCCTGAGGGGGGATATGATTGAGACGTACAAAATAATGCAGGGCATGAGTAAAGTGGATAGAGGGAAGCTCTTCTCCCTCTCCCAAAATACCAGAACTAGGGGACATTCACTCAAATTGGGGACTGGGAGAGTAAGAACAGGCAAAAGAAAATATACTTCTGTTTCCCAGGTTTTACTGTTTACGCTCTTCCTGCCTTTAAATCTCACCCAAAGGGATGCCCGAAAGCAGGCCTTTCTTGTTTGTTGAACCGGACCTCCAATATCATTGCTCACCATCTATCGGACAAGCCTCCTTATGCTCAAGCTTTCCTGCTTAAATGTCTCTCCGAACAGATACTCATGCTAAATGTATACGTTCCTCCATTCCCTGAGTCCAGTTCTTCCTCTCTGGTATGGAATGACTTGAAGAATTACGTCGATTCGCTAACTATTAAATTTCCTCTAGCCTCCCTGATCATTGTAGGCGACCTGAATGCCAGATTGGGCGCTAACAACGACAGACTTGCTGCTTATATGCACTGGGATAATGATGATCTGATTCCTCCCTCATTCTAAGCCAACAGATCTTCCAAAGACCCTGTGATCAACCAATCGGCTTCCCACCTGGTGGATCTGTGCGCCAGATATAATCTCAGGGTTCTCAATGGCTCTACTATAAGTGACTTTCATGGAGAGTTTACCTTTCTATCTCCCAAAGGATCTAGTGTCGTGGACTACATTCTCATCTCTCCTGACTTGCCTCTCGAGATTGTTGACTTCGAGATTGACATCCGCTCCGAAAGTGATCATTTTCCTACTATAATGTCCCTTCAGCTGCCCTCTTATCTCCCTCTGGAGCATACACCTGAACCCCCCCATCACCGAAGATTAAAATGGACCAACAAACTCCAAAACTCATTCGCTGAGTGGTCCACTACAGCTTCTGCTTTATATCTAAGACAATCGATTCTCCTGGCTGACTCTCCTGCAAAGGTCATTCAGGCATATGAATCAGCTATCAATTCCTTATTTAACCTACCAGTCGCACTCTCCCCACTTAGGAAATCTAATGGAGCTGCTCCCTGGTTCGACCATGAATGCTGGGCCACCAAGAAAAACCTCCGCTGGCTTTACCAACGGCTACGCGCCCACTATTCTTCTGAGTCATCAGCCCTCTACCTTCAAGCTAAGAAGGTTTGCCAAGCTTTATTAGTTGAGAAAAGACACACTCATGCATTGAACAACTGGTCTAGACTGCTACATGTAACTCGTTCAAAGAACACGAAAGAGTTCTGGGCCTTGGTCTCACGAGAGACCCACTCCTCTAATGCAGTTCTAACCCCACCAATCTCTGCTTCGGACTGGACTGTACATTACTCAAATCTATTTTTGGACTCAATATTCCCAGACCTCTCCGCCGCCCCATTAATGCCCCCCGATGAACCCGCCTGGCCCACTGTCTCCAAAGAAGAAATTCTCGAACTCATAGCCAGCATGAAGCCTGGTAAGGCCCCAGGCCCAAATGGGATCCCGGCTGATCTCATAAGAGCCAACCCACTCTGGTGGGCTGAACCTCTATCCTGCCTATTCACCTTTGTGGACAAATTTGGGATACTTCCTGACTCGTGGCTATCTTCTATCATCATTCCAGTCCTAAAAAAAGGCAACCCAGAAATACCCAGCAACTATCGACCCATCAGCCTACTCTCAGTAATTGGGAAGTTATACTCTAAACATCTTCTGAGACATCTATCTGACTGGATGTCCAAATTCAACTTCCCAGGCAAAGAACAGGTGGGCCTCGTGGCGCAGTGGTTAAATGCCTGTACTGCAGGTAAAACTGTGCTCACGACCTGGGTTCAATCCCCGGTAGCAGGCTCAAGGTTCACTCACCTTCCATCCTTCCGAGGTCGGTAAAATGAGTACCCAGCTTGCTGGGGGGGCAATGTGTAGCCTGCACTCTGTAATTAAAATTGTAAACCGCCCAGAGACTACTTGTAGTAGTATGGGGCGGTATATAAGCAGAACACACTTTGGCTTCTGTGCTGGGTACTCTACACTTGACCACTCTCTCATTTTATCCTTTTTGGCGGAGAAATACTCCCAGTATTTCAAAGGCAAACTCTTTGCAGCATTCATTGACCTTCGTGGGGCTTTTGACTCTATCAACAGATCTCTTTTGTGGTCCAAACTTACCAATTTGGGAATTGACCCTCGCCTGCTATTCTTGATCCGTCAGCTCCACTCTGCGAATAGTTGTCAAGTTCGCCTAAACCATGAAGGCCTCCTTACCCCTAAGATTCTAGTCACCAAAGGGGTAAAACAGGGCTGCCTTCTTGCTCCTGCCCTTTTCAATCTCTTCTTGTCAGATTTACCAGGTTATCTAGCCAAATTTGATAGTTGTGCTCCACGACTTAATCAACTTCCGGTCCCTATACTACTCTACGCGGACGACACTGTGCTCCTCTCAATCTCAAAACTGGGCCTTCTTCGCCTCTTGTCAGCTTTCTCAGAATTCTGTTCCAAGAATGATCTGACTATTAACACAGAGAAATCTAAAATCCTGATATTCTCCAAATCATGGAAACTTCTTTCCTGGAAAGTCGACGGGAAACCTGTCGAACAAGTGAGATCCTTCAGATACTTGGGTCTCCTGTTCCACCATCAGCTCTGCTGGTCTTATCATCGGAGGGCTGCTATATCAGCTATAAATAACCATCTATCTGCTATCTCTCAGTTCCATTTCCTCACTGGGAACCAATATGTTCCTGCTGCCCTCCAGATTTTTCAGGCGAAAATTATAAACCAGCTTTTATATGGGATCCCGATCTGGATTTCAGCTGTCAACTCCGAAATCGACTGGAGTGCTGCCACCTTCTTTCATCATATCTTAGGTGTTCCAAATATGATCAATCTCTATACCATTGCTAATGAACTGGGACTCCATTTGCCATCAACTCTTGCTTGGACAGCCACTATTAAGTTTTGGCTACGTATTCATTTTCACCCTGACTCCAACTCTCTTGCATACGAACTATTAAGAGACCCCTATGTCTCAAAATGGTATCAATTTATCCAGTCCAAAATTCATCATATTGGAATTGACCTAGACTCCCTAATCAACTGTGAAGAATCCCAAATCCTCAAAATCATCCACCAAAGAATCTGGGATATAGAGCGCCAAACCATCTCATCAGGGCTCAATCCAACGTGTTCTCCTCACTTTTATGGTTTGATGCCAACTCCAGGACTAGGAGCAAATTATATGAAACATCTCATTAACCCTTGTCTGCGGTGTGCTTTTATGCTCGCCAGACTGAACATCCTCCCCTCAGCAGTTCTTTCAGGAAGATACTACAACGTTCCATTTGAGAATAGACTCTGTAAACTATGTTTACTGGAACCGGACTCTACCTCTCATATTCTTCTCTCCTGCCCCTCACACCACAAGCTTCGCCTTCGGCTTCTCACCCCTTACATTTCTAATTTCTCTGGATCCCCGGAGAGTATAACAAAGCGTCTCCTTGAGGAAAAACATCCGGAATTGACAGCCTCAGTGGCTGAATATTTGGCCACTGTTTTAAATATTAGTAAATAGTCTGGGGCCAAGGCCTGCTATTAACCCAATTTTTAAATCATTTTAAACCTATTTATTTATATCCTACCTCTTATTTTACATTTTGTTGCTTCAGTTTTATACCAATGTATGCCAATAAAGGTTCTTGTGATTGATTGAACAGACAAAAGAAAATATTTTTTCACCCAGCACGTTGTTAGTCTATGGAACTCCCTGCCATAGGGTGTGGTGATGGCATCTGGCCTGGATGCCTTCAAAAGGGATTTGGACAGATTCCTGGAGGAAAAGTCCATCAGAGGTTACAAACTATGATGGAGATGTGTAATTCCCCAGTCTTAAAACCAGGGTACTTCAAGGGCCAGATGCAGGGGAGTGGTATCAGGAGACAGATATCTAGTCTCATGCGCTCCCAAACGCATCTGGTGGGGCCACTGTGTGATACAGGAAGCTGGACTAGATGGGCCTTCAGCCTGATCCAGCATGGCTCTTCTTATGTTCTTATGTTCTTATGTAACCTTGGCTCCAGGGAGACAACAGACTTTGTGGTTCATTTTGTCAGGCTTGCAGATGATTGGTTCTATTCCTCTAAGCAAGGAGTCCCCAACCAACACCACTGTTGATATATCTTAAACCAGTGATGGTCAAACTTCGGCCCTCCAGATGTTTTGGACCACAACTCCCACAGTCCTTCATCATTGGCAATACAGGTTTGGAATTCTGGGAGTTGTGGTCCAAAACATCTGGAGGGCCTAAGTTTGGCCACTACTGTCTTAAACATCAGTCAGATAACAGCTACCATTGTCAGCAATGTTTTACCAAGGGATCCTGAGTTAAGATCTTAAGCATGCTTTTAACTGGTGGGTTGACCATGAGGACCAAATATCCAGAAATTTCCTAGCTGCTACCCCTGTAGCTTGAAGAGGTGTGGTAGGTCAACGGACTAAGGCTCTGAAAACTATTGGCTGCAAAGTCAGCAGCTCGGCAGTTTGAAACCTGGGTGCCACGCAGCGGAGCGAGCTCCTGCTGATAACCCCAGCTCCTGCCAACCTAGCAGTTCCAATTCATGTAAATGCAAGTAGATAAATAGGTCCTGCCATAAAAAGCAGGAAGGTAAAACAGTGTTTCCTTGCAGCCATGCCAGCCACGTGGCCATGGACTTGCACAACACTGGCTCTTTGGCTTGGAAACAGAGATGAGCGCTGCCCCTAGAGTCGGACATGACTAGCATGCATGTGTGTGGGGGAACCTTTTTACCTTTTTACCCCTATAGCTATTTAAATATTCCTCAGTCATCTACAGTGCACAGGGGCTCTACCATGCTGAAGAATTGAATAGAAAAGCATTTTAATACAAAAAGTCAGGAAATTAGGCATAATTTATTAATTTGCCCTTTATTTTTTAAAATGAAACCATGTTTGCTATAAGTCAGCTGCCTTTCTCTTTCTTAGCTTGCTGTTGGAATGCTTGCTATAGCAGCCAAATGTCTTGCATGATCCTGATGGCATACTTGCAAGTCTTGCATCAGAAACAGAGGTTTCCACTTAACTACTTGCTTTCTGGAGTGTGAATAGAAAAGGACTTGAATAAGGATGGTGCTCTGAGTAAGGGCAGATCATGGGCATTGTTCTTCTGATGCATTTCAACTAACTGCAAGAATTCTTGATGGACTAGAAAGGGAGAACAAGTCTAACTTGAAAATAAGAGAATGGTCAGTATATCTAATTTTTGACAGAAGTTTGGATGGTTGGGGAAGATATTAATTTCAGTCACATCATATGTATTTGCACGTTTTACCAATATAGCAAGCTCCTAACAGCACGAGGAGCTCTGTAAATCATTATTGTGTATTCTGAGCTGAGTAATAAAACATTCCAGAACTAAGAATCATCAAATGCATGTGTTTTTCTTTTCATACTACTTTGTTTGACATTTCATTCCCATTACTAGTAGCTTAGACACCAGTAACCTAAGTGAAATCACTCCATATTATACAAGTCCATAAAAGAGAGCAATGGCCATCTGTTCACAGTCCTTTGCTATGGCACAGTAGACTGAGCTTGACAACCTTTTATTCCTACAGAGTTACTGTTGGCTGTGTAAAGGAATCAAGGTTGTAACTGTGAAAAGGTTGAAAAGTTATGGGATTCCTAGAAAATCAGCATAACAACAGTTGCATCAGATAGCACTGAAAAAATCTATATGTAGCCCCCCCCCCCCCGCCATTCAAATGATGGCCTTAAGTCCTTAACTTTGAAAGGAAGTAGCAGAAAAATCTCTGCATAAGCAAGTGTAAAGAGTGGTGTGGGGGGGGGGGAAGAAGCCTTCATCTTTGCAAGGAATCACATTGAAGCGATATGAGCTAGCAACAACAGACCAACAGATGATCCTGCAATAGAGAGTTCTGTGCAAACATTGACCCAGTGACGGGCTTTTGTAAAGAATGTAAAATAAAAGTCATTCCCTGAAGCTGGATCTTGGGAGATCATGCTTATTTTATCTGAGGGTTTGAGGGTTCTGTGATACTCTCTCTTTTGAGAAAACCCCTTTAAGATTCTTCTGTAATCAATTTTAGCTAGTTGCTTACATGTGGCTGAAAACACAAAAGAAAAGCAGGATTTTTTAAGGCTCTGTTGCTATTCATACTGTAAAGGGAAAGCCATTATTAATAGACTAAATCTAAATCTAAATTTACTGTAGACTAAATTCAAAGGTCAATGAATAATTGAACATTTGACGTAATTTAACTTCTGTGACTCTGACCTCTATTGACACAGGCTCTTGCACAAACACTGCCCCATCTTTCTTTTTTTTTTTAATTAATTTATTTTAATTAAATTTAATAAACTACATACAAACAACATAAGAAAGGAGAATAAAAAAAATACAACAAACAATATAAGTGCACCCCCATCCCACGGGTCCATCCATGTCTTGTTCGTTGCTCCATCTTCTATTCTTCTAGTAATCTTCTTAAAGTTCTCTTCTCCAGAATTGTTGTGAGATATTCGTGGACTCGTTCCCTTTTCCTTCCCTATAAGGACAAAGTTGGGGCAGAAGTAACAATAACAATAAAATAAAATAAAAACTAATAGTTTTCAGGGATTTCAAGAACATGAATACAGTATTGGTGATCTGTAGATTCAGTTATCTACGGTTGGCGATCAGTGGGTGCTGGGCAGTTCGGCAAGGTGCCAGGGACCTGCTGCTGGCAAGCCAAAGACAGCATACCCTCAAGCTCTCCAACCTCATTGGAGACAAGAGAAGCTGTATAACTAGGGGGCAGCCGGGGTGGGGAGGGAAAGGAGGATCTCACCGCATCTCAAGAAAGACATAGTGGAACTGGAAAAGGTGCAAAGAAGAGCGACTAAAATGATTACTGGGCTGGGGCACCTCCCTTATAGAGGAAAGGCTAAAACATTTGGGGCTCTTCAGTCTGGAAAAAAGGCGCCTGAGGGGGGATATGATTGAGACGTACAAAATAATGCAGGGCATGAGTAAAGTTGATAGAGGGACGCTCTTCTCCCTCTCACAAAATACCAGAACTAGGGGACATACACTCAAATTGAGGGCTGGGAAAGTAAGAACAGACAAAAGAAAATATTTTTTCACCCAGTGCATTGTTAGTCTGCGGAACTCCCTGCCACAGGATGTGGTGATGACATCTGGCCTGGATGCCTTCAAAAGGGAATTGGACAGATCCCTGGAGGAAAAGTCCATCACAGGTTACAAACCATGATGATGTGTAATCTCCAGGCTTAAAACTGGGGTACTTCAAGAGCCAGATGCAGGGGAGTGGTATGAAGAGACAGATACCTAGTCTCATGTGCTCCCAGACGCATCTGGTGGGGCCACTGTGAGATACAGGAAGCTGGACTAGATGGGCCTTTGGCCTGATCCAGCATGGCTGCTCTTATGTTCTTATGTAAGGTCAAAGACATCTCCTACTACTCTGAGGTTTTACCGCTTGTGGATTATGAAACCATAGCTGCCCATCATGTGGTAGACACTGCCTCCAAGCAGATTGCAACTGCTATTTACCTCAGGAGACATGCCTAGCTTAGAACCGCTACCATACCAGATGACGCCAGGGCCAGAATAGAGGACTCTTTGCGTCAACAACTGATGAAGCTCTCAAAAACATCATGAAGATGCGGAAGACTTCTAGGTCATACAGTTACCAAAGCAGCACATCCCAGTCTTCCTTTTGCCAGAATCTCCAACACTGGTGATACTCCTACCAAAACCAAAGAAATAAACAGCCAAATCACTTTTGTCAGTATACACCACAGTCTTACCAGCACCATAGCACACAATCACCCTCTCGCCAATGCCAACCACCTGAACCGTCGGCAGAAGCAGGCGTCCTGACTCTATTCCATGACTGACCATTTCACACGATACTCAGCTGCAACCCTTTTTCCACAAGTGGGACTGAATAACATCTGACTCCAAGAAAACTCCATGGACATGGAGTCACGAAGAGTTGGTCACGAGTTTAACGACACAACACACACACACACCTGGGTCCTAACCATAATTGTGTCCAGTTATGCTATAGACTTCGAAAACCTTCCTTCTTGGGGACACATAGTCACTACTTCTCATTCCAGCATATACTGCAAGAGGAAATAGACTCGTTACTGCACAAGCATTAAATAGAACTGGTCTCACAGGAAGATACTTTTGGATTCTACTCTCATTATTTTACTGTCCCCAAAAAGGATAGAGGACTGTGTCCCATTCTCGACCACAGAAAATTGAACCAATATGTTCAACACAACGTTTCAAAATGACTACTTTAGAAAAAATACTCCTCTCCTTTGCAAAGGAGATTGATTTGCAGTTGTGGATCTACAAGTTGCTTATTTTCAAATTTCCATACGGCAAAAATACCACAAATACCTAAGTTTCTGCATCACACATCTCACTTACCAATTCAAGGACCTTCCGTTCGACCTATCATCAGCTCCTTGAGTCTTCACCAAGTGTCTTGCTCCAGTTGCCGCCTTCCTTCATCTTCGCAACATAAACATCTTCCCCTATCTGGATGACTGGCTACTGGTATTGCCTACAAAGCAAAGGGCAAAAGCAAAGCAAAGTGTTCTGCTTATATACCGCCCCATACAACTTCAAGTAGTCTCTGGGTGGTTTACAGTTTAATTACGGTATGTTGGATACACATTGCCCCCCCCCCCCAGCAAGCTGGATACTCATTTTACCAACCTTGGGAGGATGGAAGGTTGAATGAACCTTGGGCCTGATACCTGGGATTGAACCCCTGGTTGTGAGCACAGTTTTACCTGCAGTACAAGCATTTAACCACTGTGCCACAGGGCACATGACATCCATTACACGAGGCCTGCCCAAAGTCCGGCCTGGGGGGGGGCAAATCCGGCCCGCCAGGTCATTCTGAGTAGCCCGTGGCTTGCTGGCCAACCCCTCCCTCCCCCTCTTTCGCCCCATGTTTTTTTTTTTTAAGAAATCTTCCGCCAAAACTGACACCTCTGGGAAGCTTGAGGGGCTGGGCGGGCGGGCGGGCTGGTGAGCAGAAGCTTGTGGGGATCAGAAGCGGATCACTGCAGACGCTTGGTTACTGTCCATTATTGAGAGGGGCTACCGCATAGAGTTCCATGCAAAGGCCTCTGGGAAGGGTCATTACCACTCCATCCTCCGCAGCTCTTCGTGACGAGGTCGCCACTCTGCTGCAAAAAGACGCTATCGTGTTAGTACCATCAGAAGATCTCTCCGGCTTCTACTCTCGATATTTCACAATACCCAAAAGAGACGGAGGACTCTGTCCCATCCTAGATCTAAGAAGGCTAAACACCTTCATCAGAAAGAAAAAGTTTCGCATGGCCACTCTAGACGCCATCATCCCTCTCCTAAAGAGAGGAGATTGGTTTGTCGTCCTCGACCTACAGGACGCCTATTTTCATGTCTCGATAGCCCAGCAAGACCGCAAATACCTTCACTTCCGCATAGGAGGACCACCTACCAGTTCAAAGCCTTACCTTTCGGCCTCTCCTCCACCCCAAGGGTATTCACGAAGTGCCTCACACCGGTTGTGGCTTTCCTCCAGCTCAGAGGCGTCCAGATATTCCTGTATCTGGACGACTGGTTGCTGGTGGTACCTACGAAGCAACAAGCAAAAAGAGACAGGGATTTAACCATCCGTCTACTCACCTTGCTGGGGCTCCAGCTCAATGTCAAAAAATCGTCCCTCTCCCCCAGCCATGCCGCCCAGTACATCGGGGCTCGGCTCGATTCCCGACAGGCGAAGGCTTTTCTGGCACCAGACCACCCACACAAGATCCAGAAGGCGTTGCGCCCCCTCAAATTCAACGCGACAGTCACGGCCCTGCAGGCCCAATTGGGACTCATGACCTCAACAACAGCCATTCTGCCCCATGCCAGGCTCCGCAGGAGGCCATTGCAGGTGTGGTTGCTTTCACGTTTTTGCCCGCAGGTCGATCACCCTCACAAGTGGCTGAGAACATCTCCGCCCCTTCTCACCTGCCTTCACTGGTGGGCAGGTGAGAAGGGGCGGACCTTTCTGTCAACGCTACCCATCAATATATATGAAAACAGATGCAAGCACAACTGGATGGGGAGCGACTTGCAAATCGGTCTCAGTACACCACACGTGGTCAGTGACAGAGAGACGACACCACATCAACTACCTGGAGCTGTTAGCTATTTTCAAAGTCCTAAAGGCCTTCGAACTCCTGCTAAAATGCAAAATGGTCCAGGTAATCACGGACAATACAACCGCTCTTTACTACCTGAACAAACAGGGAGGGACGCACTCCGCATCCCTGCTACATCTCACCATCAAAACTGGTTGTGGTGCATCAGCAGAAACATCCATCCAGTAGCCACCCACATCTCGTCCGAGGACAACAACAATGCGGACTAACTCAGCCAGCTCCGACCACGAATGGAGCCTCAGCATTCAGCCGTCTCTGCTCCAAGTGGGGTACTCCGTGCATCGACCTGCTTGCAACCAATCTCAATACCAAGTGCATGCTCTACTTCTCTCGAGCAGGGCTGGGCAGTTTAAATCAGAAGATAGACATAAAAGATGAAAAGCCTGAAAAAATGGCAACCATTCAGTTTTGGAAAGACATATGGGAGACTGAGAAAGACTATAATAGAAATGCTGGATCGCTCCAAGATTTTGAGAAGAAATTCTCCAAGTGCACAATGGACCAACTAGAAATAACAGCTGATATGATCACCAAAAGAGTACAAAGAGTCAAAAACTGGACATCACCTGGCAATGATCAACTGCATGGGTTTTGGTTTAAACACCTGACCAGTCTGCATGGAAAAATGGCCCAACAATTTAATGAAATGTTGAGGGCAGATTATATTAATGAGTGGTTAACAACTGGCAAAACCTATTTGATTCAGAAGGATCTAACAAAAGGAGTAATACTTGAAAATTACAGGCCAATGACATGTTTACCAACTATGTATAAACTGCTAACAGGCATCATAGCTGATAGAGTCCAGGATTATTTGGAAGCAAATAACATCATGCCAGTAGAGCAGAAAGGGAACAAACGGGGAAGTAGAGGCACAAAAGATCAGTTACTCATTGATAAAATGATACTAGAGAATTGTATATGTAAAAGTATTAGTGCCCTAATTGAAAATGTGATGAAGAAATGGAAAACAGAATTGTTTGTCAGGGATGAAAGCTATGGATTGGTTAGCATCAAACGAGGGATTTTTCAAGGTGACTCTTTGTCACCTCTGCTATTTACTATTGCCCTGATTCCCCTCTCAATAATTTTGCAGAACACAAATTTAGGGTACCAAACTGCTAAAAATTCAGGGACAATTTCACATCTATTGTATATGGATGACTTAAAGTTGTATGGAAAATCAGAAACTGAAATACACTCACTGACCAACACAGCCAGAATTTTCAGTACTGATGTTAGTATTGAGTTTGGACTAAACAAATGTGCCACAGTGGCACTGAGAAAAGGAAAAATAATTGAGAGTGAAGGAATTGAAATGCCAAATGGACAACTATTAAGTATCATCAATCTGAAGCCTATAAATATCTGGGCATACTGGAATTAGATAATATCAAGCATGGGCAAGTGAAAAATGTGGTCAGTAAAGAATATATCCAAAGGGTCAGAAAAGTATTAAAAAGTAAGCTGAATGGTGGTAACACCATCAAGGCCATTAATAGCTGGGCCATACCGGTCATCAGGTATACCGCTGGCATTATAAACTGGACTCAGACGGAGCTAGATATTCTAGATAGGAAAATAAGAAAACTTATGACCATTCACTATGCATTACAGCCACACAGTGGTGTTGTCAGTCTGTATTTACCTAGAAAATTAGGTGGCAGAGGTCTTCTGCAAGTGAAGCAGACAGTTGAAGAAGAGAAACATGCATTGGCAGATTATGTAAAAAATAGTACAGAGCCAGCATTATTGGAGGTTAAGAGCAGGGAGGTGTTTAAAGTAAATCAAACAAAGGGTCAATACAGGAAAACAACGATGCAAATACGAGCCGATAGCTAGCATAATAAAGCGCTGCATGGACAGTTCCTTGAAAAAGTCAAAGGAAAAGACCTGGTTCTTCTTCGTGGACTCTATGAACCCACACATAGGGTCTTCGTGCGCCTGCGTGCTATTCCTCGGTCCTTCCAAGCTGAAATGGCAAAGCCCCTCCCCTCCACTGCGCATGCTCCTCGTCCTTCCTGCCCTGTAGCTCAGTTCCTTTTTGCCGCCGCAGCGATAGGAAAGTGCAGACGAAAAGGAAAGTGATATTCAGATTACTTGGTTTTTTGTTTTAATTCCCCTAGTTCCCCCTCCCTCTGTTTACTTTAAGTCAGTTTCGTTCCTTTGGACCTCCCGCCCTTAGGGGCGGGAAGGCCCCTTGCTAAGGCCTCCCTGCCCTCAGTTTATGGCATCGGCACCCGTTTTTAAACGGTGCACGGCGTGTCCTAATAAGATCCCGATCGTGGACGGACATGGCCTTTGTTTGTACTGCTTAGGCGAAGCCCACCCAACAGTGAGCTGCCCGCAGTGCAAAAAATTAACCAAGCCGGCATTGAAACACCGTTTGGGCCGCCTCAAAGTATATCTCTGGGAAAAATCCCTACGGCCGATGGACAATCCCAACAACTCTGAGGCTTCCATGCCTTCAACCTCATCGAAATCTAAGTCCTCGGCCAAACCCTCTGAAAAGAGGAAAAAGAAAAAGCTGCCCTCCGCATTAGTGTCCTCGGATAGATTCCAGGACAGGGGCCTGGGGTTGAGTGCGTCATTCTCGCCCCGCCCGACAACCCTGCCGCCGCAACAGGCTGTGCTCACGGTGACAGAGTCCCGTGACGCCGACGACGCATTGACCTCTGCTCAAGCGGAAAGCCAGCCCCGGGGTGTCCGGCAAGAGGAGGATTGGGTGACCACATGGCACAGCCCGGCACCACCCATAATCACCCTTTCAGCCCTGTGATGTCAACGGGCTTGCCGGCCGGCCAGTTGGTCCTTGAAACGGACCTCACCACTTTGGGCTACAACCCGCTTGCACGCATCCAGTCGTTGCAAGCCGCCGCCACCCATTCTGCCCAGCTCTGCTTTGACGCGGAAGAGCGAAGCCACCTGGCTCCTTCACACCAACTGGGACAACAGCAAACACCACTCGCTATGGTGTCAACATTGGATGACTGTGGCCGCCCAAATCCCATCCGGCGTGTACACAGCCACCGTGAAGGAGTTTCTCTACACCGTGGCAGGAAGAGGGTGCGGATGGAACCATCAAACAGTTCCCCCTCTACCTCATCTCCTTCTAGGCACCGCAGATCTCGCCGCCATGGGGCCAAACATCGTAGACGTCATTGCTCCTCAACCTCTTCTTCGCCCCCCCGACGCCATAAAGGCAAGCACAGGGCGAAGAAACGGCATAGACATACCAGAATGGTCTCATCTTCTTTAATCTCTGACTCATCTTCTACCACCTCGACGTCATCCTCACACCAACCAAGGAAACGCCGGCCAAAACCAAAACCAGTACAAGAACGCCCTCTGGTGTCACTGGAGCTTAACGTTCCCAACACAAATCTGGCTACCCAAGTCTCATCCGCCCTCATGGGCCATCCTCATCAATCTACGGACTTGCGGGCACAACACCCCCAATCGCCGGACTCCCCTGCAACCATGGATCGCCCATTGACGGAGGAGTCCGAAATGGAGGCAGAGTCCCAGACCTCTCACCACTCAACAGCCTCCAAATCCAGGCATTCAGAGGCAGATACAGCGGACCGCCAAGCTACCACACCCACGGAGGACTTCAAGCACTACTCCCAGATGGTCCACAAGATTGCCCAAGTTATGGGACTGCAGGTACAACTACCAACCACCAGCGAATCCTGCAAATTCTTTGGCCACCTCCATAAATCTAGGCCGCCTCCGCTGAGAATGGGCTTCATCCCTTCTATGTTGGAAAAAGCCAAGGAAGCCTGGTCCAAGCCATCCTCCAACCCTCTTATCCCACGGAGGATAGACAATCTATATAAAACTCATGGAGAGGGTACTGATTTTCTATCAAAGCATCCTCTACCGAACTCCGTTATCATGGATGCTACGCAGAACAGAGGGAAGTCTCACTCCAACACCACCCCTAGTAATAAAGAGGCACGCAAACTCGACCTCATCGGGAGGTGCCACTCTTTGGCCTCTTTTTCTCTGTGGGCACTAAACTATCTATGTGCCACGGAGGCCTATACACGTCACCTTCACGGCGCAGGCTCAAGCTTCTTTCTCAGAAGTCCTATCCCTAGTAGACTATCAGATGATAACCTCACTCCATCTCACAGATGTGGCCTCCAAACAGCTGACGACGGCCATCCACCTTCGCCGTCACGCATGGCTTAGAACGGCCAATATCATGGACGATGCGAGGAATTGCATCGAAGATTTGCCCTTTGATGGAGAGGGACTATTTGCAACATCGACTGATGCTTCTCTAGACAATATCCAAAAGATGAGAAAGGCAGCACGCGCATATACCTACCAGGGCACTTCCTCACAGTCATCATCCAGGCCTCCACACCAGCCTTGAAGGTGGCAGTACACACCCATCCGCCAAAGGCCTCAGGGGAGATATCGAGCCCCATATCCCCAGACATCCTACCAACGTCCTGCGCAACCGCCCAGACAACAGCAACAACACTCTGCCAGGCGTTATGACCGCAAGCAGAAACAGTTATCCTGACCCCTTCCTCCCTGCCCGGGACATTCGGCTCAGACACTTCAGACAGGCATGGCGAAGTCTCACAACCAACACTTGGGTATTGTCAATTATCGAGAGCGGCTACCGCATACAATTTCAACACCGTCCTCCTCTCGGGAGAGTCATCACCACACCATCCTCCCCAGCTCTCACAGCAGAGGTCTCCACATTGATGCAAAAAGATGCTATCGAACTCGTACCATCAGGAGATCAGTTCGGGTTCTACTCTCGATACTTCACCATACCCAAAAGAGACGGAGGTTTTCGACCTATTTTAGATCTAAGAAACTTAAACACCTACATAAAAACAAAGAAGTTCCACATGGCAACACTAGACACCATAATTCCCATGCTACAAAAGGGCGATTGGTTCGTCGTCCTAGATCTCCAGGACGCGTACTTCCATATCTCCATCGCCCCCCAAGATCGCAAATACTTAAGATTTCGGATCGGAGGCTCAACTTACCAATTCAAAGCCCTGCCCTTCGGGCTCTGCTCCGCCCCATGGGTGTTTATGAAGTGCATGGCACCCGTAGCAGCCTTCCTTCGTCTTCAGGGCATACAACTCTTCCCATACCTGGACGACTGGCTGCTGGTAGCGCCTACAAAACAGCAAGCGGAGACACACAGAGATCTTACCGTGAGAATACGTACCTCCCTGGGACTCAGGTTCAACCTAAACAAGTCCATCCTGACCCCTTGCTGCTCGGTACAGTACATAGGAGCCTTACTGGACACCACAACAGCCAAAGCCTTCCTAGCTCTGGACCGTCCCAAAAAGATCAAGAAAGCACTCCGTCCCTTCACACTGCACGCTGGTGTCTCCTCCCGACAGGCCCAGCATCTGCTAGGCCTCATGGCATCTACTACCACTATCCTGCCTCATGCCAGATTATATCTCCACCCACTACAAGCATAGCTTCTGGCACATTTTTGACCGCACAAAGATCCACCTCACAAAAGACTTCCGGTCTCATCCTTGCTTCTTGCCAGCCTCAGATGGTGAAATTCCTCACCCAATTTGCAGGTAGGCAGGCCATTCCAGCAACACTACCCGTCGATCCAGATCACCACGGACGCCAGTCTGACGGGATGGGGAGCCACCTGCAAGCACCTGTCAATTCACCACAGATGGACTGCAACAGAGAAACAACATCACATAAATTACCTGGAGCTCTTGTAATATTCAAGGCCCTCAAAGCGTTCAAAGTGCTCCCTGCTTCAACTTACCATCAAGCTCTGGCTGTGGTGCATCCGCAGGCAAATCCACCCCATAGCGGTCCACATATCTTCAGAGAGCAATGTCCGGGTGGACCAGCTCAGCCGACTAACACACGACAACCATGAGTGGGCCCTCTCACACTCAATCTTCTCCCGCCTCTGTGCCAGATAGGGTACCCCCCCACATGGACCTGTTTGCAACTTCTCCAGAGCAGGCCTAGGCAAATATTCCATGGGGGACGCCCTCTCGACTCAGTGGCCAAGGGGCCTCCTCTACGCTTTTCCGCTGATACTGTTGATCCAACGGACCCTCCTCAAAATAAGACACCTGAGGGCCAGGGTCATACTACTAGCACCATGGTGGCCCAGAAAGCCATGGTTTCCCGCCCTACAAGCAATGGCTCACGATCTTCTGCATCTACCACTGCAGCCGGACCTTCTCACACAGAACCAGGGCCAGATCCGGCACCCAGCCATCTCAACTCTTCACCTGATGGCTTGGTACATCAACTTACAGTAGATGAAGTCCTAGCTAGTTCCAGGAAACCTTCTACTACGACTCTGTACGCCCACAAGTGGGCCTCTTTTGTCACCTTCGCGTGACGCCACTCACGTCCCTACCAAACTACTGACATAACAGTAGTCCTTGACTACCTGCTCCTCCTTTTCAATAGGGGCCTATCTATCCCTACTCTACGGGTCTACACGGCAGCCATAGTAGTGCATCAACCACCAGACTCTGAAGCGGACGTGCTTTTTAGACATTACAAGCTCAAGCGATTCTTGAAGGGCTTTGCCAACATTCGCCCCTACAACAGACCACCAATGCCGCAATGGTCGCTGTCCATAGTACTCTGCACTAACCGGGCCACCTTTTGAGCCGATGGCGACTACCTCCCTTTATCTCCTTATGATAAAGACCGTTTTCCTGGTAGCCATCACCTCTGCCAGACAAGCCTTGGAGCTTGCAGCACTCCGAGCAGACCCACCCTTCCTTAAATTCCATCATGATAGGGTGGAACTGCATACTGATATTTCTTTCCAAAGGTAGTCTCCTCTTTTCATGTTTCCCAACCAATTATACTCCCGACCTTCTTCCCTACTCCAACTACTCACCTGGAGAGGCGAATGCACTCCCTTGATGTCAAGTAGGCACTCCTCTTCTATACCAAACGCACAGCACCTATAAGAAATACATACAGAATTTTTGTGAGAATATGTGCCCCGTCTAAGGGATCCCAGGTCTCACCTCAGTCCATCTCCAGATGGATTGTCACAACAATCAGAATGGCATATAATATCGCGCATGCCCCTCTCCCATCTACACCCAAAGCACATTCTACTAGAGCAGTATCTTCCTCTACGGCCTTCCTCAAAGGAGTTCCCCTGGAGGAGATCTGCAGAGCAGTGACCTGGTCTCGTCCATCTACGTTCCTCAAACACTACAAGCTGGACATCCGCTCGACACGACAAGCTGCTTTTGGGAGAGTGGTTCTAACTGCTACAATGCCATGACTACCCTCTGCCGGTAAGTCAGCTTGCTAGTCACCCTATGTGTGGATTCCCAGAGTCCACGAAGAAGAACTGCAGGTTACTCACCTGTAGGTGGAGTTCTTCGAGTGGAAATCTGTGAATACACACTTCCCACCCTCCTCTCCTCTCTCCGTATTGGCCATGTCACCTTTCAAATGGTCAGTGGCGGACTTGAGGAGAACTGAGCTACAGGGCGGAAAGGACGAGGAGCATGCACAGTGGAGGGGAGGGGCTTTGTCATTTCAGCTTGGAAGGACCGAGGAATCGCGCGAAGACCCTATGTATGTATTCACAGATGTCCACTCGAAGAACTCCACCTACAGGTGAGTAACCTGCAGTTATGGCTCACCAATGGAACACTGAAAAAAGAGACAGAAACCCTGATTTTTGCAGTTCAAGAACAAGTTATCATAACACATGCAGTTAAGGCTAGAATAGAAAAATCAGCAGAGTTCCCCACATGTAGACTCTGCAAAGAGGCAGATGAAACTATCGACCATATATTGAGTTGTTGCAAGAAAATTGCTCAGACTGATTGTAAACAGCGTCATAATGTAGTTGCTCAAATGGTCCACTGGAATTTGTGTCAGAACTATCATCTGCCCGTAGCAAAGAATTGGTGGGACCATAAGCCTGAAAAAGTGACTGAAAATGAGCATGCAAAATTACTTTGGGACTTCCGAATACAGACAGACAGGGTTTTGGAGCATAATACCCCAGATATTGTGATTGTGGAGAAGAAAAAAGTGTGGATCATTGATGTTTCTATACCAGGAGATAGTAGAGTCACTGAAAAACAACTTGAAAAAATTACCCAATATCAGGATCTCAAAACTGAACTTCAGAGACTCTGGCATAAACCGGTACAGGTGGTCCCAGTGATAATTGGCACGCTGGGTACAGTGCCCAAAGAGCTAAGCAAATATTTAGAAGAAATTGGAGTTGACAAAGTCACCATCAGTCAGATGCAGAAAGCCACCTTACTGGGATCTGCTCGCATAACTCGCCAATACATCACTGAGTCCTAAACACTTGGGAAGCGTTCGACTAGTGATTAGTAATATAAAATCCAGTGTAGATAACTGTGTGGTTAATAATAATAATAATAATAATAATAATAATAATAATAATAATAATA
>JAHTLZ010000023.1:1169179-1205120 GCA_023846285.1 Phrynocephalus versicolor | reverse complement strand
TAATAATAATAATAATAATAATAATAATAATAATAATAATAATAATAATAATAATAATAATAATAATAATAATAATAATAATAATAATATAGCCATTATTGTCAGTGTACAACCTGTATACAGTGAAATTGACTGAGCTTCCCACCCCCAACACCATCCCACTAAAAAGCCACTCAATCTCATTTCACACTGTGTGCTTGCTGCATAATTTTCTTAAATTGAGGCATCCCAATTTTCTTAAACTGAGTATTTCTTTAACTGAGACATTCTTAAATCAAGGTACCACTGTATAATAAATAAATATCTCTAATATGTTGGAGGTGTAAAAAAGAAAAAGGGACATCCCTGCATATGTGGTGGTTCTGTTAGATATGAAAGAAGGAATTGATGTTGATTTTTAAGGAAATTCAAGAAATAATAGGGGAAAGGATTTGAATCCCCCCACAAATGATGTGGTTAAATATGGTTATGAATACCCAACTGAAGAAAGTTGAGGTGGAGTTGGTAATAACAGTGGCAAGGTTAATTTTTGCTAAGATTAATTTTGCTAAGTGACATTGGAGGAATGGTATGAGGTTATGGAATATGGCTATTAACGATAAATTGGCATGTGAAATTAAAATTAGGAAGGGACTGAAAAAAAACTAATGATTTTAATGGAATATAGGATAAAGGTAAAGGATATACACCAGGAGAAAATTGAATGTCTTTCTCGAGAGAAATGGGATGGTCAATATCTTAAGATTTGTAAACTTGGTCTGAGTCCCGAGTTAGGAGGTGATTTGCATGGGGCTTGTTTCATGTTATGCTATGGTTAATTCTCCCCCTTGTATATATGTTATCTGATTTTGCTTTATGTTTGGTATTGTGGTTTTTGTTAAATTTAATTGTATTGTGGTTTTTGTTTAATTTAAAAAATAAAAAAGTTTGGCGATGCAACGGGACAAGGACCCAAAACATCACAGCAAGAATGGCTTCAAACAAAGTCCATCTTTTGGAGTTGCCAAGTCAGAACTCAGACCTCAGACCAACAGAGATGCCATGGAATGACTTGACAAGAGCCATACTCATGCAATGTCCAAAGACTTTGGCAGAGTTAAATCAGTTCTGCTAGGATGAATGGGCTAAAATTCCAACCCAACAATGTGCAGGTCTGATCCACAGCTACAGGAAGTTACTGGTTGAGGTTATTGTTGCCAAGGGGGATCGGGGTGGGGTCAGCCAGTAATTGATTCCAAGGATTCACTTACTTTTCCGACTAGTATTTTGAAAGGTAAGTGAATGTGTTCAATAAAGATATAAAAGCTCAGTTTTTTGTGTGTTATCAATTATTCAATACACTTGACTTGGAGGAAGATCAGATCATATTGTATATGCAGAACACGATGAAATTCCAAAAAATTCACATACTTTTTCTTGCAACTGTATATTGGGCTGCTCTCCATGTGCACAAGCTGGGACAATCTATGGAATAGACACATCTGGCATCTCTCCCTCCTCTCTTCTAAACTTAAAATCATATCTTACCATTTAGTCTTCTGAAGTGGCTCTTTGTAACTAACTTAGTGGCTCTGGTAAACATTTCCATTTTGCATCTTTAAGCTACAGTATAGTGAAAAGTATAGTGTCTATAATCCATGAAAGCAACTGGATCCATGTTGAAGCTGAAGTGTACTGACCTTCAAATGTCTGCATAGAACTTGTCTCATTTGAGAAAGCAGGTTGGCCATGCCTGATTTAGAGACAACTTGTTTAAGGCTGAATGAAATGGTAAAGCTCTAAAATAAAATAAAGAATTATTATCAGTCAAAGGGTTTTTTTGTTTTTGTTTTTTTGTTTTTTGCAGTTTTTAGGCATTTTTAGTGGGGGACCGAGAGTGTTGTATGGAACATGAAGTTTTCAGAGAGCTACAGGGATTCCCTCTCCCTCTTTAATCCATCTAGAACTTCTGAAAGAGCTGGCTCATCCTTGCTATCAAAAGAAAGTCATTTCCTGAATGCACCAGCTTTGAGTCACTTTTTGAGCTCTCACTTAAGTTTTAACTCCTCCCTCCCTTTCTCTCCCCCCCCCACCTCTGTGCACGTGCACTTGCCAAGACAAGATGAGGGGGGGTGGAGGTGGAGAAGGAGAAGTGGCTGTGCAGGCATTCGATGGCTGCAGCTGCTAAATAACAGGCAATGGAGGTCCCAGCTTCTTAACTGTCATGTAAGAGCTGGTCCTTTTTAGCTCCTGCTGCCATTTGCTTAAATTGCTGGTCTGTTTTAATGAGAGCTTCTTGAAAGCTGATGCTGAGCTTGAAGGGAGCAGGGGGAGGGAGGAGAGGAGGGAGGAGGAGGTGGGGAGAAGGAGGGGAGGGCCTGCTGGGGAAAGGAAGTGGAAGCTGCTGCTGCTGCTGCTGCTGCAGCAGCAGCAAGGAGCTCCAGAGAAGAAGTTCAAGTGCTTCACTTGCCATGAGATGACATCAGCTGCTTCCCTGAGGTGGGCAATTGAGAGCGATTTGGCAAAGAGGCTGGCAGTCCAAGAAGCATGTTTGCTTTGGGTGGTGGGATTTTCCTTCTCTCCCCTTGAACTTTTTTGATACTGGAGAGTGGTATCTGGGTTGTTGTGTGTAAATGTTATTTTGTTATTTCTTAATGCATGTGGGTGGTCATAAAGCAATTTAAAAATCTTCTTGGGGGGCATAATTTGGAAGTCTGTGAGTTGTGTGGGAAATGATTGCATCAGTCACAGGGAAGGCTAGGATTGGTCTGTACAGTGTGGTTTGATTCACTACCTAAAAGGTTGTGTGTAACCCTTTGAGTGAAGGTCTGGGAGAGGTTTTTTTTTTTGCCTTCCCCAGAAAAAAAGTGTGCATACTGCCAGAGTTTGGGTGACTGGTTCAGGTACAATAATTCATTGAATTTGCAAACTAATCCGGGGGCTGCAGCTTGGAATTGCAAAAATATTGGAAGAAGCAAAGAATAAACTCCAGAGAGAGTGTCAGTGTTTTAAAATGCCATCTTGTTCTTCTGACTGCTGCTTTTTACCTACTGCCAAGGTAAGATTCCTTATCTTCCTCTATCCTGGTATCCCATTGTTTCAGTCCTTTTGAAACTATCATCCTCACCTTGTTTTTCTTAAAGCTCAAATGTACATGAGGCTAATACAGGGTTAAATCTTAGAGCTATGCCTTCTATCCTGTGGGGACCTCTCTCTCTCTCTCTCTCTCTCTCTCTGTGTGTGTGTGCCTGTGCATGTGTGTGTGTGTGTGTGTGTGTGTGTGTGTGTGTACCCCCGTGCGCGCACACACATGCATTGTTAAAACTGTTTAAGTAGCATTAAAGTTGTAACAGGGAAAATTCCCTCTGAGTAAGGTTCATGGTGAGCTTACAGTATATAACCTCTCATTCGAACACAGAGTATAAAGAGATGAGGTTCTTAGATAATGCTAGACATTAGAAGAAGAGGCTGATAAAAATATGAAGAATAATTGTAACTGACTTCCTGATGTGAAAATGCTTACCAATGAAACTGTTCATCAATTTTTTTCAATGGATAAGTTTTAACTGGATTTTGATATTTAACAATTAATGGAGGAAGGCCTCAAACTGGGTCATGTAGGATTGCCATCTAACCACCTCCTTATTCAATGTTTTTTAATGCTAGATGTTGTGTTTGATTTGTGACAAACATGTTTCCCAAATTCTTCATTTAGTGTGATACGGCTTTTAAAGGCTACCTAGCCTCCCTGAAGGGAGGTGATAGGTAAGAACTCATGACAGAAACTCTGTAATTCAAAGTCACATATTGGGGTCACAAAAATTCTGTATATGCCTTCCTTGGCACATAACTCAGCTTCATGAAAATGTCGGTTATTAACTTTTAAAAATGAAGATTTAATGAACTCCTAGCTCTTGCACAGGGGCACTCAAAGATGTGTGGTTAATGCTAGCTGAAATCTGAAATGTCTTCTAAGGGTTTGCATGCCGCAATATAATTTCCTTGGGTAGATGAATGGAATTTCTGTGTTCTGCCTCTCCTTGTGACTTAAGAACTCGATTAATGTTCATAGTTAATTGTTCAGATCATCCCCATCATCATCACTTTAGAATTGCAGATCTAGAAGGATCCCTGTAGATCACTGAATCCAGACCCTATGAAGGAGGCACAACAGGGAATCAAACTCCCAAATCTGGCTCCACAGCTAGATACCTAAACCACTGAGTTATATATCCAGCAGTTCATGTATCATTTACCTAAGCCACAAAGATAAAATCTTGTCTTTTTTATTACAGGACGTGAAAGTCTTTAGTGAAGATGGGACGTGCAAAGTGGTTGAGATCCTAGCAAATATGACTGCTCGGGACCTCTGCCAGCTTCTTATCTACAAAAGTCATTGTGTGGATGACAACAGCTGGACCCTAGTGGAGCACCATCCTCTTCTTGGATTAGGTAGGAAGAAGAAAAGAAATCTGCCTTAAAATACCTGTGGGTGATCTAATATTCATTGTTCTTAGGTGTTTATAGATATTGCTTGCTTTCTGTGTACAAGAATCCAGTTAAGTAACTGGCTGAAATTCTGTTGCTTAGTGACTATATAGAAGGCAAAAGGCATAACATTCACTCACCTTTAGCCAGCAATTAACTAGTTTCTCCTAGGGTTTTTGAGAATGCACCAACCTAGCATGCACCCAAAAGAATAGCTCTGGTGGCTTATTGATTGCTGGCTAAACTATTACGGCTATTGTGTTACACTTGGATCACAAAGCAACAGAATTTCAGCCTTTGTGTAGCAATCTGGATGTAGCTACAGTATTTGAGAAACTTTAAGGTAGTATGTATGCTGATTGTAATATATAACAAAAGAATGTTCAAAATCTGATGAATGTTTGGTGTTTACACATCAGGTGAACAATCTTAGATAAATGCATACATATGAGTATTCATATATTATTTCCAAAGAGATCAGATATACATTGATAAATATGATCACCTAGGCAACCTTATTTTGCATATGTTCAAGAAAGTAGAGTGGTGGTGCATCTGTAGTTCTACAGCAGGATTGGAAACATGTTGCCCACAGGCTGTGTGGGGTCCATAGAGCCATTTTGGTGCTCTCCAGCCTCCCCCCACCTTCCAAAAATTTACTGCATTTTTAAATCAGAAACGTTGTGCATGTGTTTTCTAGGGACTGTGGGGCAATTTCGCCATATTTTGAGGGGCCGACAGCAGCCTTGAGCTCCCAACCCCAATTTTTAAAAAATGCTAAATATCTTGTGGCCACTAGAGGTACAAGATGTTTTTTTTCCAGTTTAAAACTCATTGTTATATATTTTGCAATACATAATTGTACCACATTTTTAAAAAATGAAGTATGCAGATCAGTGTCATTGGCCAGATGCCATGGGAACATGGTTCTTTGGCTGCCCTGCAAAATGGCCCCTGGTAACAGAGAAATTACCCACCCATGCTGCAGTCTTTCTTTCTGATCTATGTTTATAAATGCTGTCAATCCCATGTTAATGGCAGTATCCATCAATATGTATTGGAACTCTTGGGAAATACGAATTAGATTCTGAATATATATTATGACAAGTGTAGTTTTATTTTCACTTATGTTTTCTATGACTTTAAAAATGAACTAGTTCTTCTTCGTGGACTCTGTGAATCCACACAATGGGTCTTCGCACCTGCGCTCTTGAGTTCCTGGTCGTTTCCAAGCTTAAGGCTTACAAGCCCCTCCCCTCCATGCGCATGCTCACCCATCTCCTGCCTTGCTGACTCAGTTCCTTTTTGCCGCCGCTGAGTTTGGCCACACCTCTCCGAGCTCCTGCGAAAGAAAAGGAAAGTGAAATTTCCATTAATATAATTTTAAGTTTTCTTATTTTCCTTTCCTCCCAGTTCCCCCCCTCCAAGTTTTATTAGTTATTATTTGTTTTCAGCACCTGCCCTTAGGGCGGAGGGGTTGTAAACCCCCCTCCCCCCGGACTTGCGGGCGCATAGGCCGTTTATGGCCGCGACAGCACTGTTTAAACAGGATGGGGCACCACCTGCAACCACCTCTCGATCCATCACAGGTAGACGCGCAAGGAGCGAGCCCATCATATCAACTACCTGGAACTCCTGGCCATTTTCAAAGCCCTCAGGGCATTCGAGCTCCTCCTTGCCCACAAGATGGTTCAAGTAATAATGGACAATACCACAGCACTTTACTACTTGAACAAACAAGGAGGTACTCACTCCAGATCTCTACTCCACCTCACCCTCAAACTCTGGCGATGGTGCATAGCCAAGGACATTCACCCGGTAGCCTTACACATTGCATCACCTGACAATGTTGCAGCAGACGAACTGAGCCACCTCACACATGACAACCATGAGTGGAGCCTCTCAGACTCAGTGTTCCGGATCCTCTGTACCAGATGGGGAACACCGACCATGGACATCTTTGCATCTCAGGCCAACACCAATTGCAACCTATTCTGCTCCTGAGCGGGAATCGGCAAACACTCCCAGGGGGATGCCTTTGCCACCAGGTGGCCAGCCGACTTCCTGTATGCATTCCCACCAATACCACTCATCCAGAAGACGCTGATGAAGATCAGGCACCACGGAGCCCACGTTATACTGTTAGCCCTGTGGTGGCCAAGACAGCCGTGGTTTCAAGCCCTGCATTCAGTGCAAAAAACTGACAAAGCCCGCTCTCAAACAGCGCTTGGGACGCTTACGGGCATATCTGTGGGATAAATCCCTTCAGCCGATGTCTAATACGGAGGAGCATTTGGAGGCGTCCATGCCCTTGACTTCCTCAAAGTCCAAAGTCTCCTCGAAATCTAAGGAGAAAAAGAAAAAGAAGTCAGCCACAGCGTCAGTGCCAGAACAGCAATCGGGCATGATAACTAAGCCTCCTGCACCTACGAAGCAGCAGTCAAAAAGAGACAGGGACTTCACCATGCGTCCACTCACCTCGCTGGGGCTCCAGCTCAATGACAAAAAATTGTCCCTCTCTCCCAGCCATGCCACCCAGTACATCGGGGCTCGGCTCGATTCCCGACAGGCGAAGGCTTTTCTGGCACCAGACCACCCACACAAGATCCAGAAGGCCTTGTGCCCCTTCAAGCCCAATGCGACAGTCACAGCCCTGCAGGCCCAACACCTATTAGGACTCATGGCATCAATGACGGCCATTCTGCCCCATGCCAGGCTGCGCATGAGGCCATTGCAGGTGTGGTTGCTTTCACGTTTTTGCCCCCAGGTCGATCACCCTCACAAGTGGCTGAGAACATCTCCGCCCCTTCTCACCAGCCTTCACTGGTGGGGGCACGCACCCAACCTCAAAGTGGGCAGACCTTTCCGTCAACGCTACCCATCAATATATATGACAACAGATGCAAGCACAACTGGATGGGGAGCGACTTGCAAATCTGTCTCAGTACACCACACGTGGTCAGTGACAGAGAGACGACACCACATCAACTACCTGGAGCTGTTAGCCATTTTCAAAGCCCTGAAGGCTTTCGAACTCAACCACAAAATGGTCCAGGTAAGCACGGACAATACAGCAGCTCTCTATTACCTGAACAAGCAGGGAGGGACGCACTCCGCATCCCTGCTACATCTTACCATCAAAATCTGGTTATGGTGCATTAACAGAAACATCCATCCAATAGCCACCCACATCTCGTCCGAGGACAACAACAATGCGGACGAGCTCCGCCGGCTCTGCCACAACGACCACGAATGGAGCCTTTCAACATCAGCATTCAGCCGTCTCTGCTTCAAGTGGGGCACTCAGTGCATCGACCTGTTTGCCACCAATCTCAATACCAAGTGCACGCTCTTCTTCTCTCGAGCGGGACTGGGCAAAGCCTCCAGAGGCAACGCTCTCTCCACCGGCGGGCCTCCTGTATGCCTCTCCTCCAATACCGTTGATTCTAAGAACTCTAGTCAGAATCAGACATCTAAAAGCCAATGTCATCTTTCTGGCACCGTTGTGGTCCAGACAACAGTGGTTCCCACTCCTTTGGACAATGGCAACGGATCACCACCATTTCCAACACTTCCCGGACCTTCTGACACAGAACAACAGGCAGGTCCGCCATCCAGACCTCGCGACGCTACACCTGACAGCCTGGTACATCAGTCTACCAATGCCTTATATGGCTACAAGTGGAGGTTCTTCCTCAAGTTCACCTCCCAACACTCACACCCTTACCAGCCCACTAACATCAATGTGCTCCTGAATTACCTCCTGATGCTGTTTAACAGAGGCCTTTCATTGTCCACCCTGAAAGTGTATGCAGCGGCCGTGGTGGCCCATCAACCACCAGACTCAGAGGCCGCCGCTCTCTTCAGGCATCCAAAGCTCAAGAAGTTCCTCCAAGGTCTAGCCAGCCTGTGACCTTCCACCATGGGCCCTACCCCACAGGGGTCGCTGTCGATAGTGCTCAACTGCCTTACTAAACCACCCTTCGAGCCACTAGCCGCCACAGCATTCCTCGTAGCAGTCCCCTCAGCCAGACGGGCTTCAGAACTGGCTTCCCTACGAATGGACCCTCCTTTCTCAAGTTCCACCACGATAAATTTCCATAGGAATGCATTGAAAACAGAGTGATCCCATTTTTATGTTGTACAGATTTGCCCCATAGGCGATTCTGTTCAGCAAATTTCCCCTATCTCCGGAATGTTTTATGTTGTACAAATTTTATGTTATACGAACCGTTTGTTATACAAGGGTCCGCTGTAATATACTTTAGAAAGACACTTGTAGACTTGCCAACACAAATGGAATGAACCATTGCAAATATATTTAGAACAATATTATTTTTATTTAGCAGATACTGTTATTAAAATTCTCGGTTATGGTTTTTTTAGAGGTTTCCTGTCTGAGATTACCAAAGTATTGTATAAACAGAGGCTTTTCTCCTTTGTGTGTAACATCTTTCTCCTGCCAAATTCATTCAGTGATGCCACAATTCAGTGTCTGTGACATCATAATAGCTTCCATGGTGACTAATTGTGCTGACATATTCTGCTCTGTGACATCTCTAAATGAATTGTGCAGCAGGCTGATTAGGAAATCAAAAGCATCTGTTTACACACAAATAACTTGGTCAGTAATTATGATGGGAAAGGAACAATATACCTATCAGTCAGTTTTTTATTTTAGGTGTATCCTGCATTTAAGTTGGAATCCTTTCTTAGGGGAAGAAGGTAGAGCAGATCCCAGATATTTATAATGTCTAAATGAGAACTTTATTCCTAGCAAAGTTTTCATCGTGAAAAAAAAGTTCCATAGTTGTGTATAACAACCACATACTATGTCTAACTGATTTATAGGCATATAGACTGCTTCAGATGTAATGCTTGACTGTGGTTTAACATTATGTACTTGAGGCTTGGCACTTGCATTCTGAGGAATTTGGAAGCCTTCACATATGCTTTGAAGCAGCCATAATGCCTTCTTCTCAAAATTTGGATTAATCTTAATTGAAAAACATCCGGTTCATACCTGATTGTTGATGTTTGGCTCTTGTCACCAAATCATAATTAAATTTTATTATCCTTTGTCTGAATTCAGACATCCTGTGATCAGTTAAAAATGGAAGTGAAAGCTTCCAGTCTCTTTGTTGTACTGCAGACTTTCCTTGTAGCAAGACGAGAAGGTTCAGCTGTTGAGCCTGATGCTGATAAATGTGCTATCATCCCAAAGAATAACATCATTCATTCATTCATTCATTCAATTTATATACTGCCCATCTAGCCCAAGGCCACTCTGGGCGGTTCACAACATAAAACAGTTACAATTTAAAATACATCAGGAACATAATACAAAACTAAAAATGCAAATAAAACACAGTAAGCCAGCACCCTTCATAAAATCTAAAGTGAATAAGATCGGCTAAGGGCAGACAAAATCATTGGAACAGCGAAACAGCAACCAGGGAAAGCAGATTTAAGCAACCATGTCGTCAAACATTTTTTGAAGTTCAGCAATGTGGGGGCATGACGGATCTCTTATTCCAAAGTGTAGGGGCCACCACTGAGAAGGCCCGATTCCTTGTTGTTGTCTTGCGGGCTTCCTTCAATGTCGGCACCTTCAGATAACCCACTTGTCATGAACGTGTGACATGGACCAAACTTTGGGGTAGGAGCCGTTCTGACAGATAGGAAGGTCCTAAACCATTTAGGGTTTTGTATGTCACCATTAAAACCTTGAAGTCAGTGTGGTAACAGATTGGCAGTGAGTGCAGCATGGCCAGCATTGGGATGATATGTTGGAATCTTTTCTTGCCCAAAACTAATCTGGCCGCAGTATTCTGCAGCAGCTAGAGCAGGGGTGTCCAAATTTTTTGTAAGGAGGGCCAGATTTGGTGGCTGAGAATGTGTTGGGGGCCAGCTGCTCCCTGACCCTGACCCCCACTGCAAGCCCCACCCAACGACCCCTTGCAAGCCCCACCCACTGACCCATCCAATAAAAAGACAAAGAGAGAGAACCACCAGCAGGGGAGCTTTGCTAGTTCTGGAGCCCAACAAGCTGCCACCACCCTCACTCTTGCCAGAACACTCCCAATTAATGGCTACCTTTGCTTGACACCTGTCCGTAGTTCCCTCAAAGTTTTCTGTCCTCAGTGCCTGCCACCTTCCTTCCCTCCCACATCCCTTGCCTGTTGCTATGGTGCACTCCAGAAAGACACATTCTGCCCCCCCAAATCTTTTTTTAAATCTATCACCTCAAGGAAATCTGTGATTATTCAAAAAGGAGGAGTTTATTTAACCCAGGCAACTGCACATGCCTACTCCCATTGAGAGAAAGTAGCAACTCACTTTCAGCTCCAGGATAATTATTTTTTTAAAATGACTTCTGGGATTTGTGCATTTCTTCTCGTCCAAAAAGTGTGTGGGTGTGTGCTGTTATGGGGTGTGTGGGTGGCTTGTCTGAATCCTGGTGTGCCACCGTCCATCTCCATGCCTGCACCTTTCAGGCTCCCTTCTCTTTGTGCCCCCTTTCCCCAGGCTGTTTTCTTTCCCAGAAAGATATATTTTTTTTTTTGGAGGGGAACAAAATGGAGCCGCAAAGCTGAAAAGGCAGTAACAGGACCTTCTGCCTCATGTTATGAAGGGACAAGAGTTGGAAAGGTTTTAGGGCTGGGACAGGGAAAAAAGAGACGATCAGAACCTGAAATGGGTGAGGGAGGGGGAAGCTGAAGTTGAGAAGAACATAAGAAGAGCCCTGCTGGATCAGGCCAAAGGCCCATCTAGTCCAGCTTCCTGTATTTCACAGTGGCCCCACCAGATGCGTCTGGGAGCGCACAAGACTAGATCTCTGTCTCCTGATACCACTCCCCTACATCTGGTTCTTGCGGTACCCCAGTTTTAAGCCTGGAGATGATGCATTTCCCTCATGGTTTGTAACCTGTGATGGACTTTTCCTCCAGGACTCTCTCCAATCCCCTTTTGAAGGCATCCAGGCCAGATGTCATCACCACATCCTGTGGCAGGGAGTTCCACAGACTAACAATGCGCTGGGTGAAAAAATATTTTCTTTTGTCTGTTCTTACTCTTCCCGCCCTCAGTTTGAGTGTATGTCCCCTAGTTTTGGTATTTTGTGAGAGGGAGAAGAGCGTCCCTCTATCCACTTTACTCATACCCTGCATTATTTTGTACGTCTCAATCATATCCTCCCTCAGGCACCTTTTTTCCAGACTAAAGAGCCCCAAATATTTTAGCCTTTCCTCATAAGGGAGGTGCCCCAGCCCAGTAATCATTTTAGTCACTCTCTTCTGCACCTTTTCCAGTTCCACTATGTCTTTCTTGAGATGCGGTGACCAGAATTGTACACAATACTCCAGGTGGGGCCTTACTATTGTTTTGTATAATGGCATTATAATGTTGGCTGTTTTTTTTTCAATCCCCTTTTTGATAATCCCTAGCATGGAATTGGCTTTCTTCACTGCTGCCACACATTGGGGAGACACCTTCATGGAGCTGTCCACCAACACACCAAGATCTCTTTCCTGATCTGTCACGGATAACTCAGAGCCCATGAGTTGATAGATAAAGTTTTGATTTTTTGCCCCAATATGCATTACTTTACATTTGGCTACATTGAAGCAGGAGGGGAAGAAAGAAAATAAAAGACAGAGGAGGCAGAGACGTGGTGGGGAAGTGCGGGGAGGGGGAGGGGGAGGGGTGTGTGATGTGCACTCCAGATACACACCTCCTGGAGGGAGGAGGGAAATAAGCACTAAAATACACCTGGTAGATAAGGAAGGTGTGAGGGGGGGAGGGAGGCGTTGTGTTGGAAGAACCCCTTCGTGGGAAGGAGGCAGCGAGAGGATTTTTTTTTTTACTTTTTTTCCCTAAAGAGGGATTGGAGGAGAGAAAAGTGGTGCCTTGCTAGGGTCGCCCCTCAGACTCTTCCTGCCCCTGCGCCTCAGGGACCCCTTTTTTCCCCCTGTACCTCTCTCCTCCTCCTCCCAACCTCGAAGCCCGCCGCTGCCTTACCAAACGAGGCACCGTTCACAGCACCTTCTGGGAAGCAGCTCCGCCTCAACCACCCCACCAGCCTCCTCAACCCTCACTTGCCCGGCTCAAGTTCTTCAGAGGGAGGCAACACAAACCAGCGTGAGTGCAAGAGCATGCATGTACCCCTGGAGGGGTGCCAAATCCCCAAACCGGACTTGACGCAGGCAGCCTGCTTCCTTCTGTGGCTGCGCTCATTTTCCCCAGGTGAGGTGGGGGTTCTGTTTTGTGTATGTGCACAAAGTTGCTTCCCCATCTAAAGCCATGCCCAAGAGCCCCCAAACTAGGTAAACCCCTTTCCAAAGGAAAGCCTGCCCAGGCCGTTTCTTGGGGAAATGACCAAATAGCACTGTGACACTTACCGCCTCCAAGAAGGACAAGCAACCCCCCCCCCCACACACACACCACATGGCCTCCTTAAAAACCCACCAGGAGACCCTGCAGCCAGGCTCCAGAACCCTTCTACACACACATGCGCACGCACACACACACACACCTCTTCTGTGGGAAATAAGTGATATGGTGTACCTCAAGACGCAACTTGGGCAAAGAGTGCAAAAGAAGTCTCACCCGCGACCCCTCCAATGCCAAGCACGTTTGCCCCCGAAGGCCTCCGTCAACTCCTTGGTCACCGCGGTGCAAGAGGACCTGACGGGAAAGAAGGTGTGGCCTGGGCTGGGCCAGACCCACTTGATCTGCTCCCACATGCCTCCTCTTCCGGATCTGCTCAGGATTCGTGGGTTGAGTCAGGATGTATGTTGGCAACGCTCCCATTCTCACTGACAGGTAGGCAGGCAGGCAAGTGCAGGGAGGGAGGGGGGCAGGCCAGCCAGACGTGGGCCAATCGAAATGGCCTGACGGGCCAGATTTGGTCCACGGGCCGGGCTTTGGACATGTCTGAGCTAGAGCCTTCACATTAACTTCCAAGGCAGCCCCATGTAGTCTAATCTCAAGATTACAAGTGCATGAACCAACATAGTGAGGGTGCCGGTATCCAGGAAGGTGTGTCACACCCCCAAAATTGATAGAGTTTCCCACCCCACCAATGCCAAGCGTCCCCACGTGGAGGACTTCCATCTTGCTTAGTTTCAACCTCAGTATATTCATCCTCATTCATTTCAGCATCTAGGCAGCGATCCAGGGACAAAATTGCATCCACGGCAGATGGAAAAAAGGAGATTAGATCTGGGTGTCATCAGCGTACTGATGATAAACTCCGTAACTCCTAATGACCTCCCCCAGTGTTCTCATTATGACTCAATATATTCAGCATGTTGGAAATAAGTGACTGTTCATCAGAACCGTGTTACATGTTTGTCTTGTGCTCCCCTGTGATTTGATGTTGTATCATTATTATATGTTTTGTGCCTCTGCCCTTTTGCCGGGTTATTTGTTTGTTTTTTTTCTATTGCTTTGTTGGTTTGATTTATATTTGTGTTGGTTTTAATAGCATATATGTTGCTCTCTCTGTAAACCGCCCAGAGTTCCCTTTGGCAAAATTGGCACAGTATATAAATATTAAAATAAATAAATAAATAATAGCCTGCTTTTATGTGATTATTTAGAATGTCCAGAGCACTTTACATAACACATTTATCTTGATAATCCTCACAAGAACCATAAACCAGAAAAATGGGTCAGTGTTGTTGTTCTTACCTCACAGAGGGAATATCTGAGTACCTTGGGTAAGATCTTCAGAGTCAAGAGCTGAATTGAATTCCATTAGGTCTTCGTCGTGGACAGTGGGTTCTAGTGCACCTGCGTGCAAGTCTCCGGTCCTTCATAGCTTAAGGGCTGCAAGTCCCTCCCCTTCCATTGCGCATGCTCACCCTTCTTCCCGCCTTGGAGCTCAGTTCCTTTTTGCCACCGCTGAAGTCGGACGTGTCCTTCACAGCTCCTGCAACAAAAAGGAAAGTGATCATTTCATTCTTTTATTCTTTTATTTCTTCTATTCCTAATCTCCCCCTCTATTTATAGTAGTTGAGTTGGGTTTTTTTAAAAAACTGACTGGGACTCCCCATCCATTAGTGGGGGTTTCCCTGTCTTCGCGGGCAATTGCCCGCTGTTTATGGCATCGGCAGCACTTTTTAAAAAGTGTGAGGTGTGTCCAAACAAGATCCCGTCAGCGGACAGACACAGACTCTGTCTTTATTGTCTGGGGGAAGCTCACCAGCCAGCCCTTTGCCCACAGTGCAAAAAAATTGACCAAACCGGCCCTGAAGCAGCACTTAGGACGCTTAAGAGTGCACTTGTGGGAGAAATCTCTCAAGCCAATGGACAACCCCGAACACTCTGATACCTCGATGCCTTCTACTTCTTCAAAATCCAAGTCCTCTTCTAAGTCTACGGACAAGAAGAAGAAAATGAAGTCGGCAACGACACCAGCGCCGCCCGACCAACAACGAGATTGGGTGGCGAATGCTCCCTTTTCGCCCCGTCCACCGGCTGCGACGCCGAGAACACCTGTGCTCACCTCCGCTGAGTCGCGTGGCGTCTAATGGGCCCCGAGCTTGGCGCCCAGTCTCCCGGCATCAGCCAGGAGGACAGTTGGGTCAACCACTTTGTGGAGCAGACTACGGTGACCCACAAACCTCTTCATAGCCGTATGTTGTCAACGGGCTTGCCTCTCGGCCAGTTGGTCCTCGACACGGACATGGCTGGCATGGGCTATCACCCTCTGGTGCATTAACAAGCAGTGCAGGCTGCCTTTGCACCGTCGGTCCCACAACGGTATGATGTCGAGGAGCGAGGCCATTCCGCTCCCAGATGCCAGGCACAGGAATGCTGCTCCAGTCATTCCCCACATCGTGGCAGAAAGAGGGTGCGCCTAGAGACTCCAGACTCTGCCTCCTCGACTTCATCATCTCCTCGACGTCAGAGATCCAAATGCTACCACACCAGACACCATGGGCACCATGGATCCTCCACTTCTTCGTCACCACCTCAACGCCATAAGGGAAAGCGACATGCAAAAAAAATGACACAGTTACATCCAAGTGATGTCATGCTCTTCAGACTCTGCCTCCACTTCGGGCAGTTCCTCATCATCATCGAGACTGGCCAAATGCCAAAGAGCTTCAAAATCGAAGGCCCCCACCTCGCGCGCCCTGACGTCGACCAAAGGAACCAAGTACCATCCAGTTCCACTGACCTGCCTCCAAAACCTTCTGATCCGAGGGTCCAACAGACCCAAACACTGGACTCCCCGGCAACTATGGATCGCCCTCTAACGAAGGAATCTGACATGGAGGCGGATTCTCAGGCCTCCCATCATTCAACACTGTCAAAATCCAGACATTCAGAAGCAGAAATGGTGGATAATCAGCCCCCCTCACCAACAGAGGATTTCAAACACTACTTTCAGCTCGTGCACAAAATTGCACAGGTTATGGGGTTGCAAGTACAACTGCCCACCACTAGTGACTCTTGTAAATTATTTGGCCATTTGAATAAATCCAGGCTACCTCCTCTGAGAATGGGCTTTATTCCTTCAATGTTTTAAAGAGCAAAAGAAGCATGGGCTAAACCTTCCTCTAATCCGCTCATCCCAAGGAGAGTGGATAATCTATACAAAATGCATGGTGAGGGTCTGACTTTTTGGCAAAGGACCCACTACCAAATTCAGTTATAGTGGATGCCACACAAAATAGAGGAAAATCACACTCAAACACTACCCCAAATAATAAAGAGGCTCGCAAGTTAGACCTTATAGGTCGACACCACTATTCCTTGGCTTCCTTCTCCCTGTGCACACTTAATTACCAATGTGTGATGGAGGCTTATACCCATCATCTGTTACTGACTTTTCAAGCGTTCATAGACTTACTCCTGGAGGATCAAAGAACAAAAGCTCAGGCTTCCTACTCTGAAGTCCTATCGCTCATTGACTACCAGATGATAATGTCACTTCACGTCACGGATGCACCTTCTAAGCAATTGACAATAGCAGTTCATCTTCGCCATCATGCCTGGCTCAGAATGGCTAATATAACAGATGACGCCAGAAACCGTATTGAGGACTCCCCCTTTGATGGGGAGGGCTTGTTTGCAACCCCCACAGACGCATCCTTGGACAACATTCAAAAAATGCGTAGGGCGGCTAAATCATACACTTATCAAGGAACATCTTCTCAGTCATCATCCAGGCCATAAACTCAGAATTGGAGACGCCAATATACTCCCTCTCATAGAAATCCCAAAGCAGGTATCAGCCTCAATATCACCATCACCTTATCAGTGCTCAGCGCAGCAGCTTAGACAGAGGAAACACCAATCTGCCAGGAGGTATGACTGGAAGCAAAAGCAGTTATCCTGACCCTCCACTTTGTATATCGGACATCAGGCTCGAACCCTTCAGGCTGACCTGGCAACGAATCACCACAGACGCTTGGGTATTGTCCGTCATCGAGAGCGGTTATCGAATACAATTCCATCATCGACCTCCTCTCAGAAAAGTCATTACTACGCCATCCTCTGCCGCTCTTCGAGAGGAGATTGCTGCTCTACTGCACAAAGATGCTATAGAGCCCGTACCGTCAGAAAATCTGTTCGGTTTCTACTCTCAATACTTCACAATACCCCAAAGAAATGGAGGACTTCGACCCATCTTAGACTTAAGAAAGCTAAACACTTTCATAAGAAAAAAGAAATTTCGCATGACTACTCTGGATACCATCATACCTCTGTTAAAGAAAGGAGATTGGTTTGTCATCCTCGACCTGCAGGACACTTATTTTCATATATCCATAGCCCCGCAAGATCACAGGTACCTTCGCTTCCAAATAGGGGGCTCCACTTACCAGTTCAAAGCCTTGCCCTTTGGCCTCTCCTCCACGCTGAGGGTGTTTACAAAGTGCCTAGCACCGGTGGCGGCCTTCCTCAGGCTCAAGGGCGTCCCGAATTTCCCATATCTGGACGATTGGCTACTGGTAGCTCCTACAAAACAAAAGGCAGAAAGAGACAGGGACCTTACCATATGGCAACTTACCTCCCTGGGTCTCCAACTCAATATGAAGAAGTCCATCCTATCTCCTTGCCACTCAGTCCAATACATTGGAGCTCTTCTGGACTCGCAAAAGGCAAGAGCGTTCCTGGCTCCGGACCGCCCCTGAAAGATAAAGAAAGCGTTGCATCTCTTCAAGCCTCTTGCCCGGGTCATGGCCCAGCATGCCCAGCACTTACTGGGCCTTATGGCCTCGACTACTGCCATTCTACCATACGCCAGGCTACGCATGAGACCGCTGCAAGCATGGCTCTTAGCATGTTTTCGTCCCACCACAACGGGCCTCAGAAGCGTCTCAGAGTCATGCCCTCCCTCCTCACCAGCCTCCGCTGGTGGAAATTGTCAACCAACCTCAAGGTGGGCAGGCCCTTCCGTCAACGTTATCCATCCATACAGGTAACAATGGACACCAGTTTGACAGGTTCGGGAGTCACCTGCAAACACTTATCCATACACCACAGATGGACCGCCGCAGAGAGGAGGCACCACATAAACTTCCTGGAGCTCCTTGTTATTTTCAAAGCTCTACGAGCATTCGAGCTTCTTCTGACACACAGGATGGTTCAGGTCATAACGGACAATACAACTGCCCTCTACTATTTGAACAAGCAAGGGGGCACTCGGCATCTCTGCTGAAGCTAACCATCAGAATCTGGTCGTGGTGCATTCGCAGAAAAATTCACCCGGTGGCCATTCACATCTCATCCGATGACAATATCGCTGCGGATGAGTTCAGTCGCCTCAGGCACAACCACCACAAATGGAGCCTCTTGATGGCGGCGTTCCACCATCTCTGTGTGAAGTGGGGTACTCTGTGCATCGACCTGTTTGCAACCCAGCTCAATACGAAGTGCAACCTGTACTGCTCCTGAGCGGGCCTGGGTAAATCCTCCATGGGAGAAGCTTTCTCAACCAGATGGCCAGAGGGCCTTCTCTACATGTACCTGCCAATACCACTAATACAACGCACTCTCATGAAAATCAGGCACCTGAAAGCCAGTGTCATCTTTCTGACACCTTGATGACCCAGGCATCTGTGGATTCCTGTACTCCAAGCGATGGCTACAGACTACCACTGTTTACCACACGCAGGACCTCCTCACACAGAAACAGGGCCAGGTACGGAACCCGGACATTTCAAACTTCATTTGTTAAGTTCGCTCATCAACACTCACGACCGTATCAACCCACTGACATACACGTTCTCTTAGACTATCTCCTCCTACTTTTTAATAGAGGGCTCTCACTGTCAACTCTGAGAGTCTACACTGCGGCTATCGTGGCTCATCAGCCGCCGGACTCTGAGGCAGCGACTCTATTTTGACACCCCAGAATTAAGAGATTCCTTGGGGGCCTTGCTAACCTCCGCCCCCGTGAGTTGGGTCCAACGCCACAATGGTCACTTTCTCTGGTACTCAGTTGCCTCACTAAGCCACCTTTCGAGCCGCTAGCTACCTCTTCCTTATATATGCTGACTCTGAACACTGCATTCTTAGTGGCGGTGACCTCTGCCAGGTGGGCTTCGGAGCTGGCAGCACTTCGTGTGGACCCCCATTCCTCAAATTCCACCACGACAGGATGGAACTTCACACCGACATCTCATTCCTGCCATAGGTTGTATCACAATTTCACGTCTCTCAACCACTTGTCCTCCCGGCCTTCTTTCCCAACCCGACTACACACCTGGAGAGGAAGCTACACTCCCTCGATGTGAAGCGGGCACTCCTCTTCTACACTGCAAGGACGGCACCTATGAGAAAAACATATAGGCTCTTTGTTAGGACCTCCGAACCATTGAGATGCCACCAACGGTCATCTCAATCCATATCGAGATGGATCGTCTCTGCAATCAGACTGGCCTATGATCTTGTGCATGCCCCTCTACCGGTTACCCCTAGAGCACATTTGACGAGGGCAGTGTCTTCATCTATGGCTTTCCTAAAAGGGGTATCTTTGGAGGAAATTTGTAAAGCCACGACCTGGTCTCGCCCATACACGTTCAAGAAACACTACAAGCTGCATGTTCGGGCCAGGAGACAAGCTGCCTTTGGGAAAGCTGATTTGACAGCCACACTGCCATGACTACCCACCACCGGTAAGTCTGCTTACGAGTCACCCACTGTGTGGATTCACAGAGTCCACAACGAAGAAAAGCAGGTTACTTACCTGTAAGTTAGGTTCTTCTAGTGGACATCTGTGAATACACACTACCCACCCGCCTCCCCTCTATCAGTCATGGCTATTCAGGCTTTTAACGTTTAGTCACCAGCGGATCAGAGGGGAACTGTGCTCCAAGGCGGGAAGAAGAGTGAGCATGCGCAATGGAGGGGGAGGGACTTGCAGCCCTTAAGCTTTGAAGGATCGGAGACTCACGCGCAGGCGCGCTAGAACCCACTGTGTGTATCCACAGATGTCCACTCGAAGAACCTAACTTACAGGTAAGTAACCTGCTTTTCAAGACCTAGTTCATAGCTCAAGCCATTTAACTGATAGGAACTAGTATTATTATACACACACACATACCAGTATCACTATGTGACATTTGTGGCCTAGTGTCTCAGTTTGGCATATTTTTCAAAAGTATTCTCATTATCTGTTTATTAGATAATATTAGCTTTATTAGAAATGTATTTTAAAATAAAAACTACTAATATTGCAGTATACTTTTGCAAATTGAGTAGTGGAGTCAGTTAAATTCAGTGGTGCAGATGAACATAGAGGGTTATGTCAGGGATGTAGCCAAAAGAATCAAGAGTAATCAGTTGAGCATTTGTAAGGCAAAAAACATGTTCTGTGCTTTTAATTTGAGGAAACAACTTAATATGATCAGTAATTAGTAATATATACTGTAGTTAGTAACAAACTGTAACAAAATAAGTAAGAAGTTGAACACAAAAATGGAAAGCATTTTCAAAAACTAAAATTATAATACTGCACAATTCCTTCTTATTTCTGTTTTAACTTTTTCTAATTTTATGCAATAATATGACATACAAAAAAGTGTTTTGTGTCTAAATTCCCTTTACACATTTTCTTTTCAGCGCTTTCTAATAAATGTGAATGTTAGTGAGCAGAAGAGGGTATCCTGTAGATCATCTTGACTGCTGCCATTGGTGTTGTCAACCTTCAGACTGCTCTTTGCTATATATTTGGCATCTTTTTTCCTGCAATAATGTGCAGCAATAATGGGTCATTTCCTGACCTTTTGAATCACTGGTACCCCAGCTTAATTGGCCCTCATAAGTATGACTCCCTTTCTCTATGCAGGTTCTCTGCATAATCCAAATGCCTACTTTGGATTATGGTATGAACTTCAGAGAGTCTTCATAGAGAGATACATGACTCCACTGTGTGGAAAGGGCCAATGTGGAGTCCCCAGTCTCCCTCGTATGTAGAGGCTCTATACTTTCTTCTTCCTAAATAGGGCATGTAACTTGCAGACTTGCTTGAAATCCTGTCTAAGTGGAAACCTAGAGTCCATTCAGATGTTAAGGTACACCTGTACATTTTACTTCTCAGTGTAATTTCTGTAAAACTTTGTTTCTCTTCAAAGCTTCATGCCTAAACAATAAGACTTGCAAGTAAAACCTGTCTTTACATCTCAATGACCAGTCACAAGAGAAAATGAAACGAATGTGCACCATACAGGTGGAGGAAGCGTCAGAGGAGAATAACGTGAATTCTGCTTCAAATAAGGCACTAGTTTTTATCATCTAGTTTGATTGCTAGTTAATTATCTGATGCAGCTTAACTCAAACCAGGCTGGGGCAGAATATAGTTTTGTGCCTGCTCCAGATGTCTAAACCGTGTTTTTGGGGGTCTTTTCAGTATTTAGTTATTCATGTTTTATGAGATTTATGAGAAGTAACCGTGTTAGTCTGTGCAAGAATTCCAGGCAAAAGCCAAGACAAAGAAAAGAGACATGTGGTACCCTAAAGACTATTATATTTTAATGTAAGCTTTCGTGGACACGTCCACTTCTTCAGACATATAGTAGCAGATGTTCTGCTACTATATGTCCTGAGAAGTGGACATGTCCACGAAAGCTTACATTACATTATAATAGTCCTTAAGGTGCTACATGTTTTTGTCTTTTATTTTGTTTTGATTTGGTTTTTGCTTGGAACATTTTATGGGAGTTGTTCCTTCCCTATCAGATGTTTAGAGTTTCATTGTTTAATTTCAGAAGAGACACACATAATATCAGTAGATAGTTACATTTTCCAAGAAGGTGCTTTCTGAAGAAAATTCCCATGTAGCACTTACGGTCTTTGACTTTTTCATTTTGAGTTACTGTTGAATTCAGCAACTTAATTCTGAGAAGATGGTCTGTTTTAGAGAGGTCAGCTTTGCTGAAGTATGCTTGCACTTTGCAGACATATCCTATTTCCATTTCTGAAATCTGCTGGCATATGGAAACTCAGTGATACAACAGAATCCTTACTATTCCAAAATTTTCATTGCAATTTGGAGTTCAAAGATGTACAAAGTTCACTGTGTATAACAGAGTAATATACAACCAAGCACCAATGCAATTTTTAAAAGTTTGTTGACCATATAATATTTACAAAAAGGCAGAGAGAAAGAAGAGCCTAAATGATTATAGCTAACTATAGCTTGACAATACAAGAACAGTGACAATCAGATTTATACAATTAACAGTGTATTAGCACCCCGATGTGGTATACAAATCTATATTTAAACATAATGTGACAGTCTAGATAATTTTCTGTCCTACCTTAGCCTCTGGGTAAAATTTTAAATAATATTGTGCATGTGACATTGCCCAAATTCTGTTGCTTATTGTAGTCAATAACAGAATAGGCCCATTGAATAAATGAGGATTTTGTGAGACAACTCCTTTGTAAGTTCCACTGATTTTGTGACCTACTTTAGATCACAAAAGTTATCTTTTGAATAGGCCCATTTGAATTCATTGAACTTTGAAGGAGTTTCCTTACTAAATCCCCATGGATTCAGTGAGCCTGCTCTAGTGTAATCCATACACACTAAGCACCAGGATTCTGAGGAATATTTCGGTTATCCCCAGAGCCACAACAATGTATTCTTGAGGCTAAGAGAATCCCAGTCACCTGGGATTCAGTACAATAAGCGCTTCTTGAAACAACATGAGATATATGTACAGTAGACCCTCGTATAACGGAGGGTTTGTTTAACGAAAAATCCGTGCAACGTAAAAAAAATCTGCCCCCCTCCCCCATGAGTTCCGCCATGACCACCCACGGCAGGTGCCCCTTCTCTTCCCCTCCCCCACAACCCGGGTGGCAGGTGCCTGTGTGAAGGGGGTGGGTTGCGGGAGAGAGGAGGTGTGTGTGTGTGTGTGTGTGACGGGAGGGGGGGCGGAGAGAGAGAAGAGAAAGACTGGAGCCCGGCGATTCGCGGCAGATAGTCGGAGGAGGACGAGGAGGAAGAGGAGGAGGGAGGAAAGAGCGGGCCAGCGGGCGGGCGAGCCACGCAAGCCGGAGAGCGAGCCGGAGCACCCCCCACCCCCCATCCCCCGAAGAGGCGCAGCGCTCGGGGAGGCTGTCGGGCGCTCTGGATGGCCACCGCTTGAGATGCGCGGCGGGTGGGATTGAAGGAGGAGGAGGAGGAGGAAGAGTGGGCGGGGAGGGCAGGTGATGGAATTGAGCCTGGAGGGGTTGGCACCTCTTCACCAGGCCGGGGACCTCCTGAGCGCAGTAGCGGCGGCGGCGGCGGCCGGGGCTCACGGCCGGCAGCCCCCTCCTCCTCCTCCTCCTCCGGCGCCCCCTCCTCTTCCTCCTCTTCCTCCTCCTCCTCCTCCCCCTCCCCCCAAGAACTCACCGACTCCCTCGCCTCACCTCCGGGAACTGCCTCCCGCACGGAGAGTGGAGGAGTAGCCCGGCCTGGGCAGCCCCTCCTCCTCCTCGCCGCCACCGCCGCCCTGCGAGGCGATCTGGTTCCGGTGGCGGCGGCCAAGGACTGGCAAGCACCCGGCGCGACGCGTTGCTTTCCGGCCCTTCCGGCCCGCTTCCCCTTCTTCCGCCGCCCGCCCGCCCCGAGCCCCTCAGAAGAAAGCCGGCAGGACAAGCAGCGCACCCCACTCCCTCCCCCCACCCCCGCGGCCACCTTCACCCGACCACCCCCGGCCGCCCGGGGAAAGAAGGAAGGAGGGAGGAGAGAGGAGGTGCGGCAGACACGGAGGGGGGGGTGACTATCTATTGGAACGGATTAAATCCGCTTTCAATGCATTCCTATGGGAAATTAGAATTTGTACAACGGAAAATTTGTATAACGTAATTTGATTTGGAACCAATTAATTACGTTATACAAGGTACCACTGTAATTATATGTATGTATTATTAGGTGAAATGGCTGAAATCCTGTTGTGCAGCATCACACACACAGTCATGATATTGCCAGTAGTGACATATGACCTCTGATTCAAAGCTTCCTTTGAGGATTTGGGTCATCCAAAAATCATGAGTATTCCAAAAGTTGCCACTGCTGCAGATGTCTTCACTGTTGCACATGCAGAGGAGCACAACAGGGTTTCAGTCATTGTGTACAAAAATGCATGCATTAGAAAAATGCACAATAATAAGTGAATTATAATGTTGATTTTCTGAAAAATGCAGCATGATGTAAAAAAATGAGACAGAATGAGCTTAATGTTAGTGAAGGGAGAAAGTGAGCAGAATCAGACTTGACAGATTCGTTGCTGGTTTTTCCATGGAGTTATGGGGAGTCCTGGAGTTCCTTGGGTACTTATTTAACATGTCATCAGTGCACGATAAATAAAGAACAAATTCCCCTGAAATAAAGCCAATTCATCATTGTCAGTCTTCTTGTGCAGCAAGAGCGTGTTGGGAAGAGAGGTCATGCAAGGCTTTGCAGGGAAAAAAATGGAGGGGTGTCCTGCATTTATTATTGAAAGAATAGAATGCAGTGTCTGTTGTGAGTGTGCATGGTTGCAGAGCCAGAAGTTGGGAGTTCAATTCCACTGTGTGCCTCATGTAAACAAAGCCAGCCAGTATGACTTTGGGCAAGCTGCACAGTCCTAGGACTGCCCCAGAAGAAAGGAATGATAAACCTCTTCCGTGTATTCTTTCCCTAGAAATCCCTGAAAAGGGTCACCATAAATTGGAATTGACTTATAGTGTGTGTGTGTGTGTGTGTGTGTGTGTGTGTGTGTGTGTGCTGCCAAGTCATTTCTGATATACAGTATATGTATGGTATAGAGAGTCTATCTCTATACAGTATGTATTCATAATGGATAGCCCAGATATATTATAAATATTGCAGTATGTCTATAGATATATAGTTCTTATAAACCCAGAATATATCTATATCTATACACACACACACACACACACACACACACACACACACAATGTAAGTATATGCATGTGTCTCTAACAACATACTTCCCACCCCCTCATTCAAAAACATGGGAAACTTTTTTTTAATATTTTATAGAGAGGTGCTTGGAAGATCATGAACTTGTTGCCCAAGTTGAATCTATGATGGGAACTGAAAGTAAATTTTTATTCAGGAAGAATTACGCTAAGTATGAATTCTTTAAGAATCCTGTGGTGAGTACAATATGATGTTTGTTGTGTAATCATGGTCTGTGATCCTGATAAATATCCATTTTCTGCAGATTCTAGAATACAAAAACAGTGATGGATTATCTATGAGAAAGCTAGAAGCTTTAAGTATCTTTGGCGTATTGTCTTCCCAGAGCATGGAAAACAAACAAGAGGAGCTGAAACTCATAATAAAGTAAAATAAATATGACATAATTGGCATCACTGAAACCTGGTGGGATGTGACTTATGATTGGAATGTAGATATTGGAGGGTATGACCTGTTTTAAAAGAACAGAACTAGCAAGAAATGAGGAGATGTAGCTTTATATGCCAAGGATGTCTGTACTGCTGAAAAAATGCAAGATACACTACAGGAAAAGCAGGTTGATAGTATTTGGGTGAGAAATAAGGGTGAGAAAATGGGATAGATGTCACTGTGGGGTATATTAATAGACCCCCAAGTCAGTCTGAGGAGCGGGATGATGCTTTCTGTGAGCAGATAGCCACACAGTGAAAAGGGAGAGATGTAGTACTAATGGGAGATTTTAACTATCGTGATATCGTCTAAACCAATACAGAGGACCTCATAAACGGGGTCAAAGTGGTGGAATCTTTAGGTAAAAGTGACCATGCCCTCTTGGAATTTGTTAAAGCTAAGCATAGTCAGACAAGAAGCCTGGACTTTAAGAAAGCCAATTTTTGTAAGGCAATTATTGGCTGAGATTCGATGGACTGAAACACTGAAAGAGAAGGGAGTACAAGATGGATGAGAGTTCCTTAAAAGTGATAAATTAAAGGCACAATCTAAAACTGTTCCAACAATGGGAGATGTCCAAGGAAACCACCATGGTTTACTAAAGAACTTTTCACTTAGCTAAGTATAAAGAAAAACAAGTACAGGAAATGGAAAAATGGGGAATGCACCAAAGAGGAATACAGTGGAACCTTGACTTACATGCTGCTTGACTTGCAGCATATTTGACTTGCCGCAAGAAGGGGCCTGTTTGACTTGTGCCGCAGGCTCTGACTTACAGCTTGGAGCCCTGGCGCAAGGCCCCGGAATCGAGCGGCAGCCACAACCCAGCATCGCGGCTGCTGCCTCCAAACTGCTCCTGCCTTCTTCCTCTCCTCCGGCAGCAGCGGCTTCTGCGAGGCCAGCTCCGAGTACCTGGAGCTGGTCCTTGGCCTTGCCGAAGCCACCACTGCCACCGGAGGAGAAGAAGGGCCGGAAGCTCGGGGCTGGCCTCGCTGGTTAGACAGTCGGCTCAGTCTTGTAAAAAATCTGGCTGCAGAATTCTGGTCCACAATCGAAGCATTTTAGTTGGGGAGCTGTACAGTTGTGGGACTCTAATGGTAAGCATAGAGTTGTTCAGAACTTGGAACGTCAGGTTAAAAATCAGTAAAACTTAAATGTTAGACATTGTTGCTATGAACATTAAAAAGTGGAGGTGTATAACTTGTGGACTATAATTCCACTGCCTCCTCCTCTCTTTGAAGAGACATTTCATTTACATCCCCGGAAGGAATCTCCTATCCCAGTCAAATTTGTGTTAAATTGCTGTTTTCGGGGGTCTTTTTCATCATCTGGAACGGATTAATACACTTTCCAATTACTTTCTATGGGAAACGTTCATTTGACTTAAGGCATGTTTGACTTATGTCTAGACCTCCGGAACGGATTAATGACGTAAGTCAAGGTTCCAAAGTATAAGCAAATAGCTAATATATGCAGGGGGATGGTAAAAAAAAAAGCTAAAGCACAAAATGAACTTAGACTTCCCAGAGAGATTAAAGATAGTAAAAAGGGTTTCTTTAGTTATGTCCACAGCAAAAGGTAAAATAAGGAAATGATAGGCTCTCTGTGTGGCAATGATAACCAATTACTAACAGGAGACAAGGAAAAGGCAGAACTACTCAACACCTTCTTTGCCTCAGTTTCTCCAATAACGAAAAAAACAGTTCCTTTGGCACAAAGAGTAGATGAGGTAGGATGGGACTTGCAATATATAATAGGTAGAGACATAGTACAGGAATACCTGGAAACATTAAATGAATTTAAGTCTCCTGTGCCACTTGAAGTACGCACAAGCATATTAAAAGAACTGGCGTGAGTAATTTTAGATCCACTGGCAATAATCTTTGAGAAGTCCTGGAGAACAAGAGAAGTAAGTCCCCATAGATTGGAGGAGGACAAATGATGTCCCTGTCTTCAAAAGGGGGGGGGACCCAAAAATTATAGCCCAGCCAGCTTGACTTCAATTCCTGGCAAGATCCTAGAACAAATTATTAAGCAGACTGTCTGTAATTATTTAACTAACAATGCTGTCATTACGAAAAACAAGTCATTCCAGACCAATGTGATCTGTTTCTTTGATAGAATTGCAGGCCTGGTGGATTAGGGGAACATTGCTTATCTAGATTTCAGTAAGTCCTTTGATAAGCTTCTTGCAAAGAAGTTAGTAGAATGTGCCACTGTTAGGTGGATTTGTAATTGGTTGACTGATCACACCCAGAGGGTGATCATTAATGGCTTCTCTTCAGCTTGGAGAGATGTGACCAGTGGTGCTATTCAATATCTTTAGTAATGAATTGGAAGAAGAAATAGAAAGTAGGCTGATAAATTTGCAGATGATACCAAATTGGAAGGGGTTGCTAATTCCCTAGAGGATAGGATGAAAATCCAAAAGGACCTTGACAGATTAGAATCCTGGGCCAAAGCTATCAGTAGATAATTACATTTTCCTTTTTTTAATTTTTTTATTTAAAATATTATAAAGACATACAAACAAATAACAATACAAGTGCATCCCCACCCCCCGGGACCATCCTGTTCTTCCATGAGTTCTTCTTTGTTACTCCATCATCTGTTGTTTAGAAACCTTCTTAAAGTCCTCTTCTCCAGAACTGTCTTGAAATATTCGTCGGCTCTTCCCCCTTCCCTTCTACTAATACAAAGTCTATAAATTTTCCCCAGATGTCATAAAAGATGTCTTTTTTCATTTCTCCTCGTTTAACTTTTAAACTACAAGACAATTTATCATTTATGGCTATATCCCAAAGCTCGTTATACCAATCTTCCATCTTGAGATCTAATTTAGATATCCAATTTCTTGCTATAATTAATCTAGCGGCTGTCATGAGATTTGCTATTAGTTCCTTTGTTGTAACATCATAATCTTTACTAGTTAACAATGATAACAGAGCTGTCTCTGGATTGCATTCAATGTCTACTCTAATCATGTGACTTAGCTCTAAGAAAACCCTTTTCCAGAACTTTTGAACTATTGTACCTATCTCTTTTTCACATTTCCAGCACATCTTAGAGCAGGCCTGCCCAAAGTCCGCCCCGGGGGGGGGGCAAATCCGGCCCGCCAGGCCATTCTGAGTGGCCCGCAGCTGGCTGGCCCATCCCTCCCTCCCCCTCCTTTGCCCCATTTTCTTTTAAACAAAACCTTCCACCAACACTGACACCACCGGGAAGCTTGAGGGGCTGGGCTGGGCGGCCAGCTGGTGAGCAGAAGCTTGTGAGGCTGGGTGGGCGGGCAAGGGGGTGGGCCACCACCACCAGCACCGCAGGGAAGCTTGTGGGGCTGGGTGTGCATACGGGGGGCGGGCCACCACCACCACCGGGAACCTTGTGAAGCTAGGCACCCGCCTTCCTTCCTGCGGGTGAGGTTGCAAGGGGTCAGTGGGTGGGGCTTGCAGTGGGGTGGCAGGGTTGGGGAGCAACCGGCCCCTGACACATTCTCAGCCACCAAATCTGGCCCTTCTTACAAAAAGTTTGGGCACCCCTGTCTTAGAGTATTCAGCATTCATTCTATTCAACCTAATTGGTGTCAAATACCATCTAGAAACCAGTTTAAAATAATTTTCTTTTATCCTAACCGATAATGATCTCAAGATTCTCATATTCCAGGTTTTCGCCCAATCTTCTTTTTTTATCTCTAGATTAAGATCTTGTTTCCAGACCTCTCTCAGAGTATCTAACTCCTTCACTTCCAATGAGTCCCCTATTATTTTGTATATTTTACGTACTATTCCTTTCTCTATATTATCCTGGTCAGATTCAAGCGATAATAAAAACTGTTCAAACGTTGTGCATTATCTAAGTTGACTGTTTCTTCTGACCCAGTCCTTTGTCCATTTCCTAACTGGATATATTTTATCCATATTAAATCACTAGATTGCAGAATATTTTTTATATCTTGGGTTGTTCTAATTTTAGCCATCCAATCTTTTAATCTAGCTATTTTCTTAGCTTTAAATAACCCTAAATAATGCTTCAAATTTGTAGGAAAATTTTCCAAGTCTGTTACTAAACATAGTGGGGAGCCCTTCGGAGACAAAAAATTTCTATATGTTCTCCATGTAGTCATTAAACCATTCAAGGGGGGATTCTCAATCTTTACCTTGTTTTTAAAATCACTAAACAAAAATTTATTTATTTCCCCCTTTATATCCAATGACTCTTGCTCCCACCATATTACCTTCTCCGGTTTGAATAAAATTTCCCCCAAACAACTGATTTGATTAGCTATATAGTAATTTCTTAAATTGGGTATACCCAATCCTCCTCCTTTTTGGGATCTATACCACAAACTTTTATTTATTCTTGATTTTTTCCCACCATTACAGTACTTATTTATCATGTCTTGGAGAGTTTTAAGTTCCTTTTCTAAAAACTGAACGGGTAACATTCTAAAGATAAAATTGATTTTGGGCAGTATTTTCATTTTTACCAATGCTATTCTACCAAACCAAGATAAGTTCAAATTAGTGTAACTTTGTAATCTATTTTTCATCTCTTCTTTTAATTTTGAATTTTTTTTCCTTAGTCTTAGTAAACTCCTTATAGAATTCTAATCCTAAATATTTAATACTTTTTCCTGATTTCAGCCCAAGGTTTTCAATTATCTTAAGATCTTCTCTTCCATAATTAAACAATAAACTTTCTGATTTTTGCCAATTTACACATAATCCGGTTATTTCCCCAAATTCTTCTAGATGAATTTTTAATCTTTGAATACTTTCTATTGGGTCTAAAATTGTCAATAGGGCATCATCCGCAAATAGGCTAATTTTAGTAACTCCATCTTTCCCAACACCTTTAATAGATTTGTCATTCCTTATGGCATTTGCCAAAAGTTCTATAACAATACAAAAGAGAACTGGAGAGAGAGGACATCCTTGTCTAGTTCCCCAGCCTAGGGTGATTTGTTCGGTCATTCCATCATTAACTATTATTGATAATTACATTTTCCAAGAACGGAAATGTAGGGTGCTGCATCTAGGTAAAAAGAATGAATTGCACAGATATAGAATGGGAGACACCTGGCTGGAAAATAGTACCCGTGAAAGGGATCTGGGAGTCTTGGTGGAGCACCAATTGAACATGAGTCAGCAGTGTGATGCAGTGGCCAAGAAAGCCAATGTGATTCTTGGTTGCATCAACAGAACCATAGTGTCTAGATCAAGGGAAGTGATAGTACCACTCTATTCTGCTCTACTCAGACCCCAGCTGGATTACTGTGTCCAATTCTGTGCACCTCAATTTAAAAAGGATGTTGACTACCTTGAATGGGTCCAGAGGAGGGCGACCAAGATGATTGAGGGTCTGGAAGAAATGTCTTACAAAGAGCAGCTTAGGGAACTGGGAATGTTTAGTCTTACAGAACGAAGGCTGAGAGGGGATATTATACCTATGTTTAGATATTTGAAAGGATGTTACATTGAAGAGGGGACTGGTTTGTTTTCCATGGGTTCACAGACTAGGACGCAGGGCAGTGGAATCAAATTACAGGAAAAGAGATTTAATTTAAACATTAGGAAGAACTTCATGACAGTTAGAGCTATTTGGCAGTGGAATATGCTGCTGCGGAACGTGGTGGAGTCTCCTCCTTTGGAGGTTTTTAAGCAGAGGCTGGATGGCCATCTTTAGGAAGTACTGTGATGGGGGTTCCTGCATGGCTGGTTGGACTAGATAGCCCTTGAGGTCTCTTATGATTCTACGACCCTCTGTGTTAATTTCTTTAAAGCAGAGCAGGCTGTGTGTTTGTGTGTCATTTAAAAAAACCCGAATGAAGCATAGTGAAGTATTTTGTTATCTGTGAAATGAGTAGTACTACCTCACTATGTTCTTTTTCTGTCAACCATATCTTACAAATTTCATTTAGTTAAGGCACTTTGTGCTGTTAACTCTTAAATGAGTATTGTGTGATTGGCAGCATGTGTTTGTGTTGGGATGAACCATCCCGTTGTACAGCATTTTAAACCTCTTAAAACTCAGTATCCCAGAATAGCTTTAATCCACAGGTTTAAGAGGTAACTGGTTTCACTAGTTTACAATGACCCTTAGAGTGCTCATAGGGTTGTTACTAGTCCCACACAAATGCCCTCATTTTGCAGATTTAATTTACCCACATCAGAATGGAAAGGATTTTGTTTTATCTGTCAATATGGTTAAGAGAATCTGACCCAATCCTTGGATGCACAATTTTGGGCTTGAAAATTACTGAGTATAGGTGCTTACTTTTTACATTAAGGGGTACAATGAGTATATTATACCTTCCTAAATCTTATGTTATCTGACCTGGAAGCTCTTTTTCTTAATTATAGAAATGTTGAAGAATAATTAAGACAAAAGGAGGACATTCTGCATGTCATCTCACACCTCCTTGATGGTAACTTGATGTGTTCGTGAACTGAACTGGACTGGACTATTTGTGAATTCTAGACTGTCTCTCTCTTGCTGCATTTTCCTTTCATTCCATCCATATATCAATCAGGGGCAGACATAGTTCAACCTCATACAGTCATGAATGGTTGTTATACATTCTTCTCCAGTTTTTGAGCTTGCAAGTTGAAGCAAGGAGTCTTTCAGTGCTCATGTAGTAAATTATAATCCAGATTTTTTAAAATACAGCCATTCCTCACTTAACAACTTAACCATTTATTGACTACTTGGACTTACAACCACCAGCAGTGGCCGCCTTCTTCTTTATTTTTCTTAAAGTTTGTTCCACTTGCTGGTGGGTTCCACTATTCTTGTTTTGGCCCTCCACTTGGTGTGGTCATGAGGTAGGTGCAGGTGAACCCAGGAGAGCTTCATGTCATTCTCAAGGGTGTTTGTCCAGGAATGTTTTGGATGACCCCTCAGTCAGGATCCACTGACCTGCAGAGTGAGACCCCTTTTGGCCAGAGTTTCCTCATGGGCATACAGGACATGACCAAACCAGCACAGTCAGGCTTCGCTTATCTTGTCAGCAAAATGTACAGTGCCGTATTTTGCTCTTATGTCGTCATTGCGCACATAATATTTTCACGAGGCCAGACGTACATCACAGTGTCCTTGTCTCCATGACACCAAGGTGATGTTCAGTTTCTTTAAATGCTGACCAGAACTCTTCACCATAGAGGACAACAGGTCTTACAATGGTGCAATAGATCTTTGATTTTGAACAGTCACTGATCCTTTTGTCCCACATGACACTTGATGTTGTATGCCATTTTAGCCAGGCACTGTTGATCCTCGATGTCTCCTCGTGACTCAGGCTCCCATTGGCTGTGATCATGGAACCAAGGTATTTGAACTTCTGAGTTCTTGGTTGGTCAATACCATCAATTTGGATCATACCATATTCATTTGGGTCGGTTGTTAGATATTCCGTCTTTGTCACATTCAGGTGCAGGCTAAATCTTGACAAATGGTCACTCCGTACTTGGGCTTGGCCCTCAAAATCTGCCTTCCTTTCTGATCCAAACATGATGTCATCAGCGTAAAGGAGTGTCCAGGCCATTGCCGCCTAATTGCTTCCTCAGGAAGAACCTACTGTTCCAGCCCACAGGGCCTGGGTCAAATGGTCCAGCCTGCTTCGGCTTGCCTGCACCTACCTTGTTAGCAGATCAGAGGTGAGGAAGCCGGGCTGCATTGTCCCCACCACCAACACCTTCCTCCTCCACCACTGCTTCCAAGGGATGTTATCCAAGTGTCGTAGTGCCCCTACCAGGGAGAAGAATGATCTGAGTGGAGCAGAGGTCGCCTCCATCTTGATTTTTCTCTCCTTTTTGTTCTGTTTCATTCATGGCCTCCTGGAGATCCTCCCTGCTGCCTGCAAGGAGGGCAGCCTCAGCACACCACAAGACCACCTGCCTTAAGCGCCTTACTTAACAACGAATTCTCTCAAAGACCTAGTCTTAGGAACAGAAGTCTGTTAAGTGAAAAGTGAAGAGGTGATGCAATAATATTTAAAAGCTTGCAATTTTTTGGATGGAACAGTTGAGAACATAAGAAGAGCCATGCTGGATCGGGCCAAAGGCCCATCTATTCCAGCTTCCTGTATCTCACAGTGGCCCCACCAAATGTGTCTGGTAGTGCACAAGACTAGATATCTGTCTCTTCATACCACTCCCCTTCATTTGGTCCTTGAAGTACACCGGTTTTAAGCCTGGAGATTACACAGCTCCCTCATGGTTTGTAACCTGTGATGGACTTTTGCTCCAGGAATCTGTCCAATCCCCTTTTGAAGGCATCCAGGCCTGATGCCATCACCACATCTTGTGGCAGCGAGTTACACAGACTAACAACACTTTGGGTAAAAAACTATTTTCTTTTGTCTGTTCTCACTCTCCCATCCCTCAATTTAAGTTTATGTCCCCTAATTCTGATATTTTGTGAGAGGGAGAAGAGCATTCCTCTAGCCACTTTACTCATGCCCTGCATAATTTTAATCATATCCCCCCTCAGGCGCTACATTGAAACACATTTGCCATTTCGCAGCCCATTCCCCCAGTTTGGAGAGATCCTTCTGGAGCTCTTCACAATCCTCTCTGGTTTTTACCACATGGAAAAGTTTCATGTCATCTGCAAACTTGGCCACCTCACTGCTTATCCCTGTCTCCTACTCATTTATGAACAGATTGAAAAGTACCGGACCCAGGACAGATCCCTGGGGCACACCTCTTTTCACATTTCTCCATTGTGAAAATTGCCCATTGACACCTACTCTTTGTTTCCTGGATCTCAACCAGTCCCCAGTCCATAAGAGGACCTGCCCTCTTATCCCCTGACTGTGCAATTTTCTCAGCAGCCTTTGGTGAGGGACTGTGTCAAAAGCCTTCCAAAAATCAAGATAGACTATATCCACTGGTTCACCCAAATCCACGTACATGTTGACCCTTTCAAAGAATTCTAAAATGTTTGTCAGGCAAGACTTTTCTCTTGGATGAGGCTTTCCACCATTTTCCCTGGGACAGAAGTAATGCTAACCAGCCTGCAGTTTCCGGGGTCCCCCTCCTTCCTTTTTAAAAAATTGGTGTGACATCTGCTATCCTCCAGTCCTCCGCCACTGTGGTCATTTTAAGAGACAAGTTGCATATTACCATTAAGAGATCTGCAATTTCATTTCTCAGTCCCTTAATAACCCTTGGATGGATGCCATCTGGGCCCGGTGACTTATTGATCTTAAATTTATCAAGTAAACCTAAATCATCCTCTCTCTTAACCTGTATTTGATTTAATTCTTTAGTCAAGCAGGGCCGTTCGTGCAGCAGAATGTGCCCAAGGTCTTCTGTCGCGAAGACAGATGCAAAGAACTCATTTAATTTCTCTACAATTTCCAAGTCCTCCTTTTCACTGGTTCTGAAGCAATAACCCTTGTCCTTTCTCAGTTCAACTTAGGTGACTGCTTTGAGGTAAGGTACTACATTATTAGCCGTATTCACATGGTTCTGGAGTTTTAAATGTGGCATTAGCTTCATGGAAGCGGTCATGGCTCGGACCAGGGCTAACAGGCTGAAACTGAACCCCAAGAAGACCGAGGTTATGTTCTTTGGGAACTCCCCGTCTAAATACGGAGGCCCTCTCCCCAGTCTGGAGGGTGTTTCCCTCCAACTGGCGGACAGGGTTCGGAATCTGGGCGTGGTTCTGGATCCGGTGCTATCCTTGGATGCCCAGGTGGCAGCCGTGACCAGAACTGCCTTTTACCATCTCCTCCAGATAGCCCAAATCTGCCCGTACTTGGACGGGGACTCTCTGAGAACAGTAGTGCAAGCACTGGTGATCTCGAGGTTGGACTACTGCAACGCCCTCTACATGGGGTTGCCCTTGACTCTCCTCCGGCGTCTGCAGCGGGTACAAAATACGGCGGCCAGACTGGTGGTGGGTGCGCGTTGCTATGACCACATCACCCCGGTCTTGGCCCGCTTGCATTGGCTGCCCGTTGCATCCCGGATCAGATTCAAGGTCTTGATTTTAGTTTATAAAACCCTCCATGGCTTGGGCCCGGACTACCTGGCAGAGCGGATCACCCAGTGGTCAACTTTGGCCCGACCAGTTCGGCAGTCGCGAGTGCACTCGCTTTGGGTTGCCACGCCCCGAGAGGCCCGAAGAACATCGACTCGCAACCGGGCATTCTCGGTGGCTGCCCCTACATTGTGGAATAGCCTTCCCAGCGATGTGCAGTCTGCAGAGTCCCTGCTGGTCTTTCGCAGAGCACTAAAAGCCATCTTGTTCTGCGAGGCCTTTGGTGACCAAGTTTAGTTTTTTTTTCTTTTGTTTGTTTTTCATCTCCCTCCTACCCTTCCCTCCCCGCCATCTGCCAATTAATCTAATTAATCTAATTAATCTAATGATGATGCTCGATTGTTGTGCAACAGACATTTTGATAAGGGTGCTATTACATTTTTTCTTTTTTTATGTTTTTATATTGCACGGTATTGTTTAATGGTTTTAACAGTTGTTTATTTGCTGACTAGTTCAGCTTGCTGTAAGCCGCCTAGAGTTCCCTTGAGAAGATGGGTGGGGTACAAATCCAATAATTAATAAATAAATAAATAAATAAATAAATAAATAAATAAATAAATAAAT
>JAHTLZ010000023.1:1113660-1169169 GCA_023846285.1 Phrynocephalus versicolor | reverse complement strand
AATAAATAAATAAATAAATAAATAAATAAATAAATAAATAAATAAATAAATAAATAAATAAATAAATAAATGGGAACCCCTGGAAAATAGATAATCCTCTTGTTGGTAGAATAGTTTAAAGCAGGGGTAAAGAATGTCTGGTCTGTTAGATTATGATGGATAGCAACACCTCTCATCATTCACCAGGATCATCAGCTTTGTGGGAACATGGAGGTGGTAGTGCACTAATCTATATGGTCTCCACTCCAGACCCAAACATTATCCAGACTGCATATCACTAAGTATAAATGTGTTCTACATTCATGAGGCTTTTGACAATTATAACCCTACAGTAGACACTATGGCATGCCTACTGCCCCATCCTTTCAATCCTTATTTTTTTATAATTTCATTGGACTTATTTATTTATTTATTTATTTATTCCTATACCGCAAAACTATCTGGCCCAAGGGCCACTCTGGGCCGTGTACAATATCATTAAAATACAATAACATAAAATACAATATTAAAAATAAAATAATGAAGAAAAGAAAGAGACAAAAAATCAGAGCCAAATTAACATTAACCTGTATACTAAAATGTAGACAAACATTAATAATAATAATAATAATAATAAGAAGAAGAAGAAGAAGAAGAAGAAGAAGAAGAAGAAGAAGAAGAAGAAGAAGAAGAAGAAAGAAACTAACAAAGACAGAGAAATTGGAAATGCACATGTGTAACTAAGTTTGATCAGACTCTCAGTTCAACTTGGGGCTGTTATCAGTGGAGAGAGGGACTCATGTGTGCCCCTCTTTCGTCAACACAGTTAGAAATCTGAATATATGAAGAGAGCTGAAGCCTTCTCATCGACTTTATTTTTTTCTCCCAACCCACACCTGTTTCCAGAACTTTTTCCCAGAGCAGATGGTTGCTTGGTGTCAGCAGTCAAATGGTTGTATTCCACCGTCACAACTCTTACAGGTATGCCTCAAGTGAGATTGCAGTTATTTGCATGTTAAGCAAAGGGATTAACGTGTGATTGAATAGACAGAGTAGAGAATTTCATGCTTGATGCATAGAGTTATTTAACTTAAAAGCCATATAGAATAGTTATTTAACTATTCTATATGGCTTTTAAATTAATATTGGCATTTGTGTATAAAATATTATGTGACACAATCTAAGTTAATACAGTATTTCTGCCCCCATATAACTTATTTTATAAAGAAAGGGCAGCTGAAACAGGTTATGATGAAATACAGTAATTGGTTTTCCTGAAGTATGGCAAACTTGCAAAGCCTATCATTAAACCCAGGTTGCCTTTGTGTAACCCAGATTGTTAGATTTCATGAGATTAAGGTTGAGAGTTCATGTATGGAGTGTCTTCAGATAAAGGTCTCTATGCATGAATGGCTTGCACATTGTGGGTTTTACTTGCTTTTAAAGAAATTTCAGGTTTCTGATGAAAACTATCACTTTAATTCCAGTGTATTTTCAGAATATATCTGTTTTGGTTGCCTGTCACCTCTCCTAAGAAAAGGTATTACTGAGAAAGTCACTGATGTTTGTGGGAGCCTTGCTGTGGCTGATTGCCAAGCTGATGGGCATGTCTTCATTGCCCAGTTAAGCATGGGATGAGAGATGTGACCAGGACTTTACAGAAATGTGTACAGGATTTTAGCTACTGAGATTGGGGATCTTTCACTAGGCCTGGAATCTTTGAGGAGGAGGATAAAAATATCTATTACTGGGATAGATTATTACAGAAAGATTAAATAGCCTTCTAATTTATTCAACAATGATCCCCATTAAACTGTACTTTGAAAATTATCCAGTGTGGTTTCAAGTAACAGAGTATAATAATTCAATATGTAGCTCCAGATGCACTCTTCAGAGTAAGGAAAAGAAGACTTATTTCACCACTTTTGAGTTAATGACAATCCAGGATAACATATTTGAAGAATCATTTGTCGTTTGCTCAGAACGTTTTCCACAAATATTCAATTAAAAATCCAAAATAATGGCTGATATTTGCTTAGGAAGGGAGAACACAAAAGAGCAAAAATGATAAACCTTTGGTGGAATAAATGGAAGCATGATTTTGGGGCAGTTTTATTTAGTTGGAAACACAGGTAAAAGTGGTCAAAATAGATATCCAAATTCATGATGATCAGTGGAACATTTATTTTACTTAGTACCGTATATTATAAGCAGTGATGGCCAGGAATCTTTGTAAATCTGTAGAAAAACAGTAGGCAGTGTCTTTAATGTATTGTTTTTGCTTTTTTCCATGACCTAGGCAATATCGCTTCTTAAAACAATGTCCATTGAATATTTTGTGCACCTTGTGTTTTACTAAAAATGTCAAGTGTGAATGTGTAGCCAGTATGGCTATTATACAGGAACATTTATTGGTTAATCATAACTTGCTGCCAAGTTATGAGTCTGCCCTTGCAACAAGCCACAGACTATATTGGCCTCAATCAGTGCTAATTTCCTCGAGGTAAGGTGGGAGTCTGGTGTAGGAGACCTTTGGAGTAAACAGCACCAGAATATATTCTGTACAGAGGAGCTAAATAAGAAAATGCCACTTCTCTGATAAGTATTTGATGGCACATTTCTAATATGTCTTGAATTCCAAGCACGAAACAAGTAGTCTGATGTAATAAATAATTAGTTATTTGCACTTATTTCTGTTTCCTATATACTGCACTTTAACTGTACAATTCAATAATTTAACCCTCAACAGAATTTTTTGAATTCAAGTAGCTGTCCAGAAATTCAAGGCTTCTTACACGTGAAAGAATTGGGAAAGAAATCGTGGAAAAAGATGTATGCTTGTCTGAGGAGGTCTGGACTTTACTGCTCTACAAAAGGGTCTTCAAAGGTAATTTTGCTTAGATTAGTTTAACAGAGGTGGCCTTTGGAACTTTTAAACCAATCTTCACTGCACATTATTTAGGAACAGTTTGCAAGAGCATTATTCAGCACAGAACAATGGCAACCCAAATCCTTGTTAATCTTAATGTACATGAAAAGAAAAGAAAAGAAAATATAGGTTCAGACAATATTATCCATTCCTCATTTTTTATAGTATCATTCTTTTTAATTTGAGTTTCCATCACCAAGACAGTTCAAAACAAATTACACTTAAAAGAGAACAGATCTACTTGAAATTAGGCAACTTGTTAAAGCATAAAAACAGCCAGATAGAATTACAGTGTCCACCACTTATGGTGCACAATGCTAGGTGTTTACATGATGGTAGGGATGGTTGACCAATGAGTTTGAGTGTGCGCTTTTGGGTGGAGAGTTTGGTGAAAGTTGTAGTCTCACTGCCCTTTAGGCTCAGTAGAACATGCATTCTGAAGAAATGAACTCCCCATAAGATCTACCATTTCCAGTTAGAACCATGGCAGCTTCTTTGTTTTTGAAAGCAGAAACAGGCTAGAGAATGCAGTGACAGAAAACAAAAAACATCAGAAAGCTGGTCTACAGACTTCTGTTTCTGGGGCGCACCTCTAAGAATTATTCCTGTGGAATTCTGCAGTCCAAAAATAGGGAAAACCACAACGTTGGTGGACATTTCACAGAGAGAAGCTATGTTCCTTACATCTACAGAATGAAGCCTCTAGAGAAACAAGCTCTGTGAAATAATCTGTGGTCATATGAAGGAAACATCTAAGGAGAAACTTAAAATAAATTGGGTGGGAAAAGGTCCAGTAGTATTTTTAAAGCACTTTAATAGTTGATGGGAATGGAATCATAGAATCAGAGTAGGAATAGACCTCAAGGGCCATCTAGTCCAACCCCCTGCCATGCAGGAACCCCCATCACAGTGCTCCTGACATATGACCATCCAGCCTCTGCTTAAAAACCTCCAAAGAAGGAGAATATAATAGTCTGTTAGTTGAAATGAGAATGCATTGAAGTTTTTATTATTATAGCCCACCTCGGATGATGTAATGTGTGATGGTGTTAGACATGTACTGTAGACCACCTACTGCCTGATTGCTAATGTTCCCTTTATGGGCAAGGTCATCGAGAGGCTGGCCGCGATCCGGCTTCAATCATTATTGGAGGGAGAACACATCCTTGACCCATTCCAGTCCAGGTTCAGGCCCGGTCGGGGAACTGAGACAGTCTTGGTCGCTCTGCAAGATGACCTCCTCCAGGGGGCCATCGGGGGTGCTCTACCCTGTTGGTCCTCCTGGATTTGTCAGCAGCCTTTGATACCGTCGACTATGGTATCCTGCTGGACCGGCTTTCTGAGGTTGGGATCGGGGGCACTGTTCACAGTTGGCTCCGGTCCTTCCTCGGGGGCCGTCCCCAGCATGTTCAGCATGGGGGGGGGGAGCTGTCTGCCCCTTGGATACTCCCTTGTGGGGTCCCACAGGGGTCGTCCCTCTCTCCCATGCTGTTCAACATCTATATTAGGCCGCTGGCTGAGGTCATAAGGAGACGTGGAGTCTGCTGTCATCAGTACGCTGATGACATGCAGCTCTACGTCTTCTTTTCCACCACTGCAGATGAGGCTGTCCAGACCCTCGATCAGTGCCTAGGCACGGTCATGGAATGGACCAGGGCTAACAGGCTCAAACTCAACCCTGACAAGACCAAGGTTATGTTCTTTGGGGCTTCCCCATCTAGCTATAGAGGCCCTTTTCCCACTCTGGAGGGCGTTTCCCTCCAGCCTTCAGACACCGTCCAGAATCTGGGTGTAGTCCTGGACCCGGCACTCACCATGGAAGCCCAGGTGGCCGCTGTGTCCAGGGCTGCCTTTTTTCATCTCTATCAAATTGCCCAGATCCGTCCATACCTGGATGGGGATTCCCTCAGAACTGTGGTGCAAGCGTTGGTGATCTCGAGACTGGACTGTTGTAACACGCTCTACATGGGGTTGCCCCTGACTCTCCTTCGGCGACTGCAGCGGGTTCAAAATGCAGCGGCCAGACTGGTGGCGGGTGTGCGTCGGTTCGACCACATCACCCCAGTTCTGGCCTGCCTGCATTGGCTGCCCGTTGCGGCCCAAATCAGATTCAAGGTCCTGGTTTTGATTTACAAAACCCTCCATGGCTTAGGACCTGACTACCTGACAGAGCGGATCGACCAGCGGTCAACGTCAGCCTGACCGACTAGGTTGTCGCGGGCGCACATGCTGCGTGTGGCCACGCCCAGGGAGACTCAGAGAGCATCCACCTGTACCCGAGCCTTCTCTGTGGCTGGCCCCACCATGTGGAACCATCTTCCAACAGAAGTGCGCCTAGCAGAGTCCCTGCCAGCCTTCCGGAAAGCTTTGAAAACTCTCCTCTTCTGGGAGGCATTTGGTTGATTAAATTAAAGGTTTTTTTTTTCCTGCCCCACCATCTGCAACTTTGGTTTTATTGTTCTGTTATTTGGTTAACTCTGTGTTATTTTAACTGTTATTTTGTTACATTGTTTGTTGTAAACCGCCCGGAGTTCCTTCGGGAAGACGGGCAGTATATAAGCTTAATAAATAAATAAATAAATAAATAAATAAATAAATAAATAAATATGTCTTTTATATGACGTTTCGAGCGTTAGCTGTGTTAGTCTGTGCATTCAGCAAGAAACACGACACAAAAGCAAAAATGGTGTGGGGAGCACTGTGGCACTTTAAAGAATAACTGCTATATTTTAACTGCTAGAATATTTTAATGTTATATTGTAGGTTAATTTTAGTGGTTGCATGTGATCACAGAAAAACCATTGCTTGGGGCTGCTTGATTGCTTTATTAAGGCATGATATAATTAATGTACTATGGGAATGTATAGCTTGGTATATGTCAATTTATAAAATTTTATTTTGCATGAATGTAAAATTAAATTATATCCCATTTTTAAAGTGCCACATGGTCTTTTTTGCCTTTGTTTTGTTCTGTGTTTATTAAATTGCCAGAGGGTGATGAATCATTTTGGTGTATTCTTACTGCCCTCTGGTGGCTATGTATTTATTTGCAGATAATTTTGAAGTTCAGCTGGTTTAACTGTGTAAAATTAAACACTTCAACCATTTCTACAGGAACCCAGACACCTGCAATTATTAGCTGACCTAGAAGATAGCAATATCTTCTCATTGATATCTGGCAAGAAACTGTACAGTGCTCCTACAGATTATGGATTTTGTATAAAGGTAATGACTCATGCTTGAACACTTTGTTTACTCCTAAGTAAAACAAAGTGTTTATACTCAGAACCTTTGTAAGTAACAATGTTAAAACTCCTAAGGATCTCTCATTTAACTTATTATATAATGTAATGTTTCCAGTATGGTTCCTGATACAATACAATGTTACCTGTTTAAATCCATTTGAACACAGAGACCTTTGGGTAGTGTGTATAAATAAATAAATAAAAACACTAATCCCAGCTCACTTATCCCATCTGAGTGCCTTGTTAACCTCACCCTAGTGGGTGTTTTTCCTGTGACTACTCCCTATCATCAATCTTCCTTAAGAGGATTTGGTGAAAATTACCCTCTTTAAGAGAAAGAAGTGGGATTGTGAGATGGGAAACACACCACACTTGTCTCTTAGTACTGTTCCAGAAAGCTTATATTTCACATTTCACCTGAACCATAATACCCACTAAATGCCCTGCACTCTTTTCTTTTCTTTTCTGGGGTAAGGGGCTAGTGGTACCTTGCAAGGTCAGGCTGTGAGCATTTCTGAGATCATCTTAATACCCAAACGTATTACACTGCAGATCTCTTGTCTTTATGGCAAGGAGTTATGTCTTGTCTGTTTTGTAGCCCAACAGAGTGAGAAATGAAACTAAAGAATTGAGGTTGCTGTGTGCTGAGGATGAACAGAGCAGGACATGCTGGATGACGGCCTTTAGACTCCTCAAGGTACTGGGTTCCCTTAACCAGTGGTGGATCTACTGTGAAACTTATTAATCTTAAGCTTCAGGGCCCCTAATCCTGGAGGCAACTTTAGTCCACTTTAAAAAATAATAGTTGTGGTGATCTGTCATGGAATGACCCCATTGAAGAAGGTAACAGTGGTTATCAGTAGAGATGGGCACGACTAGGGAAAATGATGTTTTCGAGTTGTCGTGTGTCGGAGGCGGCCCGTGTCGGCTCGTTTCCGTTTTTCGCGAAATTTCGCAAAAATTTGTTGTTTCGTTTTTCGGTTTTTCGTCTGTCGTTATACTAGTTTAGGGGGGGGTAGCGGGCTCCTGGAGGCACCTCTCTGGGGTGGGTGCCTCCTCTGGCCCGCTAATAGGGAAAGCGGGCTCCTGGAGGCACCTCTCCTATCCTCACCCGCCGGCGCTGCTACAAAAGGGCATGCATAGCCAATTGGATATGCATACCAAGTTGCAGACGCAGCAAACTGGCAGAGGCACCCCTCTTTTTGGGGTGCCTTCCCTGCATCAGTCAGTGAAAGACAGGCACTCGGGCAGGGTTTGCATGGCACACAAATGCTGCTGCAGGAGTCAGCCAGAGCCACAAGTAACGGACTGGCAGACTCTCTTTGCACCCGCTGTGTCTCACTAAGAAGGGAAGCGTACTTGCGTGTGCAATGCAAGTACAGATCTGGCTTAGGGTTAAGAGAGGGTTAGCGCAAGGGCTAGGGTTAGGCTAGTTACGGGTGAGGTTAGGGTGGGGTAGTGGGGTGCACCGCTGGGTGCCTCTCTGACCAACTAAGAGGACAGTGTACTGTGGCGTATGGGTAAGGGTTAGGGCTAGGGCAGGGTTAGTGGGCTTTTTGGCACATCCCAGAAGTCTCAGTGGCCAAGTGGCCATGCAATTGGTGGAATGGCTCCATAAAATTTGTATGGTCCACTCCCATGGCCAGCCCATCATTGCGCAGGTGTAAAAAAATAAAAATAAAATAAAATAAAATCAATGGAGAATGGACAGAGGAGAGTGGAGACATTTTGTTGCAAGAAAAACCCACTGCTACTGTAAAAATTCTGGCAGTTTTAAAATAGCAATTTTCGCATGTTTCTGTGGTGCTTGTGTGTTTTTGGACCACGATTTCAAAAAAAATATTGCGGTCGCTGCCCCATTTTCAATCCCCCGCCCGCACCGCATGGCATGGCGAGTCCGGCTTGTTGCTTGCGACTCGGCGAGTCTCCACCAGAGCAGCCCAGGACAGGAGAGGGGGGAGGCTGGGGACCCCCCCCCAGAAACCACCCCTCTGGTAGGTGCCCTCTCAGACAGGCAGGCATATTTTCACCTGCTTTTTGGGCCGGGAATCGGGGGTTTTAAAACTTTTTTTCTGTGCCGCTTGAATTGCGGCGGCCGGCGGCGAGTCCGGCTAGTTGCGAGCGACTGCGAGACGACGAGGATTTCCCCCACCAGAGCAGCCCAGGACAGGAGAGGGGGGTCAACCACCCCTCTGGTAGGTGCCCTCAGGCAGGCATATTTTCGCCTGCTTTTTGGCCGGGAATCGGTTTTAAAAAAAAAAAAAAACTTTTTTCTGTGCCGCTTGGCATTGCGGGATCGCCACGATGCCAGGAATGGCAATGACAAATCAGACCCAATTTTTCTTTAGTCGGTTCGAGTTCAGGTTCTGGCGGGAATTCCGCTAAGTCGTGCCCATGTCAAGTTATCAGACTTTGTTTCTGGTTGGGAAGTGCCACCCCATAACAGTTTAAGCTTTAGAGCCCCAAAAATGTAGGTCCCTCACTGGCCTTAACTCTTTTGGCCAGTTCACAGTTTTTTAGATCTACACATGAGACTCCTCACCAGGCATGCAAATCACATGGATGAGGTGTGTGTAAGAATCATTTCTTCCATGTGATGGCCGTTGTTGCATTTCATACAGTAACATTAGCCTGAAAAGACTGTGTGAGTAACCACGCATATTGTCCCAGTTCCAAGTGAAATCCTATTTCTCACAAAATGACACTCCTGTTGTCAAAGTGTTTGTGTTGGAGTTATTGTTAGCCTGCCTTCATTCAGAAAGATGGACAGATATTTCAGGTTATCTTCTACTGCAAGACAACAGCCCCCTCACCAGCACATTTCATTTTTATAATTACTCACCAGAAATCTTCCTCTTCAGCTGATAATAAAAAAGGTAAAGGTTCCCCCTGCACATGCCTGCTAGTCACTCTAGGGGCAGTGCTCATCTCCGTATTTAAGCTGAAGAGCCAGTGTTGTGCAAGTCCGTGGCCATGTGGCCAGCATGGGTAGCAAGGAAACACTGTTTTACCTTCCCACTTTTTATGGCGGTACTTATTTATCTACTTGTATTTACATGCTTTTGAACTGCTAGTTTGGCAGGAGCTGGGGTTAACAGCGGGAGCTCACTTCGCAGCATAGCACCTGGGATTTGAACCACTGAGCTGCCAACTTTGTAGCCCACAGTTTTCAGTTCTCTAGCCCGCTGGTATTAATAATTTGAGAACTACTAAATTCACATATAGTGGACAGCCCAAGCTATGGTTTTTGTAGCACTTTGATTTTATTATGCCTTAAGAAAGCAATCATGTACAGTATCCCCAAGGTGTTGGTTTTTTGTAATCACTTGCAACAATTAATCTATAGACACATATACAGTGGTACCTTGTATAAAGGAATTAATTAGTTCCAAATGAAAATATGTTAAGCAACTTTTCCTTTTTACAAATTTCCCATAGGAATGTATTGAAAACAGAGTAATTCCTAATCGCGACAATTTTTATATTGTACAGATTCACCCCATAGATGATTCTGTTAAGCAAATTTCCCCTATCTCCAGAATATTTTATGTTGTACAGATTTTATGTTATACAGACGGTTTGTTATACAAGGGTCCACTGTATCTGTTATGGAAAAATGATAATCAGGGACCACACAAAAGTTATGGTGTATCCCTGCTTAGTACTATTTCTAAAATCAAAATGTTTCTAATTGGAAATGAAGTTATGCAGATAGTGGGAAACAGAGGGGAACAATGGAGTGACATACAAGTCCATATTACTGCATTTGGAACAAAATAAGTATCTCTCTCTCTCTCTCTCTCCCTCCCTCCCTCCCTCCCTCCCTCCCTCCCACCCCCAATTTTAGTATGGGATGTTGCTGTATCAGAACTACAGAATTCCACAACAGAGAAAAGCCCTGCTTCCACACTTCACTACTCCTGTAGTAAGTTTTTAAGTACAAGTATCCTTTCTCTAAGGCAACAATCATCTCTCTGAGACTCTGAGACATTTCTAACCAGAAAGCAATAGTTTTGGACACCAGGATGTGGATCTTTTTCAAGCTTTTTCTTCATCCTTAGCCATAAACAAAATGACCTCCTCAAGGGATTATTGAGCCTTGTTGGAGTGCAGCTGAGACCAGGATTTCAATAGGGTCCAGAGCATGGAAGGTTAAAGGCCTAAATCAATTTGATGCCCACCACTGGCAGACTGGGAAGCTCAAGGCTCATGAAGCAGTATTAAGGACACTGGCCTTCTGAATTTCTGCCACCCTCACACCTTGAATTTGGTCAAATAGTTCTGGAACTGACTTGGGCCAACGCATTGAAAAACACTTAGGTAATTTCTGAGGGGATATAGGACAGAGAGATCCAAATCATTTCTGACAAATCTTTCCCCTTTCAGTCAGAATTTATATGACATGGCCAGCTTTGTTGGGTCCATTAGGTCTCAGCTGCACTCTTGCCAAAATGTCTGTGAAGATTCTCAGTCATCCAGGTGGTTTTATCTAAAAGCTGAGTCATGGTAAGTGGACTTCTTTTTTTGAGAGAGTGAAACATTTTGCTGCTCATCCAAGCAGCTTTGATGAACCGACATATCTCCAGACTGACAAAACTGTTTGGATGAGCAGCGAAATGTTTCAGTCTCTCAAGAAAAGAAGTTCAGTTGCCATGACTCAACTTCCAGATCTTGCCAAAATAATCCTCTCTGCTATGTTTCATGTGCAATAGTGGAGAGGTTTCATGAATAAAGATTTTTAAAAATAATGCATGGTATGCTATGAAGAAAAACCAATTTGCTATTATAATTTTAGATTTTAAATAATCTTTGAATTACAAATTTTATCTTGCTGTCTTCAGTTGGGAATTTCTGGACAGAAGGGTCATCTTGTCATGTTCGTTACACCTCTCCATCATGTAGGAAGCAGCTGAAGAAAAGACATTTCGGAGGCAACGACTTACAATTCTGTATAATAGAATAACATACAAAATGGGCGAAAGTAAAAAAATAAAAATAAGTGGATACCTTCAGAAAAATGAAAGTACACCCTTGTTACCTTTATTCTGTCTCAGGGAACTGCCACATAAAACATAGAATTAAAAATATCCCTGATTGGTATTGTAACTGAGAAAGAGGCAAGCAAGCATAATCAGCAAAACTTCATCCCTTGCTTACATGAATAGGACAAGCAAGTTTTAACTTTATAAACAACAAAGAGCTGCATACAATAGCAGTAATAGGTTTTAGTCAGAATTATCTTCATCCCACTGATGATAGTGAGCCCAGGCTACATTGGACTAGTGGTGATTTCAACTGACAGAGGAACATTTCATTTCTTTGGGGACACAATTTGAGAGAGGGTCAAGTACTCTGGAAAAGGCAGTTTTGCTTCAGATTTGAACAGCTGTGAAAACAGAATATGCATTATAACCTCCCACATGAGAGGTGGGAGTTGATGGATATAGCTCAGTTTTATAATTGCAGGATTTTGATGTAGTAAAAAATAGTACCATGATCAATATTTGCACTTTTTGGAAATGCATTTTTCTGTATTTGAAAAAAAGACACAAAATTTGAAAAATCAACATAATAGCTAGAGGAGCAATTAAAAACATCAAATAATGAGTGGATTATTTTCTTTTTCTTGTCTTAAAAATCAATTCAGAGAAGTGTGTCTGAAAATTCTTTAGTAGCAATGGATTTTTCTGGACAAATAGGACGTGTGATTGAAAACCCAGTAGAAGCACAGAGTGCAGCCTTGGAAGAAGGGCACGCTTGGAGGGTAAGAATCTCCTTTGCTCACTGGTCAACCCAGTACTTGTTTTAACCTAAATAACCTTGTGTTGCTCCTGCTAAAAGGCCAGGCCAATCACGGAATGGAATGGGATGGAAATATTTTCATTTATACTACTGGGAAATAGAAGCAGCCAAGAGTATTAAAAGTTGCATTATAAGAATTCTGGGACACAGCTGCTGGCCATACTCTAAGGAACTGGGTAGCTTGGGGATGTTTTGTGTATCAGCACCATGGGGTCTCCTGGTGGGCCAGTTGGGGGGAGCACTCTCGTGGTACCCACCATCTGTGTGATCTAAACTTTTTTCAGCATTGCCAAGAGAAGTGTGGGAATGGCAATGATGCAGAAGCTCCTTGGATGTTTTTGGTACCGTTTGAAAAGAACTTTTTAGTGCACCTTCCATTCTGCAATGTTCCCTGCTTATGGTATGGACATGTGCAACATATGGTTTAAAGAGGCCAGTGATGCACACACCCTCATCTTAATCTGTATATCCCATCATACATCAGTTGGATCAAGGAGCACTACATTTATATTGTTCATGGAACATTGTTATCTTACTCTCTGTCTAGAAACCTCAGGTTTATATACAATTGTTAGCCAGCCCTCTCCACATGACCAGGTAGAATCATTTTTTCATCAGCCTTTTAGGAATATGTTATATCCTGTCTTTCTTGCAGCCACATCAGAGAAGAATCACATACATTATTCTTCTCCTTTCCTTGATTGACTTCACATGTTAGTTGTGAGGGTAAGAAGTAGGGAGTGTTCTATGCATCACCAAGCGACTTTCATGGCTCACTTGGAAACCTATTGTTGAGGGAGAAATGTAGTAAGTGCCCGAGGGGGGCGGGTGAAAGATTACAAACAATGATGCTGCCTTTCTTATATTCACACATGTCACACCTTTTGGGTTAGTCTTTTCTTTACATATGCATAATATGACCAGTGTTTTGTTCTGCAGAAACGCAGTACAAGAATGAATATCCTGGGTAGCCAAAGTCCACTTCATCCATCCACACTCAGCACAGGTAAGAAAGATTGCAGTTGATGAACACTTGAAGTGTGAGACACCCTGTTAATTTCTGTGCAGAGAGGGTTCCCAACCACCACATCCCCAATCAAAGGATAGATGAACCATGTGGTACAGATCTAAATTAGAGCAGTTAGCTATTTTCTGGGTGTGGAAAACAGGGCAGGAGTATGAACTATGTGATTAGGGATTATTTAACAACTTTACATATCAGCTCACACTTAAGCTCTCCCTTGGTAATTACATCTGCCAGAGGTTTGTGATTGCCTTATCTACTGGAAAGGGGATATCATTTCTTGCAGAGGTCCTGCGGTCTACCTGTTAGTAAACCCACAAGCTGCATTCTATGAATAAGCTTGCTTAAACTAAAAAAGGGTAGTCTAAAACAAAAAGTATTAAAAAACAAAAAGATTTCTAGAGGTAGCCATAGAAATTGGCCTTATTATAGAGACATACTGTATATATATTATTAAATTAACAGGTTTTGCACCTGTTGTGTCCATGTGTGATTTTCACTTGAAATGTTTGTTTTCTGCTGTAGCAGAATCAGCGGTTGTGCTTTGGGCAGACTGTAGGCAATGTGAAACATAGCTGTCATAGAAGAAGTTGGCATTTGGGGAAGGCTGCAGAAGTGCTGCCTACACCCACTACAGCTGCTTCTGTTGAGATAAGTGGGAGAGAGAAAGAGTGTATTCAAACTGTGACTTAATGTGCTATAGTAAATTGCAGCTAGAGTAGGTCCATTTGAATCAATAGAACTTACAGGGGAATTGATTCACAGAATCTCCATTCCAGGTAAAATCCAAAGAAATAAAACAGAAGACAAAACATGTGGTGCCTTAAAGACTAATGTATGTTAATATGAGCTTTTGGGGATGAAGTCCACTTCTTCAGACAAATACTGATATTTCATTTCACACTTCCTTCTGTTACCATGTGTCTGAAGAAGTGGACTTGATCCACGAAAGCTTACATTAAAATTTGATAGTCTTTAAGTTGCCACGTTTTTGTCTTTTGCTTTGTTTTGTTTCTTTGGATTTTGCCTGAAATGCTTGCAGAGACTAACATGGCTAACTCTTCCAAAACTACAAATCTCGATTGGTTCACTGGACCTACTCTAGTGCAGTTTGCTGTGCTATGCAGACATATTTTGGTCACTCCAGTGACTGGTTGCTTTAGTGGTATCTGATAGCCATTTAAGATGGAAACAAATAGGTCTATTTGAGAACAATTAAATACTGCATATTTTGTACTTAGGAAATGTGATACATTATCTGCATAGCGAATTTATTTACTGCTAGCAGTTTGTTGGCATATATTCCATGGCTGTATGTTGGATACACATCTGCCCTTCTGATAAAAAAAATACTTGCATGTTTTTCTGAATGCTTCCACTTTTAGTTTTAAAAAACATTTGTTGTAGGTCTTGTGCTGCTTCTTTGTACACTTCTGTGAAGAACTGAGCATAATTAGATATTGTGTTAAAGGTAACACCTGGCAATAGCTCTTATCCTTTATGAATTGGCAATAAAACTGATGCAAACATAGAAACATTTTCCCTTATCCATGTTGTATTCTCTTAATTGGTTATTTAACCTCACTTTACAGCTGCTTAGGTAGGAATGCAAATGTGCAGCAAATCATATGACTGAATTTCTCACATCTCTGTTGTCCAACATGCAATAGAATGGGCTTAGCTGCATTAAAAACAGGACAGCAATGGCACTTGGTTATCAGATGGGTTAACAAAACGTCTGTGAAAGTGATAACCCTTTATTTCTTCAGTTATCCATAGGACACAGCACTGGTTTCATGGCAGGATTTCTAGAGAAGAATCACACCGAATTATTAAACAGCAGGGGCTCGTGGATGGGTATGCATTTTTATTAAATAACATATTATTTACAACTGTGCCTGGAGGTCCCAGCTATAAACCAGAGTCAAGTGCCCTGGTATACCTGAGCTTAGTTTATGTAGATCAGGCATGTCCAAACTTCGGCCCTCCAGATGTTTTGGACCACAACTCCCACAGTCCTTTGCCTTTGGAAATACATGCTTGGAATTCTGGGAGTTGTGATCCATAACATCTGGAGGGCTGAAGTTTGGACATGCCTGATGTAGACTAAGTGCCTGTGCTTTAAAATTCTTGGAAAAGAAACTTCAATAAAAAATTAAGTGTCATTTTCTTTCACTGAATAAGAACATAGAAAAGGGCCTTCTATTATGTTACATACTTGCCTAGGTTAATATTTGCTATAGTTGCCACTTTGAAGCATTTAATTACAAGTAGCTACTTCAGGGTAAAACAAAACAAAAGACAAAAACATGCAGCACCATAAAGATTATCATATTTTAATGCAAGTTTTTGTGTACACGTCCACTTCTTAAGACATATAGTAGCAGAATAGAAGTAGTTCTGCTACTATATGTCTGATGAAATGGACGTGTCCATGAAAGGTTACATTAAAATATAACAGTCTTTAATGTGCCACATGTTTTTGTCCTTTATTTTGTTTTGTTTTTATTTTTGCCTGGAATTCTTGCACGGACTAACACGGCTACCTCTCAAAAAAGTAACTACTTGTAATTCATTCCTTTAGCCATAACTAAGGGATAACTAAATTACATTGTGATTAATGTACTTACAAATTGCTTCTTTTTGTGGTGAAATGTAAAGTAGGTGGCATGGGTTGTAGCAGAGGAATATCACACGAGTCAAGTGCTGCCTGGTCCATTAAATAATGTGAATGGAAGGAGAGTGCTTTTTGTCTAAGGAATGTGATGCTGTCATGGTTTGTTAGCATAATTAATTAATTAAATTTCAAATGAATTATGAATAACTATGTGGGGCAAAGATGGATAATAAAGCAGTTAACCTGGGGGGAAAAACAGTTCATAGTCAATTTAATAGAAATTTACATTGTTTTTAGGCTGTTTCTTCTCCGGGACAGCCAGAGTAATCCAAAGGCATTTGTACTCACACTGTGTCATCATCAAAAAATAAAGCATTTTCAAATTTTGCCAGTAAGTATAATTTCTCATTATGATATAGATTTCAGTATAGGATCTGTTGCTATTTCCAAAAATGGAGGACTGAACTTCAGAACACAGATAGATGTATAGACATGCCAGTTTCAGTTTTATGGCCTTATCGTAGTGTTTAACAAAGATTTCTAGCCATAATATCCTTCCCACGGGCAATAGAGATTTCTTTATTTCTTAGGAAATGCCTTCAGTATGAAACTATCCCCATTCATAACTTGTCTCTGAAATTCAATTTACAGGTACCGGTAATTGTTGTACGCAACATAGGTCCTAATAGTCTAAACTAAATTTTGTGAAGAAGTTATGGATGTGTCCTTTATCAGAAATACATTTTAAAAATGTTAGTTTTACATATATGATTTTTATTTCAAAATTGCTAAATTCAAAAATCAAAATCTATTTCCCCCCAGTGGTATAGCTATGATGGCCTATGGGAGGATTTCCTTATTCAGGACTAATGCAATTAATGCAAGGTGTTCAATTGTTTTAGAAGATGCAACTGGATGCAGAGCAGTCATTTCACCAAACAATGCAAGTGCTTTGAACACCATTTAGCTGCAAGTGTGAAACTCCCCAACAGGTTGTTGAAAAAATCTGAGAAGTGTGATATTTGCATAAACTCTAAATTGGGATTTATAAATCATAGAATCATAGAGTTCGAAGAGACCTCAAGGACCATCCAGTCCAACCCCCTGCCATGCAGGAACTCACATCACAGTATTTCCAACAGATGGCCATCCAGCCTCTGCTTAAATACCTCCAAAGAAGGAGACTCCACCACCCTCCGTGGCAGCATATTCCACTGCAGAACAGCTCTAACTGTCATGAAGTTCTTCCTAATGTTCAAATGGAACATCTCTTTTCCTGTAGTTTGAAACCATTGCCCCGAGCCCTAGTCTCTGAAGCCATGTAAAAAAAACCCCTGTTCTCTCTTCAATATGGCATCCTTTCAGATATTTAAACATAGCTATCATATCCCCTTTCAGCCTTCTTTTTGAAAGGCTAAACATTCCCAGCTCCTGTAAGACATTTCTTCCACACCTTCAATCATCTTGTTCACCCTTCTCTGTACCCACTGGAGGTTGTCAATATCCTTTTTAAATTGATATAGAACTGGACACAGTACTCCAGTTGTGGTCTGACCAGAGCAGAATAGAGTAGAGCGATCAATCACTATGCTTCTTTTGATGCAACCAAGAATCGCATTGGCTTCCCTGGCCGCTGCATCAAACTGCTGACTCGTGTTCAATTTGTAGTCCGCCAAGACTCCCAGATCCCTTTCACAGGTGCTCTTTTTCAGCCAGGTGCCACCCATCCTATATCTGTGCAATTCATTCCTTTTACCTAGATACACCACCCTACATTTCCCTCTGTTGAACCCCATTCTGCTAGGTTTGGCCCAGCACTCTAATCTGTCAAGGTCCTTTTGGATTTTCATCCTATCCTCTAGGGAATTAACAACCCCACTCAACTTGGTATCATCTGCAAATTTAATTAGCAAACTTTCTATTGAACAGCACTGGACCCAGAACAGAACTCTGGGGCACCCACTGGTCACATATCTCCAAGCTGAAGAGAGGCCATTTATGATCACCCTTTGGGTACGATCAGTCAACCAATTACAAATCCACCTAACAGTAGCACTATCTATTCCACTTTCTACTAACTTCTTAGCAAGAATACCATGGGGAAGCTTATCAAAGGACTTACTGAAATCTAGATAAGCAATATCCAGTGTTCCCCTCATCAACCAGGCCTGTAATTCTATCAACAAAAGAGATGAAATTGGTCTGGCATGACATGATTTCAAGAAACCCGTGTTAACGTCTTGTAATAACAGCATTGTTTTTTAAATAATTACAGACTGTCTGTTTAATAATCCACTCTAGGATCTTTCCAGGAATTGAAGTCAAGCTGAATGGGCAGTAATTATTTAGGTCCTCTTTTTTCTCCTTTTTGAAGATGGGGACAACATTAGCCCTCCTCCAATCGATGGGGACTTCCCCTGTTCTCCAGGACTTCTCAAAGATTATTGCCAATGGTTCGGAAATTACTTCTGCCAGTTGTTTTAATATCCATGGGTGTAATTCATATGGCCCGGGAGACTTAAATTCATTTAATATTTCCAGGTGTTCCTGTACCAGCTCTCTACCTATTCTATGTTGCAATTCCCATCCTACCTCATCTACTCTTTGTCCCAGCAGATCTCTTTTTTCCTTTTAGGAGACAACAGAGCCAAAGAAGGCATTAGGTAGTTCTGACTGTTCCTTGTTTCCTGTTAGTAACTATCATTGCCCCGCAGAGAGCCTATCATTTCCTTATTTTCCTTTTGCTGCAGACATAACTAAAGAAACCATTTTTACTATTCTTTAATTTCTCTGGCAAGTCTAAGTTCATTTTGCGCTTTAGCAATGGCCAATGGCCTACATCCAATTATTATCCTCCTGCATATATTAGCTATTTGCTTATATTTCTCTTTGATGCATTCCCCACTTTTCCATATCTTGTACTTGTTTTTCTTTATAGTTAGCTGAGTTGAAAGCTCTTTAGTAAACCATTGTGTGGTTTCTTTAGACATCTCCCATTGTTTCTTCTTGTTGGACAGTTTTAGATTGTTCCATTTATATCTTGCTTTTAAGGAATATTAGAACATAAGAAGAACCATGCTGGATCAAGTCAAAAGCCCATCTAGTCCATCTTCCTGTGTCTCACAGTGGCCCCACCAAATGCATCTGGGAGCGCAGAAGACTCTGTCTCCTGATACCACTCCCCTGCATCTGGTCCTTGAAGTACCCTTAAGCCTGGAGATTACAGATCTCCATCGTGGCTTGTAACCTGTGATGGACTTTTCCTCCAGGAATCTGTCCTGTCCCCTTTTGAAGGCATCCAGGCCAGATGCCATCACCACCTCCTGTGGCAGGGAGTAAAAAAAAATATTTTCTTTTGTCTGTTCTCACTCTCCCAGATCTCAATTTGAGTGGATGTCCCCTAGTACTAGTATTTTGTGAGAGGGAGAAGAGTATCCCTCTATCTACTTTACTCATGCCCTGCATTATTTTGTGCATCTCAATCATATCCCCCCTCAAGCACCTTTTTTCACCAATAAAGAGCCCCAAATGTTTTAGCCTTTCCTCATAAGGGAGGTGCCCCAGCCCAGTAATGATTTTAGCCACTCTCTTCTGCACCTTTTCCAGTTCCACTATGTCTTTTTTAAGATGCAGTGATCAGAATTGTACACAATACTCCAAGTGCGGCCTTACTATAGTTTTATACAATGGTATTATAATGTTGGCTGTTTTATTTTCAATCCCCTTTTTGATAATCCGTAGCATGCAATTGGCCTTCTTCACCGCTGCCACACATCGGGTAGCCACCTTCATGGAGCTGTCCACCAACACACCAAGATCTCTTTCCTGATCTGTCATGGATAGCTCAGAGCCCATGATAGATAAAGTTTTGATTTTTGACCCAATATGCATTTTGCTACATTGAAACACATTTGCCATTTCGCAGCCCATTCCCCAAGTTTGGAGAGATCCTTCTGGAGCTCTCCACAATTTTCTCTGGTTTTTACCACACAGAAAAGTTTCATGTCATCTGCAAACTTGGCCAGCTCACTGCTTATCCCTGTTTCCAGGTCATTTATGAACAGATTGAAAAGCACCAGTCCCAGGACAGATCCCTGGGGCACACCGCTTTTCACCTCTCTTCATTGTGAAAATAGCCCATTGGCACCTACTCTTTGTTTCCTGGATCTCAACTCCCATCCATCTTGTACTCCCTTCTCTTTCAATGTTTCGTTGCATGGAATCACAGCCAATAATTCCCTACGTTTATAAAAATTGGCTTTCTTAAAATCCAGGATTCTTGTCTGACTATGCTTAGCTTCACCTTCTAGCTGTATAACAAATTCCAAGAGGGCATGGTCACTTTTACTAATGATCCCACCACTTCAACCCCATTTATTAGATCCTCCTTATTGGTTAAGACCAGATCTAAAATGGTTGCCTCCTCTACCTTGTGGACCATGAAATTGTCTGCAAGGGCAGTAAGGAATTTGTTAGACTTTGCATTCTTAGCTGAGTTGGACTGCCAACATATATCAGGATAGTTAAAATCTCCCATTAGTACTGTATCTCTCCCTCTTGAATGTGTAGCCGTCTGCTCACAGAAGACATCATCCCACTCCTCCGGCTGGCTTGGTGGTCTATAATATATCCCCACAGTAACATACCTTCCAATTTTCTCACCCCTGATTCTCTATATCTAACCTCTTGCTGAAATGTGGGCTAAGAAATACTGAAGTTGTGCCAAATAAAGGACACTTTCTATTGGTTAACATCTTTATTTGAAGTTATTTCCTCCTTAGTGATGGAAGACTTTCTATATTTACTTTTTGTTTTTTGTTTTGTTTTATTTTGTTTTCTCAAGTGTGAAGATGATGGGCAGATATTTTTCAGCCTTGATGATGGGAGCACCAGATTTACAGACCTAATACAGCTGGTTGAGTTCTACCAACTAAACAAGGGAGTTTTGCCTTGTAAACTCAAACACCACTGCATCCGTGTGGCCTTATGACTGCTATTCCAATCCGTGATGAAGATTGCTTTGCTCAAAGACTGAAGTTTCCAGAGAAACATTGTGAAAGAAGGTTGACACTGGGACATTAGCAGGCATGTTATTGTTTAAAAACAACAACACAGCAGCAGTTATGCACTTTGGGGCTCCAAAAGGAATGAATTCAGCTGGTGCCTACAGACCAATTTATATAATACCCAAGCATGATTGATGCTGAATATCCCAGCAAGCCCCCAAAGGTGAGAAAGGGTATGTAAAATCACTAAACAAAACTGGAAACTGTCCCTTGGCTGCTCCACTAAACAGAATCAAGTTTGTGAAGCAAAATTATTGAAAAGAACTCTTGCCCTGGAATAATCTTGACAATTTAAAACTTAGTGTGTTTACTTTTTGTATCAATCACTATTTTTGTCTTTGTTTTTGCACTCCTATTTTTGAATAGCATATGGCCTATATTAGAAGCTGAATACAGTGTTTAAGTTTCTGGGTCTTGATCTAACCCTATCCTGCATAAGTTGCTTCAGGATCAGTGACATCTAGGAGTCTGATGACTCCATGCACCAGAGAATAGCAGATCCTAATGTTCTTGAGGAACCAGTACAGATGGAACTCTAAAAAATAATTTTAAAAACCATACATCACCACCCATATTTACTAAAGGGATGATTTTTTTTATTTAATGGCCTAAATCCATTGTTAATCTAAAATGGAGTAAACCAACTAAATCAGCGGGAACTTGGTAAACCAATATTAATTCAGTGGGTCAACTCTACTGGGATAATAATTAGATGTAGGCCATTGGCCATTGCCTGTGAATAGTGCATTAGGGGTAAGTGATCATGCAAAGAACTCCTTTTCTATGCACCAGTATTCTGAATCTATTTTATTCTAGATGTTTTTTCTGTTTTCTTCTTCATCCCCCCTAATCTGCACACATCCCATGGGGGAGTCAACTGTTATTACTTAAATAAACCTCCAAGATCATGTAAATGCTTGGACACAGCTGGAGCAGTTTGTTTTTTATGTGAATATTTTGGTGGCAACGAGGGGATTACTTGTTTGTTGTCTTTTGTATGACAAAAATGAGTGTTTTTTATTTTTCCTTATATTTTTATTCCTTTAAATTTTGCAGCTATAAATGCAGGTGAAAAATAGATGCCATGCCGTTTAATTTCTTAACCATGTTTAGGAGTTCGGAATGTGCCCTATAAAGTCACACACCCTTGCCTGTGTACTCTGTTCTTGAATTTTGAATACAAGCACAGAAACTTCTTAGGTAATTGTGCTTTGATACTCTGGCTTGTGAAAATGGTGGTGCAAGTGTTAACACTGTAATGAGTATAAAACTAAAAAGGGGGATGCAGATGTTCAGAACTCCTAATTGTGGCTTGGATATTAGACATTTTTTGATTAGTACATACCTAGTTCGTTTAAGGTGGGATGGTTATGTAAGAATGACATTCAACCAAGTAAATGAGCAAAATGGAGTCAGTTGTATACACATCCTGCTTTGGTACCAGAGCTTAGCTTGTGTCTGTATGAGTACAGAGCACCATCTCCCATTTCCCAGCAAAGGGGACCTATGCAAGTTCTACTAGAACAGATGGATGATCATGTGCAGCAGTACTGACTTAATAGTTTGCAACATTTATTATTGGAAATTAGTTGTATCACCATCCTGGTTATGGCTCGATTTACCACTGTCCATTTTGTCAATTGGTATTTGGAGGTGTATGTATTAAAAAGTTGGTGCCTGTAACTGGCAAATAGGCATGGGCATGAAATTGAAAAATAGTGTTTCATTTTTGTTTTATTTACCTGTTTTGTTTGGTTTTTAAATTATTTTTGTAAAAAAAAAATAACAAAATGAAACAATAACAAAATGAAACAATAACAAAATGATTTGTTGCTCTATAAAATGGCTCCCTAGAACCCAGGGGAGCGTTTTTATAAAGTAATAAAACAGTTTGTTTTAAAATTGGAAAAACTGTGTTTCATTTCGTTACATAATAAAGCGCTGCCTGTTGTTTCATTTTGTTATGAAACGATTTGTTAAGCAGCGAAACAGCATTTTGTTTTTTGTAAAGTGCCCATCCCTACTGGCAAACTATTTTCATTTGGCTTTATTCCTGGTCCATCGTAAAACCAGGAGGCCTAGTCTGTAACCTTCCATGAGATACACTTATGTGGGCATGGCTGTGTGAAGCATGGAGCATTCAGGAGTGTTTCCTGATTATAATATAAGCAACTGCAACAACTAAAATACAAGTTGTTGAACAATGGTTGTGCTTTGGGGTAGCCATGCTGGATCACATATTGTAAATTCCACACAGCTATATGCATGGGGGATGTCACATGGACGGTTTATAAAATCTGGACCGGGACAATCTTTTGTTAATATCCAACTGATTCCATGTTTACATAGTAATAGGGTTTTTTCCTTCTGGTTGAAGCCAACGTTGAACTAAGATTACCGTTTTTGGTTCTCACTTTTGGAAGTAATGGTCAGGTACACACAAGTTTTTATGTGGTTTGTCTGATTCATAAAGCAAGATTTATATTCACCCCAGGAATCTTAAATATCATCTGTTTATCTCCAGAGTTTTTATTGATCTATACAGGTGAATTATAGCAATTATCTTATCTAATTAATAGCCCACTTGAATTACTGAGGTTGAGAAAACAGTTCTTTATTAATAAGATAATCATGTAATGTTGAAAATAGCTTCAAATAATTTAACTAGCTTGAGTCTTACATATCAGCTGAATTATTAATGGTATAGAAACACTGTATTTTAGTTTAAAAGACACATTTTACTAGCCTTTTTCCATGAAATGTCTTTATATATCATGAAGAAACTTGATCTAATTTTCACTATAAACTTTTTGGTTCTGTATGTACATAATACATTTTATGGTCTGTTTCTTTCTCTTCAGTGTTCTTAAACATTGAATTAAGCTAACTTGAATCTCTGACTTAATTCTGCATTTTCTCTTTCACCCCTCCAAGGACTGACTAGTATGAATTTAACATTCTCATTAACCAGTTTTCAGTAAGACAATTTAGACTTTCTAATATTTTAAGTTTGTGTGTTTACATAGCTTAGTTCCAAGGATGCAATTCCCAATAACTGTTCCATATTTATAAAACTTGCATTTTTATTTAATTTGAGAATAAAAGATTTGACTATCAATAATTTTGAATGTAGATGACTCACTGTTCCCCCGGGTTGCAACTTTTAAGAGTAGTATTTTTTAAAGACAGTAACCACATCAAAGTGGTTGCAATTACTTGAGCTTACCATTATAGTCCCTTCCCTTGCTGGAAATTTAAAGTTAAAGAACTTTTCTTAAGTGTTTCCAGTAGAGAAAGCTGGCTGGCAGCTTAGAAACCAAGGGCTGAAGGATATTAGACTTCCTTTTCTAATTTTTATTTAAATGATATGAATGTAAAGAGGGATGCTCAGGGTTGTTTCTGGAGCCTGTTGAATTTCTTTTCCTTTCTTTTTCCTTTCCTTTTTTGCCTGTGATTTTTATTTTCTAAATAAAATACATCATGTAGCAATTGTGGAATATTTTGAGAAGGAAAATGCCAAATCATTTGGTAATTTTTTTAAAAAAGTTAGTAGTTAAGTTATATTGCAGTAGATGTTTTTGTTTGTAATAATACATTTTTATTTGTTGAATTAATCTTGAAGAAACACGTGCCTGTTTTTAGACGTTTTGTCTTATCTTTTCTGCACTAAGTACCTGATCGTTTTAACCAATCAATGCACCTTTCCAGTGGCAAGATTTGCTTATTGTAAATTACATTGTCACTAGGCAAGACTTTTTAATGACTGCAAAATGGAGTAAAAGTTAAGATTTCAGGGAATGCAAAAGGTATTAACTTAAGAGACAAAACTTTGTACTCAATATGTGTTGCTTCATACTGTAAATAGCTGGCAGAGGGAGGGAGGTTTGGGTTGTGAACCTAATTGTAATCTTTCAGGTATTTTTGTATAAATGAGAGACTGATTCTGTTTCTTGTAATTAGAAATAAACATTCATACAATGCTATTGATTTTATATGATTGGTAATGTTTTGTTTTTTTCAGAAGGGCTACGTGTACGGAGCTGATGATGGCCACATACTTTTAAGAAAAGCTAGCAAACGTTTCTCTTATCCCAAACTTGGAGACAGTAATTCTTTTCAGTTGAGTAGCAATAAATGTTAACACTCACAGCTGGATCCCAAGAAGAGTCCAGCACTGAGTTGGTCCTTTTCAGGAGACCAATTTTAGCAGGTTTCATTCCCACAATACCAAAGATTCTGGTTCTTAAATTCTCTCTTTAGCAACCGGCTAGCATAAAATACTTGGGATTGCAACAGGGAGATTTCATATACAAAACATTGAGCTTAGAAAATCCATCGCTCTGCCACCACTGCTACTGTGAATATTTTTGCAAAAATCACAAAATTGCCTGTCATGACAATTGCTGTCATAGGACAATATACAAAATTATTGATTGATTCAACATCCTTTGTTACTCAAGGCAACTTATAGTAATAAAACTGTGTATGAACAGAACCCTAACTAAAATGTAACAAACACAACATATTTCAGCTGTCATCCACAGCTTTTTTAAAAGAAAAAAATCTTCAAATGAAAGAGTTCTGGGCTCTGCAAATTCCATTGTCTTAAAATTTGGCATCAAATATCTAGTTGAGATAAGATTAAAGGTCTGTGTATTGTCTTTCCTGAATAGTGTGAATGTGGCTGTTCTGGATGGTCACTGCCTTCTGACAAAGAAAGAATGTCATATATATTTCCAGCATCATAATTCCTGCTTCTCAGCATCAGACCTTTTTTGTCTTTGCACAGTTTAATGCCTGGGACAAAAAATATATATGTCTTGATTGTGAAAAACAATGAATTTTTGGAACAGTTTTTGTGACAGTCATTTTTCTCTCTGTTGAAAACCTAAAAAAAACCCAAAACCTAAATTGGCAAGTCACTTAGAGCAAGAAATTCAGAAATGCTGTTCAGAGTTTTAAGTGACCAATGCCATATAATGCTTCCATTCTAAACATGACTTGTGTGTGTGGGGGGGGGATGAAATGTTTCATTCTGATGGAAGAATGTTAAAAGTAACAAAAAATAACAGACTGTGTGTGTGTGTGTGTGTTGTGCCATTCAGTTGGAACCAAGTTATAACAACCGTAATGCGGCTTTCAATGTAAGTGAGATATTTAAGAAGTGGTTTAGGCAGTTACACATACACACCATGTGTTTTCATGACCAAGCGAGGATTCAAACCCAGGACACTGTGTGCTAGCCAGTACTCTGTCCACTATACCACAGTGGGTCTCAACAGAACCCTATTCAACAACATATCAGCTTACAAGTCGGGGACCTGCCTGAATAAAATGATTTTTACCTGTTTGCATAAGGGTAACACAAAAGAAGCCAACTTAGATTCTTCTGCAAAGAGTTCTTGAAGCCTGGAGGTCAGCACATAAAAAGCCTCATCTTTCATTTCCTCCATGTTTTTCTGGAGTGGCAAAGGGACAAAGAATACATTTTCCTTCAAGAGGGCTGGAATGCAGTGTGTGTGTGTGTGTGTGTTGTCTTGTGTCATTATAGTCATGACTGACTACTCCAGGCGGCTACAAATAGCTATGTCTCAGGTTGTACAGGTGGTAGCTAGCACTTAATATTAATTCATTTATTTATTGGATTTTTATCCTGCCTTTCCTATTAAAAGGACCCAAAATGGCTTGCATCATTAAAAGACAACATTAACAGCTGGTATGCAGTGAGTATACCAATACAAAATAGGATCAAACAAACCATACTGAAAATATAAGCAACACTGGAACACATTGAAAGTAGTAAGATATCCATCTAAAACCCCTACACAGGCAGCCAGTCACTCAGGAAAAGTTTGCCCCAAAAGAAAGGACTTCACTTTCTTCCAGAAGGACAATAGAGATAAGGCTAGGCTAGCCTCCTGTGAGAGGGAGTTCCAAAGTCCAGGAGCAGCCAAAGAGAAGGTCCTCATATACCCACGAAACACCCACATGTGAAGATGGTGGAACCAAGAGAGAGGCCTCCTGAACAGTGTGTGTATGTTGGGGGGATTGAGATAACTTGGACTGAAGTGGTTTTGGGCTTTGTAAGTTAGCACCAACACTTTGAATTCTGCCAGAAATGGATCAGCAGTGAGTGGAGCTGCTGTAACAAGCATATGTAATCCCCGTGACCAGGCCCAGTTTTGTACCTACTAAAACTCCTGGCAAGTTGATCAGGAAAGAGACCAGTAGCCAAATGAATCTGTTGTAATAATGGCATCACATGCCCCTTCTAACTCACCCAGGTCAACAGCCTGGCTCCAGCATTCTGGACCAGTTAAGTCTCAGAACACACTTCAAAGGTAGGACAGTGTTATTAAGGCATGAAAAAACTGTAGCCAGATTGTGCACTCAAGAACAAATAAATGTGCTACATTACCTTTAGCTGTGTAAACCTCTCTGTTGACAGCATTGAAACCAGGACATCCAGGTTCAAGATGGCAGCAAAGGTTACACCCAGGTTGCAAATTTGAGTCTGGAAAGGGAACATAACCATATCGAGAAGTGGGATCCTTGTTTTCTCAGCTGTCTTATGGATTCCTCTTGGACACCTCTGTCTCTGGGTTAAGTTCACCTTTTAACCTACATCCAGCCAGTTGAAGGAATCATACTCTGATTTTAAACCAAGCTAGCTTATTCTTTTTTGTAAATCAATCAAGTTAGCTCAGCTAATTCCTGAACCCTTCCCCACTCCCAGGAGTCTTACAAAATTTCCTTGACCTCCAGGAAAAACAAGCAGAAGCCAGTGTTCAATGCAGCTGGCATTTATCCTAGGAAAGTATTAATTGCAGGTTGGAACTGCACTATCACAGGAAATTATATTAACATTCATCTGAGTAGCAGAGTTCATTGTTGCAATAATTTCAGGCAACATCAGCTTATTTAGTGCTACAAGCTTTATTTATCTACATTGTGTCTATTTTCCATATGCACAACATTACTTTTATTGTTGTGAAATTATGATGAAAATAATAGTCACAAATAATTTAAGAACTATGAAATCTGAACTTGTCAAACACTTAATTCAGAATTCAGTCCAAAATAGAAGAGTGAAAAATATCATTTAAGAATAAAAAAGAACTATATTGTTTCAATCATATTTTAAAAACATGAGCAGATTAGCCTCTAAAGGCATAGAAAACATACCTAGAGCATAGCAGTGAAAAGTAAAAGAACTGAACATAGAAATACATTAAACGTTTATTTAAAATAACCAAGATTTTAAAAGTAGCATATATTAAAGAAAATAACCTATAAGTGTCTAAGCATATTTTGTGTGTGCGTGTGCCTGTTCGTGTGTGCGCGCACATGCATGCACACGCACAGAGAGAGAGAGAGAGAGAGAGAGAGAGAGAGAGAGATCACCCCAACCCGGTTTGACATCTGTGTCCTGGTAGCACTGTAATTAAATTTTCAGATGGCCTCTTTATGTTTCATAAATCTTTTTCAACTACATTCCCAACTATTGGATGTCTTTTCAGAGGAGCAGCATAATAGTTGGTGGTAGAGATGGGCACGGAACGACAAATTTTCCGTTAGTCGTTCCGTTACGTAACGGAACGAAGAACGACAATTTGGACGGGCCAGGCTCGAACCGAACAGAACCAATAAAATTTTCTTCATTCTGTTCGTTTCCTTAACTGGTCTGGCCGCCCGATGAATGGAAGAAAGTCCTCCTATCTGCTGGTGCTGCTGCTGGCTTTCCTGGTCCAGTGACAGGCTTCCAGCTTCCGGCTTCGGGGGCGGAGTCGAGAAGGGGCTGCCTTCCGGTCTCCCCACGCGGAGGCCGGATCAGAGCCCCCTCTCACCGCCCTCCCCCCACAGCCTGACAGCCCGGTGGGCTGCAGGCTGTGGGCAGAGTCGGGAAGGAAGGGGCTGAGATCTGGTCTCCGTGTGCAGAAGCCGGATCCCAGCCCCTCTTGCCGCCCTCCGCCCCACAGACTGACAGCCCCGTGGGCTGCAGGATGTGGGTCGGAGTCCTGCCAGACCGGGGCTTGATCTCCTCCGTCCTGGGTGACGGCCGGCACAGCTGTCATCCCTGGCTGAGGAGATCAGCTGAGCTTCGGGTGGGGGTCCTGCAGCCCTGTCATCAGCTGGACCCCTTCAAAAATGGCCTGCTTGGCACTAGGGGGTCCCCCTAATGCCAGGCGGGCCATTTTTGAAGGGGTCCAGCCCACGGCAGGGCAGCAGGAGCCCACTGAAAATGGCCCGGTCGCCGGCACGGAGCTCCTGCGTTGGCGACCACGCCATTTTCAGAGAGGTCCTGCCACCCTGCCATGGGCTGGACCCCTTGTCAAATGGCCCGGTAATGCTGTGTATTTTACTTCCATGTTTGAACACATTCCTTTCTCCTTAGCATAGTTAACTTAGCATAAAACTTGAAAATCTTGTGAACAATGGGGAAAGGGGGGATGACTTCAACTTGCCACCATTAATGTAAAACATTACAGATAGTACAGGCATTCTTCCATACTTGTGAGTGGCGCTAAGAAGCATCTCCACCATCTTCACCACAGACAAGTACAAAACTGTTCTCTGGAAAAAGGTCTCCCTGTTCCAAAATGACTTTTCATCTTGGAAGCATTTGTGAACAGCACTATATAGACAGTAGGGTGGGATTCGTCGGAAGCATCTTTGGCATCAGGAGAACAATGGCTATTGGCTATTTCCTCGTAGAACGCTGTGGGTTCTAGGGGCTTACACAGCTTGTGTTAAGTTTCTCAGTCACTTTGTACGTCTGCTGAGATAAAAGAATAATTATAGGGGTGTTTTTATGTGAAGAAGACTGGTACTTTCAGAGAACAGGCCTAACATATGTTAAATTGTTATTTTGAATTAATGACTGAATGTCTAATTCAAGCAGGAATTAAAGCCACCTTTGTCTCCTCATGGACACCCAGGTCTCCCACAATCCTTTTCTATCAGTTATGATACCTAGGGCTGATGGGAATTGTAGAGCCAAAAACATTTGAAGGTAGACATATTCCTGGTGCATATTTTAAACTGAATGGAAAACAAGATAGAATGCTGAGGAACACCCAAATCCAGCAGCCACATTGTTCCAACAGGTGTGCCGCCCCCACTACCTTATTTTGACTTTGTCCTACAAAGAACACTTTGGGCATTAAGAACCTTGCAAACTTTAACTAGGATTCCATTTGACTACTCTTCATTCAACTCACTAACCTCATTCAACCATTGTACTCAGACTAGCCCCCGGCAGAATCTCTAGCCATTAGTGTGCCCACGTTATTCTTATACAGTACAGTAGTTACTAAAGGGTGTGATTTTAGCAATCTGAAAATGCCTCATATATCACGAAGGTAGATGAATTGGCCTTCTAGAGAAGAACACGGAGAATGTCTGAAGAATGTTGTGGGGAAGAAATAATAAAACAAATCCAGATGGCTCAACCAAGCAAACATATGTAGCTGCCAAGAGTTGGACAAGGCTGCAAGGTATAGAGGGTAACATTTAGTTAATGTGCCGCAAAATACCATCTGTATAGAAATATTGGATGAACAGAAGTCATTCTGTTAGTGGGCGGGAACACAGGAAATTACATGACACTAAAACGTGGGTAGAATCCTTTTAGGCTTTCTGATACTGATGTTTGAAGTGTCACCTGTTGTGGCAGACCCACCAGTTGACGAGATAGAGTTACAGAGCTGTTGAATCAGGGCCAAGCATGTCTCTTCACATGTTGATGGACTACAGTTCCTCTTGTTCCTCCCCAATAGCTATGCTGGCCAGAACAAATGGAATTGCAGTTCAAGTCAGGAGTGACAGGCTTGGCCCATCTCAGTCTTGGATGGCCCTACAACCTTGACCAATTACCAGTGTCTCTACATGTGAGCGTATGAACTGGCAACTGAAAAAAACCACTTGGTGTTGCTCAATTTGGTGGGCCTTACCATGAGGGAGCACCACCCAGCATACTTGTCAAGTCTCCCGTATTAGCCAGGAAATCCCATTTTTAGGCGTCTTTCCCACCATCGTCCTGTAATAGTATTTTCTTGTAAATCTCCTGGATTTTATAATTTTTAAAAAATCCTCTAAATGGCATGGGTGGTGGTGGCCATGGGGTTGCTGCATGGGCCGCCATGTTGGGGGCAGCTATTGAGCATGCTTGAAGCATCAAGCATGCTCAATAGGTGGTAGGGGCACAGATACTGTGACCATGTGACAAATGGTGGTAGCCATGTTAGGGACAGCTGTGAGCACCACCATGTTGGGGGGGCAGCTATTGAGCATGCTCAATAGGTGGTAGGGGTGGGGATACTGTGACCACGATCCCTTATTTTCAAATCCAAAGCTTGTCTTTGGGTGTGTGGTATTTTTTGTTTGTTTTTTACAATCAGGAGCCCTGCACGGAGGAGAAAGGAGGGGGGACACTTTGTTTGGGGGGTTTGCAACTGGAAGGGGAACAGGGCACTTTGATGTTTTTTGTGATCAGGAGGGGGAGGGGAAGGGGAGGGGCACTTTCCTTGTGTTTTTGTACATGTGTGTTTGCATGTGCCCCCTCCACATTACACCTCCCCCCTCCTGTCCTGGCTGGGGACAGATAACTTGACAGATATGCACCCAGTGCAGGACCAGGTTAAGTACTGCCTTGCCTAATTTCAGCTTTGTGTTAAGATTTCTTTTGCAAGTACAATTTCAACAGAGTTGATGTTGAAGAAAGCTGTCTCAGAAACATCATGGCTCCCATAATAGAAGTACTTTTGTCAGCTGCAGGTCCTGATGTGAGACGAGACAAGCTGCAGGTGCTGAAAGAGTCTCAGAGCTGCTGAAAACAGATGAGATGCTCCCATCTTTCCTTCAGCCCTCTAATGAACAACTGACAGAACTACTGTAACTCAGCACTGATTTATGGCCTGCCAAGTCCTGAACGGCCCTGTCTCTTTGCAGCATGAGGGCAAATAATTCCTTATTACAGGGCTAGTGGACAGTTGGTCCCAGCCTAAAGAGGTAGTAGGCCTGTGGGATTTTTTTCTGTTCAAAAATGAGGCTGAAGTTGCTTTAAAGGGAAATGGTAGGAGGTAAAGCATGCTATTGACTATATAAAAGGGAATCAATTAGAGTCTTTGATGACAACAAATTCTGAGTTTCTGTTCATCTCAGGCAAGTAGTATGTCCAAGAGGCAGCTGAAATATTCACTCAGTTCAGTGCTATTGCTGGTTCTTACGTTGCTAACAAAAGGAACCCCCACAGCCACCAGTGCTTGTGTATCAAGAGAGTAAGGTATCAGTAGAATAGTGTTGGGGGCAGAATAAGCTGTAATGCTTTAAAGTAACACCGAAGATGTTGCAGAAGAGATACTATTATTTGTGCCAATTGTGTGTGTGCCCATCTCACTGTTGTCTTTTGTCAAGCAATATCACTGTGATTCAAAATCCCATCACACCTGATGGTTCAGAACAGTGAGATAGAAAAAAGTAGTTCTACGCTACAAGTTAGAAGTGTTCACTGTAACATACATTCAGCTCTCTCAGTGACTATGACCTGTCTCCATACTTTATGAAAATCAAATTTATTGTTTCTGTGCCTGTCTGAAAACATTAATCCCAGGCTTTATTGACTAGTTAGGTGCTGTGTAATTAATACTTCTGTTTCACAAGTATGTATTAAAAATATTCCAATATTTTATATAAGCTAAGATATTGTTAAAATAATAGGAATTGCACGTTTTTCAGCATAAACATTAGAAAGCCATTATTCTGCATGTGTGTAAAGTCTAATCAGCCCATGAGGGTGTGTAAAAGCCTTTGTCCATTGGCTTATTTTTGACCTGCTGCACTTGGGAATGTGCAAGAAATAATGTTTGACCACAGCAAAATCAAAAGCATGTGTATGTATCAGAACCTTTCTGCTTATAAAAATATCTCCAAATGACCATTCCAATGTTGTTTTGCTATTGTCAGTGCTATTGTCAGTTTCTTGGTTGCATGACATTTTGAAAAACAGCTCACGCATTCATCTGAAAATGAATTTGGAAAGACTGCTCAGTAATTGAACCCAATAAAGAGCTATAGATTATATATCTCTGAAGTCAAAATCAATAATGTAAACACCCAAGTTGGAAGATATATATATATTTCTTGTCCATATGGTAATTTTTACAAAATGCACATCACTCAACAGACAAAACTCTCAATTTTTATTTTTAAAAAATGTAAGCTTCTCTTCCCAAAATAAACTGTGGACCATCAATATCAAGTACTCTCACAGGAGAATGTTGTCTTTGAGATGCATGTAAACAACTTTACTATAAACCTGATGTTTCCCTTCAGAATGGGCCAGCATTAGTTTAAAAAGTATCTTGGGTGAACTTTGTTTGGTTACCCTTTGTGACCACGTTTATGAAGCAATAGCAGGTCTTTCGTCCAACTTTCTAATTGGGCATAATTCAACCAAGTTAAATCCTTGGCTTGTAATATGCACTTAATTTCCTGCTTTGTTCTCATTTTATTAATCCACTCTTTTAATCTTGCCACTTTCATTGTTTTAAATAATTCTTCATATTTTTTCATGTTCGTGGGGAAATTTTCCTGATCTATTACCAAACCGAGAGGGGATCCTTCCGGTGCCAATTTCATAAGAACATAAGAACATAAGAACATAAGAAGAGGGCAAGATGGCGGCGATCAGCACAGACGTTAGCTGAAGCAGCCCTGGCCAGCGTCGATGCATTCCAGGTCTCAAGAGGGTGATTTCCATCCTACGATCACCCACTGGGAGCAGAAGACATCCCAGATTCGCTCCGAGGCATCCCGGGTGTGGTTCCCCTCCTCTGCAAGGGTAGATACCCCTGGGAAATAAATCACTCGTGCGTCTGAGACCGTGGGAGAACCGGACGGTGAAGAAGCTGCTCCCCCCCTCCTCTGCAAGTGAGTGGCTTTCTTTCCATCAGATAGCCCTTTTAAAGATATAAAATCAAGCAAAACTCACCTAAAGAAAATCCGTTCTCTTCTAAATACCTCTTTCCCTGCCCCTTTGCTATTTTTTTCGGAAAGGGCTGCTTGTATTTCTCTGTTAAAAGGCAGATAAAACTCCAAAAATCTACTTTCACTTTTGTTATTCTGGCTCCTGTTGGCTCAAATGTGGATATAACACGCCACCTGCTGGACTTCTCTATGTATGCAGCTGCTTTTGCATTATATTGCTGTCTTGAAAAGGAGCAAGCCAAATCTACTGTGAATGCAGCATGATATCTGTTGGATTCTCCTCTACTAACAACTGATTTCTGCATTATTTCTGGAAATGAGTAAACTGGCTCTACTGTAACCACAGCATGCTCTTGGTTGGACTTCCTCTGTCTGCAGTAGTTTTGTATTGCAATTTTTTGAAATGAGCAAAACTCCATCTGTAACAAAAAAGACTGTTTCCACTCCTCTGGTCCATCCCTCCCTTCCAGTCATGACTCAACAACCAAGCCAGACCAGTCAGGTTCTAGATATGCTCCATCAGTTAAATATGAGTCAGATGAAGCTTATCTCAGACCAAACCACAGCCTTCTCTGGGTTAAGATCTGAAATGAAAGAAGGTTTTGCCAAGGTAGATGCCAAGATGGATTCCTTTTGTGGGCGACTACAGGCGTTGGAGGATAACATGGGGGTTACCGACTTCCGTTTAGAAGAGATAGAAGCTACAATGGAATCCACTAACAGATCGGTCCTTATTCAAGAAATTGAATCTTCATCCAAAATTTTAAAGATTCAAGGTCTCACCTTTGACAAAGACGGAAATCTCTACACTTCAGTTGGGGAAGGTCTGGCCGCTCTGCTTGAGGCACCTGTAGAAGAATTTCTCTGTGAAGTAGACGTGATCTATCGTCAGCCTACAGCCTATACTAGAAAAAACAAGCTCCCTCCAGAGGTAATAGTCAAACTTGTCAGAAGATACACCCGAGATTGCATCCTCCAAGTTATTCGAGATAAAGAGGTGAAAATCAATGAATCCAAAGTGACAATATTGAAAGACATCCCATGGGAGTCCGTCAATTGCGGAAAGAATATACGTTTCTTACCAAACTTCTGCTCAAGCATGATATAAGATATAAGTGGATTTACCCCCAGGGTCTGACCTTTCAATGGGAAGGGAAAACACAGAAAATTGATTCCTACAAGAAAGCTAGAATCTTCGCTGAGAAAAATGCAGAAAAGTTGGGATTTCCCCCCCTCCCCTCCTTCTCTTCATCAACCAACAACCAAACCGCTACCAAAGATGATAGCCGAGCCAACCAGGCTCCCAAACAAGGGACCCCCAAGCAAGATCAAGATACTCGTGCAGTGGGAGGTGCCAGGCCGAAAAGACAACTTAGGCCTAAACCAGGGAGGAAACACCGCTGGAAGTAAAATAAGATGGCTCAGAAAATTTTAACATGGAATACCAATGGATTGAACTCCCTGCAAAAGCGTTGTAAGACATTTAAACTCCTCCAAAAACAACAATGTGCAATTATCTGTTTACAGGAAACCCATGTACTGAGAAAGCATGAACAATACTTAATCCAAAATAGATTGGGGAACCTGTTTTCCACCTCAAATAAAGTAAAGAAGCAAAATGGGGTGGCACTATGTATCAAACCAGAACTCTCTCCAACTCTTCTGGAAAAAGATCAGTTAGGCAGATGGATCCTCGTCCAGGCAAATATCCAATCCAAAAAAACAATTATTGTTGGTATATACGCCCCAAACAACAACCATGGAAGACAAGTTTTCTTTGAAGAATTGGCTCAGAAGCTTTTGCAATATGAAAATCATCAGTTAATTATACTGGGGGACTTCAATGCTGTACACATCCCATCCGTGGATAGGAAAATACCAAAAGGGAAAAAACTCAGGACCTCGACTTCCATACTGCCAAAATCTTTTCTTGACATGTCCGACATTTTAGAACTCCAAGACATTTGGAGAAGGAAAAATCCATTAAAAGGTGGTTTCACTTTTTATTCAAGACAACATGCCTCCTTCTCCCGTATTGATATGTGCTGGGCCTCATCTGATCTTTTACTAAACACAAGGGACATAGAAGTTCTTCCGAGAACAATATCCGATCATAATGCTATCCTATGGACATTGAAAACTTCAGGTAAGCCCAGACACTGGAAAATTAACTCAGCTTTGTGGACTGACAAAGAGGGAGGCTTTGGAGCTGATAAACAGAGCAATGAATAATCGACGGGGGTTGGCCTGGTTCACCCATTCATTAGGGCAGTGTGACAACTAAAGACTGACAAGACAATCAAAGACAATTAAAGACTGCTAAGTGTCCGACAGTCAGCTGCTAAGATTGGAGTTACAAGGGATAGAAGAAGAAGAAGAGAAGTGCCTCCCGAGGTCCCACGCCAAGCCACTGCGGTAACAACAACAAGGAGTATTAAGGTCTGTCCTGAATTTCTTGCTTAACCCTTTAATTTTTGGAGGAGGGAAATAGAAGTGACAATATCACAATCATATAGTTCTTCGAAAACAGCTTTCTTGGTTGCAGCACAGGTGGGTGGGAGCAAGGCAGGAGCCAGGCCTGTGTTAGCAAGAGAATGGTTCTGACCAGAAAGGGCTGCAAAATCCTTGGCCTCTCACCTCCCTCTCTGAGAGTCCCTTTAAATCAGAGGAAAGTACAAACAAAAATTACCCAGTTCTTCCCTGAAGGGAAGAACGAAAAGGAGGAAGAAAATAGGGAATTACACTCTGTCAGCTGTAGCCTGGATTGGTCCTTGGACCTCAAAGGAAACCTAAACTGCTACCAAGAAGAATTTGGCTCCGCTAATCTGGCTACTGAATTGGCCTCTGCTGACATTCTGACACCTCAAGTGCCAACATCTTTCAATAAGACTAATTTGCCAGAGGAATTAGTAAAGTCATCATCACCTGCAACTCCAGGCAGAAGGACTGCCACTGAAGAGGCATTCCCAGTCCAAATTTTAACACCAAGAGGAAATGAGTCAGTGTCTGGGGCTTGGTTTACCTATCTAACAGAGGACATACAGCGCATGAAATCCTTTTTAAGTGAATCAAACAAACTTTTAACTATTTTGGCGGACATGTGCAAAAAGCTCTGGCTAAAATCTGATACAGAAGGTACCAATACCAGGCCCAATGCCAGTACACCTACCACCACTTGTATGGGCTGTAAAAAGGCTCATGGGAAAAGGGCTACTAAAAGGAAGGCCACTAATAGTAAGAAAAAAAGCAAAAATGTCAAAAATGTTAAATTGAGTCGACATAACAAGATGCAGTTTGAGAAACTCTTCAAATTGCTGGAAAACATCTCACTACATGAAAATACTAAGTATATTGTGAAGCCTACCTTAAATAAACCAGCATACCCAGGAGATCATGTTCACCTCTCATCCAGTGAAAGGAGATCTTCTACCCAAATTCCCGAATCTAAATCAATTTCAGCACAGCAAGACACCTCTCAGAACTCGCAGGCTCAAATCCCACAGAAACCCAGACCCTCAAATGACAGAATCACAGGAGACCACGGCTGGAAATTAGTATTGAACAGACAAAAACTAGCCTTGGTAAATTGTCCTAAGCCAGTGGGGCTCACACCACAATACAAGCGCAAACTGCATTTATTAAGAACTTTAGAACTGGCTTCGCCAGGTGCTTTTACCCTAGCTGACCTGATGTCTGTGGAGTATTTACATTCCGATGCTCACAATGCCCATGCAATGGTTACATTCGCCACAAGGAGCTCAGCTGAACGGGCATATGAATGCAAAGATACATTGCTCAAGAGGGGCATATCTGTAGTTAGAGTCTTTGAGAACTGTGCACCACCTCTGCCACTGAGACCTTTTACCTCAGATCATGCTAAAAGCTCCCTAGAAAGAGAAAATTATAGCACTAATCTTGTTGACTTGGCTACTATTGTCAGCCACCAGGGGAAACCTATATCAGGAAAAAACCCAAGTGCTACAGAATTGCAAGAGGACATCTCACAGCAGCCAATGGAATGGACACAAGAACCCACTGGACCCCTGGTTCCTGAGGAGAAGAATCTTTTAGACTCTTTCCACACTCTACCCTCCGAAATACAAAATGAGATAATTGACAGACTTGAGCTTCTAAAGGGCCACCTGATAAAAATAAGAGCAAGGAAGGGAGCGGACTTAAAACCACAGAATGGACAGCCACACACTTCGCAGTGGCAGGCACCAGAGAGAATTAGTCCTCTATCTCGCAAGACTATCTTAGAGAACACTTTCAATGATGGGACCCCTACATTAAATCCAGTAATAAATGACCCACCTATTTGGTCACAAACACAATATCAGGAGGCAGGAGAAATAGGCACCTCTGAAAGGAACCTAGCGCCTCAGAACAGGAAGGTTCCTACCACACAGCTGCAGATCTCAGTGGAAATAAATCCCTTACTGAATAAACTTGCTCCTAAAGGGAGACATCTGTGATCTGACCCCTACCCTAAAACCTGAAAGTGCGACCTCAGTCACCTGGACTCAAATGAGAGAACTGGGGGATGAGGAAATCGGTTCCCCCGAGAAAATCACTAAGAAGGCAGGCTGCCCAATCTATCCCGCCTCTTCTGTTGTATCCAATGTAAGTGTATGGAACCCACCAGTGGAGCTGATTGAACATGCAGAGAAAGATATAGTCTCTTGTGAGCCACCTAGTAGGGAAGAGTGGATCTCAGGAAGGAACAGAGTCCCACCTAGTGAGAGGGCAGCAGCCTATTGTCCAGACACTGCTACTCGAGGGGACAATTGTCCAACTTTCCAGCATGCCTGCCCTACACACACAAACCAAACACCTACTTCAGGAAGTGATACCCTCCTCAATTCTGCTGCAGGAAAGGAAATATCCATCTCCGATCCATCGACGTCCGGATGACCATTGTTAAATCAACAATACCCTACACTGACATTTCTTTCTTGGAACATTGCAGGTTGGCGAGGGAAGGTAGCAGATCCTTCCTTTCAAAAGTTTATTAGTGACTATGATATAGCACTTCTTCAGGAAACCTGGGAAAAGGAAGAACTGGAGCTAGATGGCTTTGTAAGCTATTCACTAAAAGCTGATTCTAGCTCCGGACATGGCCGCTCTAAGGGAGGCCTCGGGATCCTGGTCTCCACAAAGCTTAAAGCCAACCATATTAGTTTAGTTCCAACATCTAATACTATACTATCCCAGATGACCCCCTCTAGGTTATATGTAATTGCTTGCCATATTCTGTTCTCTGAATTCTCTCTGCTGATAGTCAATGTATACATACCACCATGCTCAAAAAAAGACATTACCAGCAATATATGGGGTACAATTGACGATTATGTAGAACAACTTGAATGGTTATATCCTAAGGCAATTTTTGTCATAGCCGGAGATTTCAATGCACGATTAGGTACTAATGACGAAAATTTATATACCCACTTCCATCAGGTATTGGATACAGATGACTACTCATTGAGGGGAAAATGCCGAACATCTAAAGACAAAACATGTAATTATGCAGGGTATTGCTTTGCCCAGTTTACAAGAAGGAGAAATCTTTTAATACTAAATGGGTCAGTGAATGGCGATCCATTGGGAGAATACACTCATTTCACTAAGAGGGGTGGTAGTGTAATCGATTATATAGCAATCTCATACTCTGCATATAACTATGTTACCCGATTCGAAATTGGCAACAATACAGAAAGCGACCATCTACCCCTGTCAATGATGCTAACGTATCCAACTCACAGTAACCCCCGATTAGATCTATATTTGTACCCCAACAAAGACTTAGAAATGACTAGTAGTAAGAGAATTAAATGGTCACCAGCAGTGGGTATCACTCTGACTCAGCTATTGAAAACTGAGGAATATATGAATGACCGAAATGCCATTCTCAATGCTAGTTGTGACACTGAGGCAGTAAATCTTTTTCAAGCTCTGACCGGAAAACTAGGAGCTAAACTAAAAACTACGGTAACTAATGCAGGCCATCAAAGAGCTCTAAAAAGTCCTCGCTGGTTCGACAACAAATGTAAGCAGGCCAAGAGCCAAATGAGGAAATTTTATCATAAGTATAGGAAAACTCATTCACAAACTCTATTAAATGAGTTTGTAGCCAGTAGACAAGTATACAAATCCTTGGTCAAGGAGAAAAAACAGCAAGCAACCACAAGGGCATGGCAAATTTTGCTAAAAGCCTCTAATGCCAAAGACACCAGTCTCTTCTGGCGAACAATAACAGGCTTAATGAATAATGGTTGGTCAGATCCAAAGTGTGTCATAGGGCCCAAAGAATGGATGCAGCACTATAAGGCATTGTTCTCAGACCCCAGGTCTCAGGACACCCAAACAACAGTAGCAACAGAAGAGCTCCCTAAGTGGCCACCAGTTTAATCTAAGGAGGTTGAAAGTCTTATCCAGCAACTTAAAAACAACAAAGCCCCTGGAATTGACTTTTTGCCCCCAGAACTTATAAAATCTAACATCACCTGGTGGACCCCCCTGCTGGCAGTCTTATTTACATTTATTGATCAAACAGGATTGTTACCCATGGGCTGGAACACCTCTGTAATAATTCCCATACACAAAAAGGAGCCAAAACTGACCCTGCCAATTACCGACCAATTAGCCTATTATGCGTAATAAGTAAGTTATATGCTAAACACCTCTGTAACAAGCTAATTGACTGGGTTCAAGATGAAAATATTATGGCAGTAGAGCAAGCAGGATTCAGTCAGGGGCGATCCACTATAGACCATTGTTTTGTACTGGATCATCTCATTGACAAATATGCAAAAAAGAAAAGGGGCAGGCTGTATGCAGCATTTATTGACCTCAAAGCAGCATTCGATTCCATACCCCGAGCGCGATTATGGGAAAAACTAGCCTCCACAACTATAGATAAAAGACTGCTTTTTCTAATCAAATGCCTTTACAACAATACCTGGTTGAGGGTACGCTGCTCCGTGGACGGGCATCTTAACAGAACCAATGCCATCCCAAAAAGGGGTAAAACAAGGGTGTGTCCTAGCTCCAATCCTGTTCAATTTATATCTGAACAATATTGTAGAGCATTTATCATCTCCAACACTCCACGCCCCTAAAATAGCAACTAAACCCATTTCAGCCCTACTATACGCCGATGATGCAGTACTACTATCTCAAACTAAAGTGGGTCTGAAAAGACAACTAAGGGCATTTTCCAACTACTGTCAGAAGGAGCATTTAGAGGTGAATTACAGTAAGACCAAAATAATGGTATTCTCAAAACACTTTAGACTCTCTAAGTGGTCCCTGGATGGGCAACCAATTGAACAGGTCAGAGTCTTTAAATACCTAGGTATGGTTTTTCAGTCATCAGGAACCTGGACAGCTCAGCAAGAACATGTGGTAGAAAATGCCTCACAAACTATAAAAATCCTGAAACAGTTCTTTTTCACCAAAGGTCACAATTTTATACCAGCAGCACTGGAAGTGTACAGAGCCAAGCCATTAGCACAGATGCTATATGGGATCCCCATATGGGCCAATAGAAATCTAAAATCATTAGAAATTGTACAGTCTAAATTCCTCAGACAAATATTTGCTGTCCCTAACTGCGTCCCAAACGCTACATTAAGGCTGGAAAGCGGCCTCCTCTCCGTGCACACACAGGCTTGGCTCAGGGCACTAAATTACTGGCTAAGACTGAATCGAGCTCCCTCTGGTTTGCTTCCTCTTGTCATGAAGGATTCTCATGAGAGTAGATGGATGAAAGATATCAAATCCAAAGTATACTCTCTGGGACTGTCGCCCGATCTTCTAGTGACCACTGAGTATAGTAGGGCGAGATGTTTACTAGAACAGCGTATGCATGACATTGAATACCAAAATAATCTGTCTGTCACCAATAAATTATGCCCCTGGTATGACAACTCAGCGTTAAGTCACCCAAAAACAATGGCACAATATCTAAATGTGCTAACAGTCCCAAAGTACAGAAGGGCCTTTTCATGTGCACGATTTAATGTCATGCCTTCAGCTATGCTAGAGGGTCGCTTTAAAGGAACACCTTTACAGAATCGCACATGCCCATGTGGCGAAGGTGTTGAAACACTTGCCCATGTGTTACTGTTTTGCTCCTTTTACAGAGAGGTGCGGCAAGAATTACTTTTCCCCATGTTAGTAAAGAAGCCAGGTCGTTCATCTGACTTTTATATATCATTACTCCTTGGAGACCGAGATAATCAGATGACACTGCTGACAGCTAAATTTTTAGCAGCAGCAATCAAAATGAGGTCAATCATGATTTTAAGCCAATAATCATTTATAGCTTATTTGTCCAGATTCTGTACGGGAATGTTGCATGTATATGTACCTATTTTTATGTATTTACTTTTATGATTTGTTATGTCAATTTTATATCTATTTATATGTTGTCTTTTTGCTAAGGCCATGGCTAATGCAAATAATTAAATAAATGAAATGAAGACCATTTAAAAGTTCTCAGTGAGGTGGCCAGATAGATTTCAGGTGATAAACTGTACAAGGTAATAAATAATCTGTGATCTGTGACAAAGAATTTATTTCAGAGGCAGCCAAAGACTTGAATTTATACTTTGAATTGAATCTGAATAAGGGCACCCCATTGAAAACGGTGTGGGATGCCTCAAAGCCTTATTTTAGAGGGTTTGTCATCCAATATATGGCAAGATGGAACAAAGAGAGAAAGAAGAAATCCAAATCCATCCTCAACACGATGAAAAAGCTAGAAAAGGACTTAATTCATGATCCGCGCAATGAGCAGCTGAATAAAGACCTAGCCTCCTGTAGGCATGAACTTAATCTGATTTTAACAGCAGACATAGCCCATAAGATTAAATTGGCTAAACTGAACTTCGTCGAAAATGCAAACAAACCAGGTAGATGGTTAGCCTATAAGTTAAAAAAGGTACAATCTCAAAAACTTATTTTAACTCTTAAAGATAAAACTGGGGGAAACCAGACAGACCAATCTCGAATTCAAAAAATCATAGAGGCATATTACCAGAATCTGTCCAAGCCGGAGACAATAAATAAAGATGCCATTTTCCAATACCTAGAACAAGCCAACTTTCCAAAACTTACTGAAGAACAGAGAGTTTTGACAAATGCCCCTATTACAATGATGGAAATAACAGAGGCCATTAATCACCAAAAAATGAACAAAGCCCCCGGACCTGATTCGATACTGGTACAATTTTACAAAAAAAATTCTGAGTCTCTGGAAATATGAAAAATCTCTTTACATCTATTTTAGAGGGCGAAGATATACCAGATTAATGGGAATCATCTCATACAACATTGATCCCTAAAGAAGGGGAACCCAGATACAGAACTACAGGCCAATTGCTCTCCTAAATGTGGATTATAAAATATTTGCAACCATCTTGGCAAACAGGTGGCGGATGATTCTACTGTCTCTGATATCCCCTGATCAAAATGGTTTTCTTCCAAAAAGACGCCTCCAATCCAATATTAGAACTTTCCTTGACGCGTTGGAGTACTATGAATGTCACCCTGAGAAGCAAGTAGCCTTCGCATTCATCAACACCGAGAAAGCCTTCGACAATGTATCTTGGTCTTTACTCAAAACTCAGTTAGATTATTTACAGTGTGGCCACAGAATGCTACGAGCTATAGAACAAATTTACTCCGCCCCAAACACTAGGATTGTAGTTAATGGCTACCTTACAGACATAGTCAAGATACACAAAGGTACCAGGCAAGGATGCCCTCTTTCTCCTTTGCTGTTTATTTTAACTTTAGAATTACTACTCCATGTTATAAGAAATACCCCAGGTATTCAAGATCTACAAAGCAAAGGAGAAGTCTATAAGGTGCAAGCCTTCGCGGACAATCTGTTGGTTATTATGGAAGACCCACAGACCTCCCTTCCAGAACTACTAAAGGCTTTGGAGGCCTACTCTAAAATTTCAGGGCTAAAGGTAAATAGAGAAAAAACACTGTTGCTCACAAAAAATATGACCCCCACTTATTGTTTAACCAGTCGGGTTTCCAACATGCTAGCAAGGCAAAATATCTGGGTATTATTGTGTCCAACCGTTGTAACACTTTTCTTAAAGATAACTATGTTAATGTTATCAAAGCAATCAAAGCTGACCTGGAAACCTGGTCAAGACTTCAGTTATCTTTAATGGGCAGAATTGCTGCAGTTAAAATGACTGTCTTACCTAAATTGCTCTTTTTATTTCAATGTTTACCTATATTACCTAACTTTAAGATTATTTCAGACCTGGAAAAAAGTATACGTGTGTTTATATGGCAAAAGAAAAAAGCTAGGATTAGAAATGTCTATTTACAGGACAGAACTAAAACTGGTGGTTTTGCCCTGCCCAACTTGGTGCTGTACTATAAGGCTGTTGCTATGACTTGGATCAAAGACTGGATTTTGACGACAAATAATAGAATACTGCAGCTTGAGAGTCACGGTTTGGACAGGGGTTGGCATCATTACGTATGGTATAAGGGTAATATACCTACCCTCTTCAAAAAACATTGGATAAGGAATGCCTTAGTTAAAATATGGTTATCCATAAAAAAAAACAGTTTTACCCTAAAGCACCAATGTGGCTCTCTCCATTTGGAGCGATTACCAGTCCCCATACAAGTGCAAGCCTTAAATCTCTAACCTACAGACAACTTTTGAATGCTGATTTCTCCTTGAAGTCACTATTAGTATCAGAAGGTTACAAGTTAGACTGGTGGAAGTATCAACAAATATACTCACACTTTAAAAATCTCACTAAAGAGGGGGGATTTATGACTAATGACACTCCACTTGACAAAATACTATACACTGGTTAAAGATACTATGATAAGATGGGCAGAAAATTTTGGTTATTCTATTCATCTAAACAAATGGGACTCTTTGTGGAATACAGTGAAACTCTTTAAATCTACAGTGGTACCTTGTATAACGTAATTAATTCGTTCCAAATCAAATTACGTTATACACGTTTTCCGTTGTACAAATTGTAATTTCCCATAGGAATGCATTGAAACTGGATTTAATCTGTTCCAATGCGCTGCTAGGTTTTTTTGGGCGAGGGGGGGCGGGTGGGTGGTGGAGCCCCGTGCAGGTGCCAGGTAGGGGTGCTCCTCCCGGGTAAACCCCCCCTCCGTGTCTGCCGCCCCTCCTCTCCCCTCCCTCCTTCCCTCTTTCCCCGGGCGCCCGCAGGTGGTCGGGCGGAGGTGGCCATGGGGGGGGAATGGGGTGCACTGCTTGTCCTGGGGTGGGGGGCTTGGGCGGGACCGCACTGGGAATTCCCCCCCTCACCTCTTGCCAGAGCCCCGGAGGCGGCCGGCAGGCAGGAGGGCGCCCTGGCGCCCCGCCTCGCCGAGAGGAACCCCAGCATCCGCGGCAGCGGCAAGAGGTCCCGAGTGAGCAAGCGAGCGGGGAACGGAGGAGCAAGTGGCTCGGCTCCTTTCCAGGCACCCGCCTGAGGAGAGCCCCCACCACCACTCCCCTGTCCTCGCTCGCTCCCGAGGAGGAGGAGGAGGAGGAGGATGCCCCGAGTCACCGGCAGAGCCGAGAGAGCAGGAACCGGTCCTCCAGCTGGCCCCGCCGCCGCCGCCTCCATGCAATGCAAAGGGCAATGCAAAGCAACTGGCCGACACAGGCAACGGGGCGGGCGCGCGGGCTGCCGGGAGAGGGGGGGAGAGGAGGAGGAGGAGGACGCCCTGGGTCACCGGCAGAACCGAGAGAGCAGGAGCCGGTCCTCCAGCTGGCCCCGCCACCACCGCCACCGCCGCCTCCATGCAATGCAAAGAGCAATGCAAAGCAACCGGCCGACACAGGCAACGGGGCGAGCAGGTGGGCTGCCGGGTGAGGGGGGGAGAGGAGGAGGAGGAGGAGGAGGCGCTTGCTGCCTGCAGCGAGGCTGGTAGCCACTTGGGGGGCGGGAGGGGGGATGTGGAAGCGGAGGGGAGGGGAGAGGAGGTCCGTGCGCGCCCGTCGTGACGCCCCGGCCACCGGCATGGTGCCAAGCTAAGTGGGGGGAGGGGGGCTGCGAGTAGACCTTCCCCCTCCCTCCTCCCGGACCTCTTCCTTTCCCCCGCGGGAGAGCGTCCTCTTCCCGGGCGGCTGCATGTGGTGGGCGGAGGTGGCCGCGGGGGGTAGGGGGTGGATTCTTCTTTAAAAATGTGGACTGAGGTTGCTTCTGGGGAGGCTCACGAGGCCCTGGCCGGGGGCGGACGGGGACTCCAGTGCCTGGCCGGTCCGAGCGAGCGAGTGAGCGGGGAATGGAGGAGCAAGTGGCTCCGGCTCCTTTCCAGGCGCCCGCCTGAGGAGAGCCCCCCCCCCGCCGCTCCCCTGTCCTCGCTCGCTCCCGAGGAGGAGGAGGAGGAGGAGGAGGAGGAGGAAGGCCCGGGTCACCGGCAGAGCCGAGAGAGCAGGTTCCGGTTCTCCAGCTGGCCCCGCCGCCTCCTCCTCACTGCGCTGGACCCGGGACGCATCCCCTCCATGCAACGCAAAGGGCAATGCAAAGCAACCGGTCGACACAGGCAACGGGGCGGGCGGGCGGGCTGCCGGGAGGGTGGGGGAGAGGAGGAGGAGGAGGAGGAGGAGGCGCTTGCTGCCTCCAGCGAGGCTGGTGCCCACTGGGGGGGCAGGAGGGGGGACCTTGAAGCAGAGGGGAGAGGAGGTCCACGCGCGCCCATCGTGACGCTCCGGCTGCCCGTGAGTGACAGCCCGGCCGCCGGCATGGTGCCAAGCTAAGTTGGGGGGGAAGGGGGTTGCGAGTAGACCTTCCCCCTCCGTCCTTCTGGACCTCTTCCTTTCCCCCATGGGAGAGCGTCCTCTTCCCGGGCGGCCGCAGGTGGTGGGCCGAGGTGGCCGCGGGGGGTGGGGGGGGCAGATTTTTTTTCCGTTGTACGGATTTTTCGTTGAACAAACCCTCCGTTGTACGAGGTATTACTGTATAGCCTTTAAGGAAAATTGTTACAAGATTTTTTATAGATGGCATTCCCCCCCCACACCGTTTATCTAAGATGTATAATTGCTCACCCAAATGTTGGAAATGTAAACATGACAGTGGTACTTTCTACCATATTTGGTGGACATGTAAAGAGGCAAAGGCATATTGGATAATGGTAAAATTATTTTTAGAAAGATATTTGAAGATTAAGTTAGAGCATAAACCAGAATTTTTTCTATTAAATATAGTAGATATTAATATCTCATATGACCAGAAATATGTAGTTCATCATGTAATAGTTGCAGCAAGGATACTGTATGCGAAATTTTGGAAACAACCAGAAGTGCCAACAGAGAGAAACTTCCACGAAAAGATAAGAGAATGTATTGAAATCGACAGACTCTCCGGTTTTCTAAAGGGAGACTACGATGAGACTTCCCGGAAAAGATGGCAAGAAGTAACAAACTTATTAGTATTGTGATATTATTTGGTGATTTGTTAATATGTTAAACCGTTATTTTTGGCTTGATATATTTAATCTCTTTTGCCCCCCCCCAAAAAACTCAATAAAATTACTTAAATGAAAAAAAAGAGCTATAGATTATATATCTCTGAAATCAAAATCAATAATGTAAATACCCACATATTGCAGAGTGTCATGTTTGGGAAAGTCGGAAGATATATATATATTTCTTGTCCATAAGGTAATTTTTACAAAATGCACATCACTCAACAGACAAAACTCTCAATTTTTATTTTTAAAAAATGTAAGCTTCTCTTCCCAAAATAAACTGTGGACCATCAATATCAAGTACTCTCACAGGAGAATGTTGTCTTTGAGATGCATGTAAACAACTTTACTATAAACCTGATGTTTCCCTTCAGAATGGGCCAGCATTAGTTTAAAAAGTATCTTGGGTGAACTTTGTTTGGTTACCCTTTGTGACCACGTTTATGAAGCAATAGCAGGTCTTTCGTCCAACTTTCTAATTGGGCATAATTCAACGAAGTTAAATCCTTGGCTTGTAATATGCACTTAATTTCCTGCTTTGTTCTCATTTTATTAATCCACTCTTTTAACCTTGCCACTTTCATTGTTTTAAATAATTCTCCATATTTCTTCATGTTCGTGCGGAAATTTTCCTGATCTATCACCAAACCGAGAGGGGATCCTTCCGGTGCCAATTTCATAAGAACATAAGAACATAAGAAGAGCCTTGTTGGATCAGGCCAAAGGCCCATCTAGCCCAGCTTCCTGTATCTCACAGTGGCCCCACCAGATGCGTTTGGGAGCACATGAGACTAGATATCTGTCTCCTGATACCACTCCCCTGCATCTGGCCCTTGAAGTACCCTGGTTTTAAGCCTGGAGATTACACATCTCCATCATGGTTTGTAACCTGTGATGGACTTTTCCTCCAGGAATCTGTCCAATCCCCTTTTGAAGGTATCCAAGCCAGATGCCATCACCACATCCTGTGGCAGGGAGTTCCATAGATTTACAACGCGCTGGGTGAAAAAATATTTTCTTTTGTCAGTTCTTACTCTCCCAGCCCTCAATTTGAGTGTATGTCCCCTAGTTCTGGTATTTTGTGAGAGGGAGAAGAGCTTCCCTCTATCCACTTTACTCATACCCTGCTTTATTTTGTATGTCTCAACCATATCCCCCCTCAAGCGCCTTTTTTCCAGACTAAAGAGACCAAAATGTTTTAGCCTTTCTTCACAAGGGAGGTGCCCCAGCCCAGTAATCGTTTTAGTCACTCTCTTCTGCACCTTTTCCAGTTCCACTATGTCTTTCTTGAGATGCGGTGACCATTATTGTACACAATACTCCAGGTGGGGCCTTAGTGTTGTTTTGTATAATGGCATAATAATGTTGGTTGTTTTATTTTCAATCCCCTTTTTGATAATCCCTAGCATGGAATTGGCCTTCTTCACCGCTGCCACACATTGGGGAGACACCTTCATGGAGCTGTCCACCAACACACCAAGATCTCTTTCCTGATCCGTCACGGATAACTCAGAGCCCATGAGTTGATTGATGAAGTTTGGATTTTTTGCCCCAATATGCATTACTTTACATTTGGCTACATTAAAACACATTTTCCATTTCGTAGCCCATTCCCCCAGTTTGGAGAGATCCTTCTGGTTTTTACCACACGGAAAAGTTTTGTGTCATCTGCAAACTTGGCCACCTCGCTGTTTATCCCTGTCTCGAGATGATTTATGAACAGATTGAAAAGCACCAGTCCCAGGACGGAGCCCTGGGGCACACCGCTTTTCACTTTTCTCCATTGTGAAAATTTCCCATTGACACCTACTCTTTGTTTCCGGGATCTCAACCAGTTCTCAATCCATAAGAGGACCTGCCTTCTTATCCCCTGAGTGTGCAATTTTCTCAGCAGCCTCTGGTGAGGGACTGTGTCAAAAGCCTTTTGAAAATCCAGATATATCCATCACTTCACCCAAATCTACATCCCTGCTGACCTTTTCAAAAAAATTCTAAAATATTTGTCAGACAAGACTTACCCTTGCAGAAGCCATGCTGATTTTCTCTTAGCAATGTTTGTTCTTCTATGTGTTTTAAGATTTTCTCTTGGCTGAGGCTTTTCCACCGTCTTCCCTGGGACAGATGTAAGGCTAACTGGCCTGTAGTTTCCCGCCCCCCCTCCTTCCTTTTTTAAAAATTGGTGTGACATCTGCTATCCTCCAGTCCCCCGGCACTGTGGCCGTTTTAAGAGACAAGTTGCATATTACCGTTAAGAGATCTGCAATTTCATTTCTCAGTTCCCTAATAACCCTTGGGTGGATGCCATCTGGGCCTGGTGACTTGTTAATCTTCAATTTATCAATTAGTCCTAAAACATCCTCTCTTTTAACCTGAATTTGATTTAATTCTTATTCAAGAGGGGCCATTCAGGCAGCGGAATCTGATCAAGGTCTTCTGTTGTGAAGACAGATGCAAAGAACTCATTTAATTTCTCTGCAATTTCCAAGTCCTCCTTAATCTCCCCTTTTCCTCCCTCACCATCCAGAGGGCCAACTGGTTCTCTGGCAGGTTTTCTACTTCTAACATATTTAAAGAAGTTTTTATTATTACCCTTTATATTGCTAGCCATGCATTCCTCAAAATCTTTCTTTGCCTCTCTTATCATCTTCTTACATTTCTTTTGCTAGAGTTTGTGTTCCTTTTTATTTTCCTCATTTGGGGAGGATTTCCATTTACAGAAAGACCTCTCCTTGCACTTTAGAGCCTCTCTAACTCCACTCGTTAACCATGCCGGTGTCCTCTTGGACTTAAATGAGCTCTTCTTTCTTTGTGGTATGCACTTGTGCTGGGCCTCTGTTACCATTGTTTTAAACAGGTTCCATGCACTCTGAAGAGATTAGATTCTTCCAACCTTCCCCTTTAATTTCTTTCTAACTAGTTTCCTCATCTGAGGGAAGTTTGCCCTTCGAAAATCAAGGGTTTTTATGTCTGATTTGGTTGACACTCTTCCTCCAACATGCATGGCAAAGGAGATTGCAGCATGGTCACTGTTCCCCAGAGGCTCAGTGACATTCACATCCCTGACCAGGTCCTGAGTATCACACAGTATTAGATCCAGAGCTGCCTGTTCTCGGGTGGGCTCCATGACAAGTTGCTCTAAGGCACAGTCATTCAGCAAGTCAAGAAACCCAGTTTCTCTTTCTTGCCCGGAGCTCGCATTGGCCCAGTCGATGTGGGGATAATTGAAGTCCCCCATGATTACTATCCTATCCTTCTGAGACACCTCCATGATTTCTCTCCTCATTTCGAGGTCCCCCTCAAGTTTTTGATCTGGTGGGCGATAGTATACCCCAACTATCACATCACTCCTTGGACCTGGTAGTTTAACCCACAGTGATTCTATGGTGGAGTCAGACCCTCTGTCAATCTCCATTCTGCTGGATTTTACCCCTTCTTTAACGTAGATGGCCACTCCCCCTCCAACCCGCCCCTCCCTATCCCTTCTATAGAGTTTATAGCCTGGGATTGCTGTATCCCACTGGTTCTCTACATTCCACCAGGTTAATAATGGTTAATAATGAATTCAGGAGTGGTTTTTTAATTTGATATCTTTTTGGGAGAAAACTGAACGAGTGTTTGTTTATATCTCCATTTAGCTCATCTGATTCAAGTTCCCACCATATTAATTTTTCCGGTTTATATAATACTTCCCCCACACAACTAAGCTGGTTAGCTGTATAATAGTTTCTAAGGTTTGGTATACCTATGCCTCCTTTCTTTTGAGATCGATACCAGAAGCTTTTACTTATTCTTGCTTTTTTACCACCATTACAATATCTGTTTATCAGATCTTGATAAGCTTTAATTTCAGCTTCTGTGTACTGAATGGGTAGCATTCTAAAAAGGAAGTTAATTTTGGGAAGTATCTTCATTTTTACCAATGCTATTCTGTCAAACCATGATAGATTTAATTTGGAGTAATTTTGTAATTTATTTCTAATCTCTTCCTTTAATTTGATATATTTCCGTTCCTTGGTCTTAAGCAAATCTTTGTCTAAAGTATCCCTAAACATTTCATATAGTTGCAGACCTTCAATCCATAGTTGGAAATCTCCTCCATATCTTGTTTATCATGATTAAACAACATAATTTCTGATTTTTGCCAATTTACACATAGCCCAGTTGTTTCACCAAATTCCTTTAAATGTGATTTTATTCTTGGTATATTTTCTAACGGATTTTTTATTGTTAACAAGGCATCATCCGCAAATAAACTGATTTTAATTTTCCCCTCCTTCCCCATACCTTTGATTAGTTCATCATCCCTTATTGCATTTGCGAATGCCTCTATAAATATGCAAAACAGAATGGTTACAAAGGACAACCCTGTCTTGTTCCTCGGCCTAAAGTAATCTGTTCTGTCATCCCATCATTGACTATAATTGACAAAGTACTATCGGAGTAAAGTTGATTTATTACACCTATGAATTTTTTTCCAAAACCCCATTTCTCTAATAGAAGTTTTAACGTTGACCATTGAACACAATCAAAAGCTTTAAATAGATCTAAGGATAAAATACATGCTTTATCTTGCAATCTTCCCATCTCATAAAGAACATTCAAAGTTCTTCTTACAGTGTTAGACATTTGTCTACCCTTAATAAAACCAGTTTGATCTTCTTTAATACATTTATCTATAAAGGTATACATTCTTTTGTCTAGAATTGCTGTGAAAATCTTTGCATCTTGATTTATAAGAGATATTGGTCTATAGGATCCAACATCTGTTGGATCCTTGTTAGGCTTGAGAATTAAAATGGTTAACGAGTGTTTCCAGGAGATTGGGGCTTGCTCTCCTTCCATTAGCTCATTATAAAGCTTCTTTAGCTTAGGTATTAACATTGATTTAAATAGCTTGTTAACATATGAACCAGAGAAAGGAACTACAGGGAAAGGAGCGGTAGGTAAAATATATAAAATAATTGAGGACTCACCAGAGGAAAGGGAGCAAGTCACAATAAGAGGTTTGGAAGCAAGACATAGATAAAGAAATAAAAAAAGATGAATGGAAAAGAATTTGGAATTTGAGGATTTTACGATCATTATCAGTCAGAATAAAAGAAGAAAACTACTTTAAACTAATTTTAAGATGGTATATGACACCAGTCAGACTGAATAGAATAAACCCAAGATATTCTAAGCTTTGCTGGAAATATGAAAAAAAGGCAGGCACCTATATTCATCTTTGGTGGGAATGTGAAATAGTTCAAAAGTTTTGGCAACAGTTTTTCGATGAGATAAAATAAATACTACAAGTTGATATTAAATGTAAGCCGGAAATTGCACTATCATTACCACTTACTAATGAATATGATATAAAAACAAAAGAATTAATTGCAAATTTTATGATGGCAGCAAGACTAGTAATTATAGCCAAAAATTCGAAACTGAAATTAGATTTTAAAATTGCTGACTGGTGTAAAGAAGTGTGGGATATAGCTTTAAATGATAAATTGTCCTGCAGTATAAAAGTTTTGCGAGGGGAAATGAGAAAGGATATTTTTTATGATATTTGGGGGAAATTTATAGATTATGTACTACTAAAAGGGAAAGGGAAACAACCGACATACAATCCAACACAGTTCTGGAGAAAAGGACTTTAAGAAGCCAACTAGAAAAAAAGAAGATGAAGAAGGAAGAGAAGATAAAGGAACACTTGATGGTCCCGGGGGGGGGGGGGGGGGGGCACTTTGTAGTGTTTGTTGGTATTATTGTTTATTGTATGTTTGTATGTTTGTTAGTTTTAAAATAATTTTTTTTTTAAATGAAGCAATAGCAGGGGCCATGCTGCTGCTCCCTACAATGATCCATGCATTTGATAAGAAAGGTGAATACCACATATCAGTATCAACACATTCATGGAATACAATGCAATAATGAGACTAGATAAAATTAGTCCCATTTGAACAGAACGGGAACATCATAATTTAAAAATGATGTCAGATAGAAGGAAAAATATCAGAACAATATTTTAGACCTCAAACCTGAAAAATATTATTCAATTAATCATGTATTGCCCACATCTCACTGGAATGGAACACGGCCCAGAACAGCAACTTCTGAGTAGGATAATCAACTAAATTCTTGATACATGTATGACTTGAGACAAATAGAGCAAACAACAAATCATGCACATGAACAGCATTCCGGTACCTGTCCCATGCAATTCCCCACAACAATTTCTCGCACCAGTCTGGGAGTTGAGTCATGGCTACTGGACTTCTTTTTGAGAGATAGAAACGTTTCGCTGTTCATCCAAACAGCTTCATCAGTCTGAATACAGCTAGTGCAAGAGACCTTCTTATAGTCAGTTTGACCTCTTGTCCCCTGGTCTGATTGGCTCATACGATGAACAAAGCCTGAATAGGCTCGTTAGGGAGACATTAGTGTCCATGGCCTTAAGGTAAACAATGGCCTAAGGTGCTGAAACCCATCAAGAATGGGTCGTTAGCTGTGACCTGGTGGTGAAGGCTCCTTGATTTGCCTGGGTACTGTGGAAAGTACAGCCTGATAAGTAGCAGACAGACTATGCCGGAGCCCCCCACCTCTGTTGAGGGAGGGATTTTCAATGCTAACATGAATGGCTTCCCTTACTCCTCTCTCAAACCACCTCTCTTCTTTGTCTAATATGTGTACATCCTCATCTTTGAAAGAGTGGCCTTTTTCCTTCAAATGGAGGTGTACTGCTGATTCTGGTCCTGAGGTGTTACCTCTCCTATGTTGGGCCATTCTTCTGTTTAATGGCTGTTTAGTTTCTCCAATGTAGAGGTCTGAACACTCTTCACTGCATTGGACTGCATATACTATATTGCTCCTTTTATGGTTTGGTATCGGATCCTTTGGGTGGACAAGTCTCTGCCTTAGTGTGTTCATGGGTTTGAAACAGGGCCGTCTTAAGGATATGTGGAGCCGTGGTTCGAAGATCCCTCTGGCGCCACAGGAGTGGCCTCTTTAGACGCATGCCCCGCCCACCGCGAGGGTTGTCCTGGATAACCCCGCCCCCAAGGGTCCAAAGTCTGCCAAATTAGGGGGGAGAGCCCTGAGGGGCAGGCCTGGGCCCGGGGCCACCACCGCCAAGGCTCGCCTCAGGGGTCACATGATGTCCCAGCCGGGCTCCTCTCTTTTGACGGCGGCGCAGGCGGGGGCCCCGCCGCCCTTGAGCTGCTTGTTCTGGTGGGTCTTGACGTGCTTGGCCAGGTGGTCGCTGCGCATGAAGCGCTTCCCGCACTTGGCGCAGGCGAAGCGCTTCTTGCCCGTGTGGGTCCGCAGGTGCCTCTGGAGCTCGTCGGAGCGCGTGAAGCTCTTGCCGCAGAAGAGCCACTGGCACACGAAGGGCCGCTCTCCCGTGTGCCAGCGCAGGTGCGCCTTCAGGTGCGACGTCTTGCCGTAGACCTTGCCGCAGCCCGGGAGGTGGCACACGTGCTGCTTCTTCTTGCCCGGCTCGGAGGAGGCGGAGGCGGCGCCGTCGGGTCCCCCCCTGGAGGAGGCCGCCTGGCAGTTGGGGCACCGGCAGCGGCGGCACCTCTGGGCGGAGGAGGAGGAGGCGGAGGCGGCCAGGGGCGCCTTGGGGTGCAGCAGGGCGGCCAGCTGCGTCTGGTACTGCGCCAGCTCCGATGGCGCCAACACCAGCCCGCGCGGGAGGCCTCCCGTGGCAGCGGCAGCGGCAGCAGCAGCGACGGCAAAGCGGTGGGCGCAAGTGCTGGGCCCGGGCGCCGCCTGCGGGATGCTCCACCAGGGCAGGTCGTCGGGTGCTGGCGAGAGCGGCCGGCAGGGCTGGGCAGGGGGCACCGGCGGCGGCAGCAGCTTGGAGTAGCCCGGCGGGAGGGTGGCGGCGGCGGCGGCAGCTTGGGCGCTGTAGGGCACGTAGGCCGCCGTCGGGCCCATGGAGGGCGGCAGCATCTTCACAGGCGAGAAGTCGAATCTTCACGGGTTTGGGGGTTCAGGCGCCCTTGGGGTTCTGGCGCCCTGGTTCATTGAACCACAAAGGCCTATGGGAAAGTCGCCCCTGGTTTGAAATAAACAGGGATGTGGTGTTTGCCAAAAATCCTTTTAAGCTTCTCCGACACTCCCGCCATGTAGGGAATGACCAGGTTCTTCCGTCGGGTCTGGGTCTCAGACTGATCCCTTGTTCTTCTGGGATGGCCCACTGCTTTGTTGAAGGCCCACCTTGGATATCCACAGGCCTTAAGTGCTGTCTTCAGGTGACTGTCTTCCTTCTTCTTGGCTTCTGAGGAGGTGGGGATGCTCTCTGCTCTGTGGCTTAGGGTCCTGATGACTCCTAGTTTGTGTTGTAATGGATGGTGGGAGTCAAACAGTAAGTATTGATCTGTGTGGGT
>JAHTLZ010000023.1:1091732-1112660 GCA_023846285.1 Phrynocephalus versicolor | reverse complement strand
AAAAAACGAAAAACGAAACGACTAATTTTTTCCGATTTTTCGCGAAAACGGAAACGAAACGACTCGGACCCTAGCCGAAAAAGAAAACGAAAACGAAGTTTTTTTCCTGAGTCGTGCCCATCTCTAATGGCTATGCATGCCTTTTTGCAGCAGCAGGTGAGGAGAGGAGACCCCCATGCCATGAGGGGTCTCCGGGAGCCTGCTTTCCCTTCCTAGCGGGTGAGGATAGGAGGCACCCCCCCAAAAAAAAAAGAGGTGCCTCCAGGAGCCCGCTCCCCCCAAACCAGTTTAACGACAGACGAAAAAATGAAAAATGAAACGACTATTTTTTGCGAATTTTCACGAAAAACGGAAACGAGCCGACACGGGCCGCCTCCAACACACGACAACTCGAAAACATCATTTTCCCTAGTCGTGCCCATCTCTAATTGTTAGAGTTTTGTTGTTTTGTTAGGAATATCCCATTTACCCTTTTCCCTGAGATATTTAAAGTTTATCTTTTATACTTTACTTTCATCTCAGAGTCTTCAGTCTCCAGGGTTTTTTTTTATCCCAACAGAATAAAGGTTTTATTCTTATTTGTGGTCTTCTGTGATTGCACACAATGGGTTATTGTGTGCACACACAGTAACTCCTCAGAATGTTCTAGAAGCTGTATAGATTGAAGGACCTCCCACCTTATATAACCTGGCTCTGTCCCCCTTCCTACCTCAGTTCCTTCTTTTCCGCTGCCAGTGCTCCTCATGTTAATAAATAAATAAATAAATAAATTCTTTCTAGCTGTGAGTTTTTTCTTACCTGGAGAAATATAAAACAAATTTTCATTTGATTTTTTTCTTAGCCTCTTTTTGTTTTTTGTTTTTCTTTTGAAGGAACTTCCACCTCCCCTTTCCCTTTAGTTAAAAAAACTAACCAAGAAAGCCAGCTTCCACCACAAGACCCTAGGCCAAAGCTACCTGCAACTCCCTCTCTTCCCATCATCTCTTAAACTTTCTCACTCTCTTAACCTCAAAAGAACCCCCCTGTATCTCTTCATCTCCCCCTTCCACTCCCCACCCTCACCCATATCTGGTTTCTGTCTTGTTAGGAATTTTTACAACAGAGCTTGCATGCAAATATACCTACATACAGCAGCCAATGAATATTTGTTATGAAAAGTATATCCCATTACGTATTGTATTGCACACCTCATTCCGCTGCTATATGTCTGAAGAAGTCGACATGTCCACGAAACCTTACATTAAAATATGAAAGACAGTCTTTAAGGTGCCACATGTTTTTGTCTTTTTTATTTTTCTTTGATTTTGCCTGAATTTTAGTGGAATATTTTGACAACAGGAATGGGGGGGGAGGTGGTCAAGGAAGAAACAGCAAAACTGAATTAGTTGTGTTTCTTTACTCTTCTCCTGCATTCAAGCTTCTCCTGGCAAGATCCGCTGTTATTTCGGTATTCTTTCATTCCTCTCAGGCAATGTGTATTGCTGGTATTCATCCACAGTACCTTCTTCATTTCTAACAACTAAGACAAAAGATTCATTTAATAATTTAACAATGTTTCCTTCAACATGCTTGTTGGAATGGCAATATATCCTCAATTGGGATTTTAAGCATAATGTTTGATTTGTGAAATTCTTTTCATCAATCTGGTTTTCCCCCAAACTCTGTTTTAGCTGTGTCTCAAGTGGCTAGTTACTTGTTTGTATATATAATTGTAGGACCACAGGGAAAGTAGCATAAACATTTCTCCATAGCAACAACTCCACATGTGGATGAAACCTTGACCAAGTGGCTGTGTCAGGAATCACCACTCACTCACAACACGGCCCTCTCTGTCTTAGGGGCAATATGATAGCGTTTTTCAAATAATTGAAAGGCTGTCATACAGTGGAGGGTCAGGATCTGTTCTTGATCATACCAGAGTGCAGGATGCACCACAGTGGTCTCAAGCAAAGAGAACCCAGCTTTTGGCTGAATAGCAGGATAACCTCCTAACTGTTAAAGCAGTAACAACAGTGGAACCAATAACCTCAAGAGGTGGTGAGTAGAGCGGGGCACAAAATGGAAATATACTGTTTCGTATTATGTGGGTTTGTTTAAGTCTTCATTTTATTTTGCTTCATTAGTAACGTTTTTTTAAAAAGAATTTTCATCAAGAAACGAAATAAAATGATTCGTAAGGCTATGAATAATGGGGAGCTTTCCTTTTTTTATTTAACAGGGACCCCACTGCCCAAGTTTAAATAGCTTTAAATCAAAGTCCCTCCTTAAACCTTCCAATTAATTTGCTTTCAAACAAAGAACCCTCTGTAAGCAATCAGGAAAGCTAATGGCTCAGATCAGATCAACAGCTGATCGACTCAGGCTGAGAAAGGTATTTGTATCTGCTTTTTGTTTGGTAGCCAAGGTTAGCTTAGCCTCAGAACTTCTCCAGCAAACTCCCTACATCTGGTGCCCTATGTGAGGCAGCCCTGAATGACAGCTTAATTGTGTAATTGAGGCAATTTAGCTTATTTTACCCTGACTGGCCAGGGCTCTAAGAAGACATATCTCCCCTCATCCAGCTTGGATCAAACAGGGTAAGTATATGGTGAAAACAGAACATGGGGAATTCTTTAATAGTATTTCAACTTCAACATAAGAAAGATTTAATCTCTTTGTTACATAAGGAAGGTCATCATGGGGTCTCCACTTCAGTGGAGAATCTCTCAAGAGATATGTATAGACAGTGTCCTTGGTATCCAGAAAGAGGATTTTTCCCCTCTGGCTGACTGGGATAAAATTGGAAACTCCTTGCCTAAAGATCATATCACCCCAATTAAGAAGCTCCATACATGGTTGGCATGCTTGCAGAAATGCAATTGCAAGGCTCACCAATCTGTTAATAGCACAGCCTTCACCTGGCTATGTTTAAATATTTGAAAGGATGTCATATTGAAGAGGGAACAAGTTTGTTTTCCATGGCTTCAGAGACTAGGACTCTGGGCAATGGTTTCAAACTACAGGAAAAGAGATTCCATTTGAACATTAGGAAGAACTTCATGACAGTTAGAGCTGTTTGGCAGTGGAATATGCAGCCATGGAGGGTGGTGGAGTCTCCTTCTTTGGTGGTTTTTAAGCAGAGGCTGGATGGCCATCTGTCAGAAATATTGTGATGGGGGTTCCTGCATGGCAGGGGGTTGGACTAGATGACTCTTGAGGTCTCTTCCAACTCTATGATTCTATGATTCTATGACAGAATAAAAGGGGAATGAAAGAAGATACACCTATTATTCTTCTGTTTGTAATAGCTACTCTAGAATAGATTTTATATTTTATCTCATAATTTGCTTTCTAAAATAGTAGATATGGATAATAATGAAATAAAAGTTGGAATTATGGTCAATAAATGAAGCAGATGGGAGTAACGTAGGAGTGATATGGAACACTATGAAGGCAGGTATGAGAGTAATATCCATAAGAGAATCATATAGATTTTAAAAAAAATGAAAGAAGAAAATATAAGTACATTAGAGGAGAGGATAAAAGATCTAGAAAGTAATTATTTTAGAGATAGAGATACTAGGAAGTTATGGAGAGGGTAGCCGTGTTAGTCTTTTCAAGAAGAAAGAAAAACAAAACAAAACAAAAGACACAAACACCTTAAAGACTAACTTTCATATTTTAATTATGGGAGATCCAAGCTAAGAGGAAAGAATTAGATTGCACAGAAATACAGTTCAGAGGAATTTGATATATTTGAAGAGAATTTTTTTGAATATGGTAATAAAAATTCTAAGCTTTTAGCATGGTTAGCTCAAGTTAGAGGAGCAAAAAATTGATAGGAGTAATTAAAGATAAATCAGGAAAGAAATGTAGCTTGATGAATGAAAAATTGGATATATTTCAATAATTTTATAAAGAATTATATGCAGGAGGCAATATATCTGAAGAGGATGTAGAAAGCTATGTTAAGAAATCTGTGAAGACAAGGCTTCTAGAGATTCTTTTCCTTTCAGAAGCAAGGAGGAGCTAGGAGGAGGGGTTTCAGAGCCCTTTACAAATTTCTGGGAACACGTGAGCAGAGGCTTTTGCTATTGCTTCCATTTTAAAGCCTAGAGTTGTGTGGTCTTTAAATCTTTTCCTTTCAGAAGCAAGGAGGAGATAGGAGGAGGGGTTTCAGAGCCCTTTACAAATTTCTGGGAACACTAAAAAAAAAGAAACAAGGAAATTTTTAAAAAAATATTTATTTAAAAAGAGAAGAGGAGAAAGGCATATACCTTAATAAATTAACAATATTGAGTTATAAGTAACTCACCTTATTTAGTCAAGATGGAGGGTCAGGGGGCAGATGTAATTACTTGTATCATCTGCGGCATGTTTGTTTTTTTGCCAGAACAACTGCCAGCGTACACATGCTCAAAGTGCAAGCTAGTAGCCCTCTTGGAGGACAAGGTCAGGCAGCTGGAGGCCTGTGTTTCTAATCTTCGCAAGGTTAGGGAACAGGAGGGTTTTTTACAGGAAGCAGATAAAAACTTTGCCAACACAGGGGACAGGGGTAATCTCAATCAGGATGAGGGCATTTCACAAATACAGGAGACAGACACTTGGAAGAATGTCACACTCAGAAAGGGAAGAACTAGGAAACAGACAGAAAGTTTGCAGTTGCAAAATAGATTCCAACCTCTCTCCCTTATCGACCAGGAGAAGGAACTGCACCAAGAGCAGCCTCAATACCTTGCACAAAGGAATCCGAACCCTACAGCGCACCAGGAGGCATCTACCAAGCCTCTGAGGAGGCAGGTGGTGGTGGTTGGGGATTCCTTGCTTAGAGGAACAGAAGCGGTCATCTGCAGGCCAGACAAAATGAACAGGGAGGTCTGCTGTCTCACTAGAGCCAAGATTCAGGATGTAACTGAGAGACTGACTAGACTCATCGAGCCCTCTGATTCTAACCCCTTTCTCTTGGTCCATGTAGGAACTAATGATACTTCCAAATGCAGATTTCAGGATATCGCAGAAGCGTACAAAGAAATGGGTAGGAAGCTGAAGGACCTGGGTGGACAGGTGGTAATCTCATCTCTCCTCCCTGCAGAAGGACGTGGCCCACAAAGGCAAAGAACAACAGTGGGAAGTTAACAATTGGTTTCGGAGATGGTGCCGGCAGGAACGATTCGGATTCTTGGACCATGGTTTGGTTTTTCATTCAGATGGGATATTGGGCCAGGATGGGGTGCACCTCACCAATGCTGGTAGGAATCTCTTTGCCAAGAGGATTGCAGATTTAATAAGGAGAGCTTTAAACTGAGTTTGCAGGGGGAGGGAGAAAAGTCTCTTAACGGTAGAGATCCAGAAGGGGTTGTGGAGACTAGCCCAAATGTTGCAATAGGAGCAGGACAAGAAGTATTGCAGACCATCAGTGCGAGGAAAAACAGGTTAAGCAAAGGGCAGGTAAGAAGCACACGCAGCCTCAAATGTCTCTACACCAATGCACAGAGCATGGGGAACAAACAAGAGGAGCTGGAACTCCTAATACAGCAAAATAAATATGACATAATTGGCATCACTGAAACATGGTGGGATGAGACGTATGATTGGAATGTAGTCATTGGAGGGTATAACCTGTTTCAAAGGAATAGGACAAGTAAGAAAGGAGGAGGTGTAGCTTTATATATTGAGGACATTTATACTGCTGAAGAAATACAAGATAAACAGCAGAGGAACCATGTTGAGAGTATTTGGGTGAAAATCAAGGGTGAAAAAACCAGGAGGGATGTCACTGTGGGGGTATATTATAGAGCCCCAAGCCAGTCAGAGGAGTGGGGTGATGCCTTCTTTGAGCAGATGGCCACACAGTCAAAAGGGAGAGATGTAGTACTAATGGGAGATTTTAACTATCCTGATATATGCTGGCAACCCAACTCAGCTAAGAATGCAAGGTCTAACAAATTACTAACCGCCCTTGCAGACAATTTCATGGCCCAGAAGGTAGAGGAGGCAACAAGAGGCAAAACCATTTTAGATCTGGTCATAACCAATAAGGAGGACCTCGTAAATGGGGTCGAAGTGGTGGGATCATTAGGTAAAAGTGACCATACCCTCTTGGAATTTGTTATACAGTTGGAAGGTGAAGTTAAGCATAGTCAGACAAGAATCCTGGACTTTAAGATAGCCAATTTTTGTAAACTTAGGGAATTATTGGCTGTGATTCCATGGACCGACACACTGAAAGAGAAGGGAGTCCAAGATGGATGGGAGTTCCTTAAAAGCGAGATATTAAAGGCACAATTTAAAACTGTTCCAACAAGAAGAAAATATAGCAGAGGTCTAAAGAAACCGCAATGATTTACTAAAGAACTTTCAACTCAGCTAACTATAAAGAAAAACAAGTACAAGGAATGGAAAAATGGGAAATGCACCAAAGAGGAATATAAGCAAACAGCTAATATATGCAGGGGGTGGTAAAAAAAGCTAAAGCGCAAAACGAACTTAGACTTGCCAGAGACATTAAAGATAATAAAAAGGGTTTCTTTAGTTATGTCCGCAGCAAAAGGAAAAATAAGGAAATGATAGGCTCTCTGCGTGGCGATAATAACCAGTTACCAGCAGGAGACAAGGAAAAGGCAGAATTATTCAACACCTTCTTTGCCTCTGTTTTCTCCAAAAAGGAAGAAAGAGATCCACTGGGAAAAAGACTAGATGAGGTAGGAAGGGAATTACAACATAGAATAGGTAGAGAGCTGGTACAGGAACACCTGGAAACACTAAATGAATTTAAGTCTCCGGGGCCAGATGAGTTACACCCAAGGATATTAAAAGAACTGGCGGAAGTAATTTCAGAACCATTGGCAATAATATTTGAGAAGTCCTGGAGAACAGGGGAAGTCCCCAACGACTGGAGGAGGGCTAATGTTGTCCCCATCTTCAAAAAGGGAAAGAAAGAGGACCCAAATAATTACCGCCCATTCAGCTTGACTTCAATTCCTGGAAAGATCCTAGAGAAGATTATTAAACAGGCAGTCTGCAAATATTTAACAAACAATGCTGTCATTACAAGAAGTCAACACGGGTTTCTTAAAAACAAGTCATGCCAGACTAATTTGATCTCTTTCTTTGATAGAATTACAGGCCTAGTGGATGAGGGGAATGCTGTGGATATAGTTTATCTGGACTTTAGTAAGGCCTTTGATAAGGTTCCCCATGGTATTCTTGCTAAGAAGTTAGTAGAAAGTGGGATAGATAGTGCTACTGTTAGGTGGATTTGTAATTGGTTGACTAATCGCACCCAAAGGGTGATCACAAATGGCCTCTCTTCAGCTTGGAGAGACGTGACCAGTGGGGTGCCCCAGGGTTCTGTTCTGGGTCCAGTGCTGTTCAATATCTTTATTAATGACGTGGAGGAGGGAATAGAGAGTATGCTAATTAAATTTGCAGATGATACCAAATTGGGAGGGGCTGCAAATTCCCTAGAGGATAGGATGAAAATCCAAAAAGACCTTGACAGACTAGAGTGCTGGGCCAAAGCTAACGAAATGGATTTCAACAGAGGGTAATATTGGGTACTACATTTAGGAAAAAAAAATGAATTGCACAAATATAAGATGGGGGATACTTGGCTGGAGGATAGTACCTGTGAAAGGGATCTGGGAGTCTTGGTGGACCACAAATTGAACATGAGTCAGCAGTGTGATGCGGCGGCCAGGAAAGCCAATGCGATTCTTGGTTGTATCAACAGAACCATAGTGTCTAGATCAAGGGAAGTGATAGTGCCACTCTATTCTGCTCTTGTCAGACCCCACCTGGAGTACTGAGTCCAGTTCTGTGCGCCTCAATTTAAAAAGGATGTTGACAACATCGAGCGGGTGCAGAGGAGGGCGACCAGGATGGTTGAGGGTCTGGAGGAAATGTCTTATGAGGAATGGCTTAGGGAACTGGGAATGTTTAGCCTCTCTAAAAGAAGACTGAGAGGGGATATGATAGCTATGTTTAAATATTTGAAAGGATGTCATATTGAAGAGGGAACAGGTTTGTTTTCCATGGCTTCAGAGACTAGGGCTCGGGGCAATGGTTTCAAACTACAGGAAAAGATATTCCATTTGAACATTAGGAAGAACTTCATGACAGTTAGAGCTATTCGGCAGTGGAATATGCTGCCATGGAGGGTGGTTGAGTCTCCTTCTTTGGTGGTTTTTAAGCAGAGGCTGGATGGCCATCTGTCAGAAATATTGTGATGGGGGTTCCTGCATGGCAGGGGGATGGACTAGATGGCCCTTGAAGTCTCTTCCAACTCTATGATTCTATGATTCTATGATTGATAAAAGAGAGTTAGAAAAACCAATACAGGAGGAAAAGTTTGTATTATCGAAAACTTTAAAAAATGGCAAAACTCTGGGTATCGATGGATTTGACTCAGTTTTTTTAATGTATTTTTTATTTTTAAAATAAAGAAAAAAAAGATACATTGCTTATCTCCTGCCATATTACATATATCAAAGGTTTTCCCAATAGATCGGCCTAGTTCTTTCATAATTCTGTTTTCATCTTAAACAAGATATTTTCATGTTTCCGTAGTTACTAAATATTTTAATATTTTTCCATCAATATCGTGTTCATCTCAGTTTATCTCTGTCTTTATCCAGTACACAAGATTCATATAGAAAATTATAATATTGTATTAGCTAGTTTCATTTTAGCAATATTCCCAATCCTTTAAAAAAAACCCTCAATTCTTCATTTAATAAAGTAGGTTAGGTTAGATTTCACTAATTCGATATTTAATGGGTATAGGTTTATGTCTATTTTGTCTAATACCAAAAATTAAGGTAGTGAAAAAGGGCTGTAATCTAGTGGTTCAGCGCCCAAAAATAGACTAAGTCAAAGATGTGAAATATTTTGAGTTGGAGATTTCCCAAGAATTGAGACTAAGTCAGACAAAGAGGAGAAGTTCTCAGTGCTGAGTTTATTGAGCAGAAGCAGAGTGCAGAGCAAAGAACCTTTTGCGGAAAGACACACAAAAAGGATCCCCCTCACAGTCAAGAAGGGACCCCAAACACACTTTTCCAGGGGTTTTTATACAATTTCAGAGCCTTCTCCGGTCACTATCGGACAACCACACCTCCAGGACCACCCACAGACTGCCCAGCTTTTGCTGAGCCCACCTGCACATTCAAGGCTTCATAAGCTCTTGTTACTTTCGCTTTTTCGCTCAGCTCCCTTCTCAGCTTGCTCTTACTACACCTGTTTCCGTTTTTAGCCTCTGCCTGGGCAGTGCCTGGGCATCAATAGGAAACCACAGCATCTCACAATACACTTTCTCCTGTTCTGCACCATAGAATTTGCAATTACAAGATAGCTGTTACATTTTTCTATTGTTTCATATAATATATTTTATTTATAAGCTGATTAGCAGGCATGATTACATAATTTCGTCGATTACAGTCCCCCCTGTGGACATTTGAATGTCCAATTTCATCATAACACTTTTTTCCTATTGCATTTCCAAATATATTTTGCTCAGAGTGTATGAAAGCAGATAAAAGCTAAGCCTAATCGGCCAAGATGGTTTAAGATCTTTCTTAGTGGCTGCATACTTATATGTTGCCTAAGCATTAAGGCTGCAATGTTGCAATGTTGAGGGCTTAGGTGTTGATGTGCTGATACATGCCCACAATATTCCAGTGAGTAACACAATCATTATTACAATCAGGACTTTAAATATCCATCCTTCTATGCCAGTAGACAAGGTAGAAAATAATTGATCAAAGTATGTTCCTACGACTGATGTTGTGTCCAATCTGTATTGATCCACTGACTTCTGAATGTGTTTGATATAAACACGAAGAGTACTGTGTTTTATAATTTGTAAGGAATCTGTGGTAAAGTTGACAAATAAATCCCCTAGTTTGGCAAATGCCCTATATTGATCCCACAACAGGTAAACACCTACTTGAGGGAACACGAGACCCCAAAATTTATTCCAATTGCTCTGTAACACAGTTGACCGTTTATGTCTGTGACCTAACTCTGTAGAGTGCCAGACAGGCTTTATTCCCTGAACTATCGCTTTATTACCGCAATAAACTTTATTACCACAAATGAAATAGTGTCCATCCCCTAAGGACACTCCGTTATGCCATTTTCTAATCCCATCCAATATTCTGTGCATCCATGAATCAGTATTATTCCCCATTATATTCGGGTGATGACGATGAATAGGGGAACATTCTTTTATTCTCTTCTCCCCTGTTTTCCCAAACAGAAACAGGGAGTACAGCACAGAGATAATTGTAGTGCCTGAGTTAATTTATAACTATCAGATACCATATCAGGCTCATGAAGTGAAACATGGAAAGATCCTTCCTGGTAAAATTTAGGTTCAAGCAGTGATCCTACGTAGTAGCATGGGAATCCGGGATAGGAGTTAAATTGTTGGCACATCTGAACATTTGGTTTCTGAACATTTAGTCTGGCTCTGCGTTGCTTCCACACATCCATTATTCCCTTGAGTGCAGCTGGTGCCTTATCATATCTCCAAGAATGTATGTTATGTAACGTTTCCAAGTTATCCACCCATTTCCCATGGAAACTGTCAATCCCAGGTGTTGGAGAAGGTTTTGTTAACCCTACAGGACATTGGCAATAGATACCTTTAGCTCGAAGTTGTGGTGAAAACCCTGACCAATCAGTGTGCCTGATAACAGAAATTTGCAACATTTGTAAATGGGCCAAATCAGCATTTAAGCTGCTGTGATTGTATTGGACACTAAAACAATACAGACCCTCAACAGCTGAATTCAACAAGAGAGAACATAAGAACATAAGAACATAAGAAAAGCCATGCTGGATCAGGCCAAAGGCCCATCTAGTCCAGCTTTCTGTATCTCACAGCGGCCCCACCAGATGCGTTTGGGAGCGTATGAGACTAGATATCTGTCTCCTGATACCACTCCCCTGCATCTGGCCCTTGAAGTACCCTGGTTTCTCCATCATGGTTTGTAACCTGTGATGGACTTTTCCTCCAGGAATCTGTCCAATCCCCTTTTGAAGGCTTCCAGGCCAGGTGCCATCACCACATCCTGTGGCAGGGAGTTCCATAGATTTACAACGCGCTGGGTGAAAAAATATTTTCTTTTGTCAGTTCTTACTCTCCCAGCCCTCAATTTGAGTGTATGTCCCCTAGTTCTGGTATTTTGTGAGAGGGAGAAGAGCTCCCCTCTATCCACTTTACTCATACCCTGCATTATTTTGTATGTCTCAACCATATCCCCCCTCAAGCGCCTTTTTTCCAGACTAAAGAGACCAAAATGTTTTAGCCTTTCTTCATAAGGGAGGTGCCCCAGCCCAGTAATCGTTTTAGTCGCTCTCTTCTGCACCTTTTCCAGTTTCACTATGTCTTTCTTGAGATGCGGTGACCATTATTGTACACAATACTCCAGGTGGGGCCTTAGTGTTGTTTTGTATAATGGCATTATAATGTTGGCTGTTTTATTTTCAATCCCATTTTTGATAATGCCTAGCATGGAATTGGCCTTCTTCACCGCTGCCACACATTGGGGAGACACCTTCATGGAGCTGTCCACCAACACACCAAGATCTCTTTCCTGATCCGTCACGGATAACTCAGAGCCCATGAGTTGATAGATGAAGTTTGGATTTTTTGCCCCAATATGCATTACTTTACATTTGGTTACATTAAAATGCATTTGCCATTTCTCAGCCCATTCCCCCAGTTTGGAGAGATCCTTCTGGTTTTTACCACACGGAAAAATTTTGTGTCATCTGCAAATTTGGCCACCTCGCTGTTTATCCCTGTCTCCAGATGATTTATGAACAGACTGAAAAGCACCGGTCCCAGGACCGAGCCCTGGGGCACACCGCTTTTCACTTTTCTCCATTGTGAAAATTTCCCATTGACACCTACTCTTTGTTTCCGGGATCTCAACCAGTTCTCAATCCATAAGAGGACCTGCCCTTTTATCCCCTGACTGTGCAATTTTCTCAGCAGCCTTTGGTGAGGGACTGTGTCAAAAGCCTTTTGAAAATCCAGATAGACTATATCCACCGGTTCACCCCAATCCACGTGCCTGTTGACCTTTTCAAAAAATTCTAAAAGGTTTGTCAGACAAGATTTACCCTTACAGAAGCCACGCTGATTTTCTCTCAGCAAGGTTTGTTCTTTTATATGTTTTAAGATTTTCTCTTGGATGAGGCTTTCCACCATCTTCCCTGGGACAGATGTAAGGCTAACTGGCCTGTAGTTTCCTGGGTCCCCCCTCCTTCCTGTTTTAAAAATTGGTGTGACATCTGCCATCCTCCAGTCCTCCGGCACTGCTGCCGTTTTAAGAGACAAGTTGCATATAACCATTAAGAGATCTGCAATTTCATTTCTCAGTTCCCTAATAACCCTTGGGTGGATGTCATCTGGGCCCGGTGACTTGTTAATCCTCAATTTATCGATTAGTCCTAAAACCTCCTCTCTTTTAACCTGTATTTGATTTAATTCTTTAGTCAAGAGGGGCAGCTCAGGCAGCGGAATCCGCTCAAGGTCCTCTGTCGTGAAGACAGACGCAAAGAACTCATTCAATTTCTCTGCAATGTCCAAGTCCTACTTAACCTCCTCTTTTCCTCCCTCAGCATCCAGAGGGCCAACTGGTTCTATGGCAGGTTTTCTACTTCTAACATATTTAAAGAAGCTTTTATTATTGCCCTTTATATTGCTAGCCATGCGTTCCTCAAAATCTTTCTTTGCCTCCCTTATCATTTTCTTACATTTCTTTTGCCAGAGTTTGCGTTCCTTTTTATTTTCCTCATTTGCGGAGGATTTCCATTTACAGAAGGACCTCTCCTTGTGCTTTAGAGCCTCTCTAACTCCAATCCTTAACCATGCCGGTGTCCTCTTGGACTTAAATGAGCTCTTCTTTCTTTGTGGTATGCACTTGTGCTGGGCCTCTGTTACCGTTGTTTTAAACAGGCTCCATGCACTCTGAAGAGATTGGATTCTTCTAACCTTCCCCTTCAATTTCTCTCTAACTAGTTTCCTCATCTGAGGGAAGTTTGCCCTTCGGAAATCAAGGGTTTTTATGTCTGATTTGGTTGACACTCTTCCTTCGACATGCATGACAAACGAAATTGCAGCATGGTCACTGTTCCCCAAAGGCTCAGTGACATTCACATCCCTGACCAGGTCCTGAGTATCACACAGTATTAGATCCAGAGTTGCCTGTTCTCGCGTGGGCTCCATGACAAGTTGCTCTAAGGCACAGTCATTCAGCAAGTCGAGAAACCCAGTTTCTCTTTCCTGCCCGAAACTTGCATTTGCCCAGTCAATGTGGGGATAATTGAAGTCCCCTATGATTACTATCCTATCCCTCTTAGACACCTCCATGATTTCTCTCCTCATTTCGAGGTCCCCCTCAAGTTTTTGATCTGGTGGACGATAGAATACTCCGACTATCACATCACTCCTTGGACCTGGTAGTTTAACCCACAGTGATTCTATGGTGGAGTCAGACCCTCTGTCCATCTCCATTCTGCTGGATTTTATCCCTTCTTTGACATAGATGGCCACTCTTCCTCCATGAGGTGGAGCATGTGTTGTCCCCAGCAATTTAAAAGAATGTTGAACAGATTTAAACAGAGACACACAAAGCCAACATTTTGAAAGTCCAGAAGAATTATGAGTTAAACGGTAAAATTAAAAAAAAATGTAAAAATCTACTACTTTCAAATGAATTGTCAGTGTCTTGTACAACCTGCATCAATTTCCGATGACCACTGGTGACAGGAGCTGAGGAAGATGAACTCTCCATGTAGCAATTAAACTATTCAAAAGGGGGTTGTCGATCTTTACTTTGTTTTTGACTTCCGTAAATAAAAATTTATTTATTTCCCCCTTTATGTCCGAAGACTCTTGCTCCCACCATATTAGCTTCTGTGGTTTAAAAAGAATTTTCCCCAAAGAACTGAGTTGATTGGCTATATAGTAATTTCTTATATTGGGTATACCTATTCCTCCTTCTTTCTGGGATCTGTACCACAAACTTGTATTTATTCTTGATTTTTTTCCTGCATTGCAAAACCTATTTATCATGTCTTGAAGAGTTTTAAGTTCCTTTTCTAAAAACTGAACCGGTAACATTTTAAAAATAAAGTTGTTTTTTGGAAGTATTTTCATTTTTATCAATGCAATTCTACCATACCACGATAATTTTAATTTAGAGTAGGATAACAGTTTGTTTTTCATCTCTTCTTTTAGTTTTAAAATATTTCTTTCTTTAGTTTTAGTGAATTCTTTGTAGAATTCTAATCCTAGATATTTAATGCTTTTTCCCGGTTTAAGTCTGAATTTTTCAATTATCTTTAGGTCTTGTTTTCCATAATTGAACAATAAACTCTCTGATTTTTGCCAGTTTACGCATAATCCTGTTATTTCTCCAAATTCTTCTAAATGAGTTTTCACTCTTTGAATATTCTCTATTGGGTTTACAATAGTCAAAAGAGCGTCGTCCACGAATAAACTGATTTTAGTTGCCCCATCTTTCCCTATACCTTTAATGGATTCATCGTCCCTTATAGCATTTGCCAGGAGCTCTATAACAATACAAAAGAGAACTGGAGAAAGAGGACATCCTTGTCTAGTTCCCCGGCCTAGGGTGATTTGTTCAGTCAATCTATCATTAACTATTATTGAGGAAGTGCCCTTTGAATATAATTGATTTATTACTCCCAAAAAAGATTTCCCAAATCCCCATTTTTCTAACAGGATTTTTAATGTGGGCCATTGAACGCAATCAAAAGCTTTAAAAAGATCTAGAGATAATATCCCAGCTTTAGTAGTACTCTTTCCCATTTCATAAAGAGCATTCAAATTTCTTCTAATAATATTTGCCATTTGTCTACCTTTGATAAAACCACATTGATCCTCTTTAATATATTTAGCTACAAATTTGTTCATTCTTTTAGCCAGAATTGCAGTAAAAATCTTAGCATCTTGATTTAATAAGGATATTGGTCTGTATGACCCAACATCCATTAAATTTTTATTAGGTTTTGGTATTAAAATAGTTCAAGAATGGGTCCATGATCTCGGGATTTGTTCTCCCTCCAAAATTTTATTATATAGCTTCTTTAATTTGGGTATTAGTACTGCTTTAAAAAGTTTGTAAAATTCAGGTCCCAGAGCATCCACTCCGGGCGTTTTATTATTCTTTAATTTGTCTATTACCTCGCTTATCTCTTGGTCTGTAATAGGTTTTTCCATTTCCAGCATATCTTCCTGTTCCAAGACCCTCTTTAAATTTTTAGTGATGTACCTTTCTATATCCTCCTTAGGTTTATTTTTTGCAGTATATAACGACTGATAAAACTCTTGTATAGCTTTTAACTTTTCCTTCATTTGTGTACACATCTTGCCTGAGGAGTCTTTTATAATCCCTATTGTGTTCTTGTCTTGTCTTTTCTGAGCTAGTCTGGCTAAAAGTTTTGAGTTCTTGTTGCTGTATTCAAAAAAGTTTCTTTTTAAGTAGATTCCTTTGTGTTTGTTGTAGATCTAAATCTTCTAGCTCTTTTTTTCTTGCTTCAATCAACCTCAATCTCTTATTATCCTTAGTAGAGAAAAATTGGGTTTCTAAGTCTGCTATTAATTTTTCTAAATTTCCTGGTTTTGGATTTTAATATTTTCTTTTATGATAAGGCCTCTGGCTACCGCTTTCAAGGTGTCCCATATGATTGGCATTTGGCTACCTGCCTTTTCATTTATGTCCCAAGTTTCCAACCAGTCTTTTTTAACCTTTTCCAGCACTTCTGGGTATTGAAATATTTTTAAGTTCATTCTCCATCTTTTAGCTTCTCTGTAATTTTTATTTGTTGCTAAATCAATTGACATTAAGGCATGGTCAGATGTTTTTATGATCTCAATCTCAGTATTGTTTACTTTGGGTATTAAGCTTTGTGAGACAAACACAAAATGTATCCTAGAATAGGTTTTGTGTACTGGTGAATAGAAGGTATATTTTGTTTCATCTCCTTTCAGTTCTGTCCAGACATCCTTCAATCCTGTTGTGTTTATAAACTTTGCTAGTGTTGTGTGTCTTGCCCTCCAATCTTCCTTTTTACAGACTGATTTATCTTTAATTTTATCTAACACCATATTAAAGTCCCCTGCCATTATTAAGTACCCCTTTTTAACAATTTCAATCTGGTCCCAAAGGAGATTGTAAAAGCGACCTTGGTTGACATTTGGTGCATACAGATTTACCAAAGTATAATAATCTTTCCCCATTAAAACTTGCAATATTATATATCTGCCTTCTAAGTCTTTTACCACATTTTCAACAACACATTCGCAATTCCTTGAAATTAGGATGGCGACCCCTCTTGCTTTAGATGTGCCAAAGCTTTTTTCATATATATCAACATTTGAAATTTTTAATTCATTAAAACCATCTCTTGTTTGGTGAGTCTCTTGCAAAAAGGCAATATCTATTTTGTGCCTTTTGATCATCGCGTCAATTCTCTTTCTCTTCGAAAATGACCCCAAACCTTTTACATTCAATGTTGCTAATTTTATAAACTTTCCCATAACCTAGTTCTTTTGGTTTTAATATTCTGGAATGGTCCCGTTGTGCACACAAAAATAAAAACACCAACAATTAATGAAAAAATAACTAAAATGAATCTAATCCTCCACCCTAAAAAACTATTCTTTTCTCCCAACCCACCAGCTATCATACTATTTAGCATGTGCATCAAGGGGATGGGAGGGAGGAGGTCTGTCCACGGACAATAGCCGGCCAAGATCTCATTGCTCTTAAGTAACATGTTACTGTAAATCCTTTTTTCCAAAAATTTATTCTACCCCCTCCAAACCACCCTCTCACCACCACCACCCCCTCAAAAAAAGGGGGGGAGGAAGGGAAGGGAAGGGATAATAAACAAATAGGGGGAAATTCCAAGGGAAAGAAAAGGAAAAAAAAACCTCAGGGAGAGAATATAAAAAAGGGGGGAGGGAAAGAGGGAGGGAGAGAAGGGAGAAGGATAGGAGAAGGGGATGGGAGGGGTGAGAGAGAGGGAAGGAGAGAGAAGTAAGCTGAATGAATTTCGAATATTGTTCATCGAAGATTCCAGGAGCCGGAGTAAAAAAAAAATTCACTGTCCTGATGTTGCCATAGAAGTTCCCAGGGACAGGCTAGGAGAAACCGAGTCGTCTTGGATATTCCATGCTTCAAGAAGGTGCTGGCCTTCTTCTAGACAGTGAATTGTGTGTTGAACAGAGCCTTTCCAAACTTTCAAGAATAGGGGGTGGCCCCAAGAGTAGCGATAATTGTTTTTCCGTAGTATGGTTGTAACTGGTCTCATCAATTTACGCCAATCAGAAGTTTCTTTGGAGAAGTCTTGATAAACTTGCACAGTTGCATCTCCTCTCTTAAGAATATTAGGATTGGCTCTTATTGAAGACATAAGATGCTCTTTGTTTACATAAGAGGCAAATCTTACTATCACTGGTCTTGGGGTCCCAACTCTCGAATTGCCCAGGTAGTGGACTCTCTCTATGCCGTCGTCCTCTAATTGTTTGGGCAGAAAAGAGTTAAGCCAGTTTATAACTTCTTGTTTTAATTCCCCCTTCTTTTGGATCACAAAATTAATCAGCTTAACATTCTGTCTTTGAGAGTAGTCCGCAATATAAATTAGGTTTTTTTGGTTGTGAGTAGAATCTGTTTCTGAGAGCTAATTTCAGTTTCATTTTTCGCTACACGTATCTCCAGGTTTTTAAACTCTCCTGCCAAATTTTCGAGCTGCTGGCCGTTTAGTTTTATTTCATGTGATAAATCTTGTTTAGTGCCTTGAAGTTCCTTTGAAAGGCCATCAATTCTACATATCACATCCTGCTGGTTCACACTCATTATGCTGGCTAGTTCTGTTCTCATTAGCCGCATTTCCTTCATGAAGTCTTGATCAGCGGGGGGAGAAGTAGCCTCCCTCTTCTTCTCCGCCATTTTTAGCCCTCCCTTGTCCGGAGGCTGCTTGACACGCTGTAGAGCTTGACGATTATGTACTGTATCAGGTGATGTTCTAATCCAACCTTTTAGCTGGGGGTTCTTTTTTACTTTTCTCCCCGGCATATAATTAATCAAAAAGCAGGCGTAAGAGAGTCACACTGCTTGCAATCATCTATACAGCTTTCCAAGCAGCCAGCTCAAACAGCTCAAACAGGCAGGCAAAACCAAAAGTAGCTTCGTCGCTAATAAATCAAGTTTATCTACTCTTCAAAGAGACATATATTGCTTCTCCTGTCGCTCCTGAGTAATTTAGTGACGCATTACTCACGGCACCACAGCATTAAACAGTAGTTTTAAGGCTTTTTTCAGATCACGGCACGGAGCTTCAAGATCAGGCTGCCGGCATGTCTGATGGGCGGGACTTCCTCCAACACCACTCTTTTGAAGAACACTGGACACCGCTATCTTCGTAGGCAGGAACCCACTAAGAAAACAGTTAGGGACGCTTGACCAGCTTCTCCTTGTTTCGCTGTGGGTTGCCGGAGACTTGCCAGGAACAGGTTGAACAGACTCTTGCTTAAGTTGGTCTTTGGTGTCGTTGAGACACCTGGAGTGTTGCAAGCACCGGGGTTCTGGGGAATGCAATCACTAGGACCGTCAGCTGTGGCAGATTCTTCAGCTGGCTTGGGCACCAGCATTGGCACTGCCGTGGGATCTAGTTTGGATGTAGGAGCTGGAACCTTTTTGCAGTGTGATGCATGAACCCACATAGGTTGGCCAGCACACTTCACAGCTGTATTGGTGGTCAGTAGAACTTGAAATGTCTTAGTATGGAGCCAGGCAGATCTTCTGCTTAAGGATCTGACACACACCCAATCACCGGTTGTCAGGGAATGGTCTAAGGATGAGATTCTCAAATATAGATAATGAAAACACAACAGCATCATTTAGCTTGACAGCTATCATGCTTTCACCATACACACCCCAGAACATTTCCATTAGAAGAATTCATTGGTGTTGGAGCCAGACAGATCATACCCTCACGAGACACGGACCCTACAGGAGTAATGCCATATCCCGTAAGAATAAGGTCTGCCCAGCACACAATATTGTACCTATCACCAACTTGACCACAAGATTAAAACATTCAAGGAACTTCCTTAGCCATCAATAATATGCACAACTAGGGAACACACAGGCACCTCAGAAATTCGTTGTGTTCCCCAATTGTGCACACCCTCAACAGCCGCAAGGCATGTATCCGCCCCCAAGAGAATAGATAAAGACATTCCAGAACAGCATCAATCCAAGTAGCAATTCATTCTTTGCAACGTAATGTCCCTCTCTCTCCAAGAGCACAGGACAAGACAATAATGTCCTGGAAAACATGTTCTCATAGACAGAGGCACAACCTTATTTAAATATAAAATGAAAGGTGGACTCGCCAGGGAGTGTGATGTATTTTATTGATGTCAAAAGTTCAAAAAGCTTCTAAACTTCAGGAGTCTTTGCAGTGGTTTGAACATCACCACACACCCTTGGTTGGTTCTGCTTATCACTGAATGCTGGAACAGTGGCAGTCTTCATCTCGGCCCTTCTTTTGCTAGACCCAAAGAGGAACAGAGTGCACCCCGGCAACTGAGGCAAACCAATGCACCAATCTTTAGTGTTGAATTGTTCACCCAATTCATCACTGAATTCAACACCAAAGACTGTAGCAGTGGTCACTGTAGGTGACCGGACTGGCATTTTGATGGGAATCAGGACCGGGAATAAACACTGCCCTCTCCGCACTGTCAAATGCAACCAAAATAGTGTAATTTTGATCCAATTGTGACACAAACAGTAACGGTCGTTGCTTCATACTAGATTTTACAATTCTTTTCCTGCTCTCCCTGGGACGGCTGCAGCGAAGCCTGGTGTGACTTCCTCCTGATAAATGCCCTTAATAATTTCGAAGGTGGAAATGCTCCTGTGTTGCTCAAGTATGCTCGGAACACTCACAAGAGAAGTTTTGGTTTTCAATGCAAAGACCGCACAGCCCTGCCCAGGACGTCAATTGCCATCTGTTCAATTGTTTCCCAATGAAATTCCACCAACCCAACGAAATATCCAGCATATCAAATTCACTGAATTCATGAAATCCAACCAGGAAGGGAGATTGATGGCTTTAAGTAGTGCGTGTACACCGAAGGCAGAACACAAATCGGTGTATTCTGTGGTCAACCCACCACAAATTGTATAACTGTGACTAATCGGCCACAAAACACACCAACCTGTCAGCAGCAATATGGCATGCCGCTGCCAGGGCTATCAACCCAGCCACTTGTGCTGAACAGATCCCCGGAAGCGAGCCGGATTCCAAGATTTCATGGGAATTGCAAACAGCATACCCAGAGACCAAGGAACCAATGTCAGTTCCACAGCAATGAAGAGCATGAAGAGGACATGTCAAAGAAGAAAAATTTGGAATCCATTGTTTACAAAAAAATTGCCATGTCAAGAATCGCACACAGTTGCTTTTGAGTGGATGGACGAGGGCATTTTAGAACTGCCTCAACCCTTGAAGGCAATAATGACTGAGACCCAACGGAGATCGCCACTCCCAAAGAGTAGCTCAAGACCGACAAAGCTGTAGTTTGGTCTCATTGGCTTTGTGTCCCCCGTCGGCCAGAGCACACAACAAGACAAGTGAATCCTGAAGGCATGACTCCACTGACTGAGAACACAATACCACATTATCCACATATAAAATAAGAGTGGACTTACCCGGAAGGGCGATGTCAGCCAAGTGCCGCTGGACATTGCACGCCACCAAACTCAAAAGCAAATTCTCCGCTCCCAATCCAGATCCCCCAACCTGATGGTAGATCTGGCATTTCTGGTATCTACAAGGAATGGGACCCCTTATTTATTTATTTATTTATTTATTTATTTATTTATTTATTTATTTATT
>JAHTLZ010000023.1:1044574-1091722 GCA_023846285.1 Phrynocephalus versicolor | reverse complement strand
ATTTATTTATTTATTTATTTATTTATTTATTTATTTATTTATTTATTGTTATATTTATATCCCGCTTATCTCCAAAGTAGGACTCTAAGCGGCGAACAAAGCGTAGCAGAGTACTACAAAATCCAATATAATAATTTAAAACACGTATAAGATATAAAATCCTGGTGCCTCCAAGTGCATCCCAGCGCATCAGGACATAGATCCTAGCAATTAAGATTGGAGGCACCTTGATCATTAATTTTTTTTTTTGCCCATTAACACTTGCCACAGGAGTACTGGCAGAGGGCTCCATGCAGCCAGCGGGGAAGCCATTTTGTAAGCATCTTGCCAGCAGGGGAAGCCATTTTGTCAGCATTACAGGGATTCATCCCAAGGAAGGCATCCCGAAGCGACACAGGAACACCCCGCTTTGAGTCGCCTTGCATAAACGAGTGCCTGCAACCTCTAAGACCCACAAAACACCCACTTGATGAGATGTGCTGTATTGCCGTAAATCTCAAAGGCCCCAGACCCTCCAACCTTTCCACCTCCACACACACAATAAATATTCACGTGCTCAAAACCATCTCCACTTGCTAAATACCCTCAAACTTTCCCCATTTAATAGGTAGAAATCCTATAATCCATCTATCCATATTTCAACTTCCCATTTACACTCTACACATTTTGCACTCTCCCTAACACCTTCTCAATAGCAACCGCTCATTTCTTCCTTTTTCTAACCTTGCCTGTTCATGGTGGCATCAGCCAAACCCCAACAGCTCGAATAAAGTGTCCAGCTGCTGAAATTTTGACAGACACCAGCACGTCAGCTTTTAAATGTCCAGCCTTTAAACATGTGTTGACAGATCCCAACAAGTGTCCAATGATCCATTGGCACAAGCCCAAAAGCCGGATGTTCGACAGTGGATTTTAACAAGCGTCCACCCACTCTAATCACCAAGGATCTGTGCTGAAAAATGAGGCACTCTGTTCAGAGACTCTGACACTTCCCTAATTCAAAAGGTCTGCAGCTCTTCCCGTCTCTCAGCTAAAGACTAGGCAAAAACCACAGAAGTGTGTATTAACGGGAACCCACATGTGACGGCATCATGAAACTTTCACACAGAAGCTCCCATAAGCACACACACCCATGTATTAAGTACTGGGAACAGAACTGCCTGCCCACAAAGATATTAATCAAATTAAAAAAAACTTCTACAGCTCAGTCTAAACACACCGTGCTCAGACCCTAACAGCCTGTCCCGCCCCAATCAACAGCGAGGACCCATTTCATACAAATCGTCGCTATTGATCAGAACAAGACACACTCGTCAAGGTACATAATATTTGTTCCAGAGCGCCAAAACCCCAGTGCTGAACAGGAAATGCTTTGAGAGCCCGTTAAACAGGAAACGCTCAGGTGACAGCAGTGAAAAAATTTTCCACAGCCCAAATTTTATAAAACTCATCTAATCAGTCATGTCGACTTTGACTGGCCAGATGACAACATGATATAGCAACCGGCGGCGCCAGCCAACTGCCACATCAATCAGTTCTTCATATCAAAAGTAATTATGACTGCGTCACCCATTCAGGCCTTCTTCTGTAAGCATTATTCTAAGATTTCACTACTCTAGCCTGCAGAGAAAGGAGGAAACTACCCAGAAATTTTCTTTGATGATTAATCGGCTGACAGAACTCTCTGTCGTCTATAAAAATTTTGGTGGTGAGCCAGCCGTCTTCCTGTGTAAAAAGATCGCAAACCACAGACCACAAGCTCTAGAAAGGCTTAACTCTATGCTATCAATTGGGGCAAAAAGGCCCAACTCTTAACTCTTTGACCCCAATTAACAGCACAGAGACTTACCACACAGTTACCATATGGCATTGTGTCTCTAGCTGTCTTTTGTGACCGGAGTACTCAGAAGAAATTTACACACACACGGACAATAAATCACGCACAAACAGCACAGAAATGAACAAATGTTACACCACGCAACACCCAACAAGCTAGACAGACAACAAAGAACACACAACACACACACTCAATTAAATAGTAATCAGAAGGACAAGAAATGAAAAAAGAGAAAAAGAAAAAGAGAGAGAGAGAGAGAGAGAGAGAGAGAGAAAAGAAAGAGGGAAAGAGAGAAGGAGAGAGAGAGAGAGAGAGGAAGAGGAGAGGAAGAGGAGATGGAAGAGGAGAGGGAAGAGGAGAGGGAAGAGGAGCTCCTTAGGAAAAAAAAAATTCAATCATCCAGATTACTCAGTGTCCCCTAAGGGCAAAATATAAACTGGAGGCAAATCTTGGAGGTTACAGATGGGAAGTCAGTGAAATCTGCAAAGGGAATGGTTATGAGATCTTGGAGGAGAAAAATCATCCAGCTTCATTGGTAGAGACAATGACAGAACCCACAGAAGGCAAAATAGGGATGGGTTCAGAGCTGGAGGAATAAAAAAACTTAAAACAAGAATGTAGAAACAGACAATAGCGGGGAGTTTAGCAAAGATTAAAATTTGGAAGCCCTCAATGGGGGCAATGAACCTTCGTGTTAGAGGGCCAACATTTGAAAAATATGTCAAAGCTGAAATAAAGAAGAGCACCTACTCTAGCGTCACCACTTTAAGGACCTAAGAACCATGGCACTGGCGAATGCCCAGCTTCCCAGCCCATTTTCCCGATCCTGTGAGGTTGATCAGACCTCACGGAGCAAATCCTTCTCTCTCTGATTTGCTCAGCAAGGGTCCCTTTCGGACGTCTAGCAGCTGCCCTGGTAGCGTAGGGAGCTCCTAAGGTAGCACAACTCTATACTTGCCCTCCACCCCTGCCTACCTTCCAGCTGACCACCTCGTGGCCATTCCCCTCTTTTTCACAACTTAGCAGAAGTTGGACCAGCCATGACTTCAAGTGACAGGAAAAGAATGGTTTGCCATACTTACCAAAGTCAGCCACTCAAACGACGAAAAGGAGCAAAAAATGAAGGGGATCAAAGCCTCAAGGGATATCTCAAAAAGGAAAAGAAAGGAAAAATTGAAAAAAAAAAGGAAAAATGATGAAAATGAGGAGAACTGAGTTCGAGACTGGTGGTTCGGAGCAAGTGCCACACCCAATTGAGCGAGCACAAGTCCGAGTCCCAGCACCCGTGGGCCAATGCACCAGTGTAATCTAGTGGTTCAGTGCCCCAAAAATAGACTAAGTCAAAGATGTGAAATATTTTGAGTTGGAGATTTCCCACAAATTGAGACTTAAGTCAGACAAAGAGAAGTTCTCAGCGCTGAGTTTATTGAGCAGAAGCAGAGTGCAGAGCAAAGAAGCTTTTGCAGAAAGACACACAAAAGGGGTCCCCCTCACAGTCAAGAAGGGACCCCGAACATACTTTTCCAGGGGTTTTTATACAATTTCAGAGCCTTCTCCGGTCACTATCGGACAACTACACCTCCAGGACCACCCACAGACTGCCCAGCTTTTGCTGAGCCCACCTGCACATTCAAGGCTTCATAAGCTCTTGTTACTTCCGCTTTTTCGCTCAGCTCCCTTCTCAGCTCGCTCTTACTACACCTGTTTCCGTTTTTAGCCTCTGCCTGGGCAGTGCCCGGGCATCAACAGGAAACCACAGCATCTCACATTACACTTTCTCCTGTTCTGCACCATAGAATTTGCAATTACAAGATAGCTGTTACATTTTTCTATTGATTCATATAATATATTGTATTTATTGATTATATATTGTATTTATAAGCTGATTAGCAGGCATGATTACATAATTTCGTCGATTACAGGGCTAGTCTGTCTAATCTACAATCCTCGGTACACGATATCATCAATTCAATATATTTTCTCTGTTCACATAAATTTTACCAAGTTTTCAGAATCTTATCTGTCTAAGATTAATACTTAATGGGTTATTAAAAGAAAAATAGAGCATCTTGGTCTCTCTGTTTCTTGTTGTATTAAAAAGACAAATCTCTCTCTTTGCCTGGTTAACATTTAAAAATCTAACCAATTGACATCTCAAGCTGATGTCCATATTTCATATTCCATTTTTCATATTCAAATATTCCATTAATTAGGTGTTCCACAAACAAAGATGTTAAACTGGTCTGTGTAGTCTGTGTAGCTGACAATAGTTGACAGTGGTCTTAAATGGCCTTCACAGTGCATTGACTAACCTCTCAAGATAGTTTCTATTTATATTAGTAAATAAATGACATTGAAGACAGTTTTCACATTTTACAATTACTTTCAGCATTGAACACTGTTGAACATGACCATCAAATCTTAACAGAATAGTCAATCCTAATGATAATTTTCAGATAGCTAATCTACTTTATTTAATTGAGCTACTATATAATAGATATCCTAACCAGTAGGTGAATAATCTTAACAGCTTTCTTTCACATAGTTGTGTCTAATTGGAACAAAGCTTTGTTTTGGGGTGGCTTACCGGTTTCTGTTGTCCATTTTCTATATTGTTATAGTTCGTTGTAATCCATTAATAGCTTTTTATGTAATTGACTCATTAAGCCAAAAATCCTCTTCATCCAGTAATGCAAAGACTTCAAGTGCTGCGTTCTCCAGGCATTCCCCCTCCATATTTGTTGAGATTTGTAGATAGGGGAAAAAGCTCTGTTCAAATCCTGTGCTTCTAAGAAGATCAAAATTGAGGCTTTCCTCTGGTTCTGAAGCAGGCAGTCCACAAGTTTGCAGACTAGAGTAAATGCTCTGTTCCAGATCAGAGCCAAAGCTAAGATCTCTCCTTTCCTCTGGAGAAAGCTTAATCTCTCAAGCAGTGCTAGATTCTGCATTCTCCAAGCCTTCCCTCTGAATATTTGTTGTTACTTGTGTATCAAGTTCCACGCTCTGATCCAGATTAAAGGCAGGACCCTCATCTGGTTCTAAATTGGCTCCCGGAAAGAACTTAACCAGTAGAGAATCAACAATATCCTGGAGTTTATCAATAATGTCCAAGTCTGACATTGGTTCCCGGCTCATTGTTAGTCGAACGGGTTAATCACTTCCAGAAAGGAGGGGGCGTAAAGAAATGCAGAGATGGGAAGAAGCGAAGGAGAAAAAAAAATCCAAGTCTTATCTGAAGAGTTTGCTTGAAAACATTAAGGCAAGGTCAAATAGTTTCCTTTAGCTCTCTCCGCCAGGCAGATGACTCCTTAAAACAGTTTATATGAATATAGAGGCTTTGAATAATATTGTCTTAAAGTTTAATTTCCCAAGGGACACTCGCAGCCGCCATTTCAGGAAGGGGGGAGTGAATACTTTTTGAAGCAGAAAAATATCCAAGCTCAGGAAAATAAGGGAGAATATAGAGTCTTAATTATGGCAGGGAAGTTTCCAAATATACAGTTATTATTTACATTGTCTGGAGTACGCAGTTTGAACCGCTGCCATGACAGATGGCAGACAGATTTTCCCCCAAACAGGAGATTAGGCAATTTCTGAAGCTATGAAGTTTGCCACTGCAATCCTTCGCAGCCCCCACATGCTTGCCTCTCTTCACCCCTCCATACAGGGGGGACTTACCCTTTCAGGTTCTGTTTATCAGGAGGAATTCCACCTGATAAGCCGGAGAGCTTATCAAGGTGTTTCACTGCGGCAAACCAGAACCGGAATTCTCCTCGACTCAGGTTTTTATAAACTATTTAAAATAGTTCTAGTTCTCAAATTAAAGATACTTTTTAATGGTATCTTGGAAGGAGAGAAGATACCATTATGCTGGAAACATTCATTAACAATTCTTATTCCAATACCTAATAAAGATTTAACAGATCCCAGTTCATTTCGACAGTATTTCTTTAAGAAATCAAGATACAATTATATTAAAGCTTTTGGTTGTGTAGAACGGCCAACTTTAAAGATTGTGATAAATAATTGGGGGTTTCATGAGAAATTTAGAGGATTGCTAGATCAGTATATACACTGATAATACATCCTGGGTAATAGTTAATGATGAGATATTGGACCAAATATCTCTGACCTGAGGCATTAGACAAGGTTGCCCCCTCTCTCTAGTACTATTTTGTTTAAAGATTGAAATGTTTGCAAATGCAATAAGGAACGATAATTTAATTACTGGACTGGGTATGGAAAATGAAGTACAGTGGACGTCTGACTTACGTGCTGCTTGACTTGTGGCATATTTGACCTGCGTCCTCTAGGGGCCTGTTTGACTTGCACCGCAGGCTCCGAGTTATGTCTCGTTGCCCCGGTGCAAGGCCCTGGAATTGGGCAGCAGCCAGGACCCAGCATCCCAGCTGCCGCCTCCAAACTGCTCTTCCCTTCTTCCTCTCCTCCAGTGGCGGTGGTGGTGGCTTCGGCGAGGCCAGCTCTGAGCACCCGGAGCTGGTCCTCGACCTCACCGCTGCTGCTGCTGGAGGAGAGATGGCAGGGAAATAAAAAAAGCGAAACCTGCAGAAGGTGATCCAAGGGGCAGCCGACATCAGCTGGAGCCCCGCTCAAGTTCTGCAAATGCACGTCAAAACCCTGGCCAGGAAGCATCCTTCATTAACTTTTCGGCTTCCTTCCTTTCACGAAGGTTGGGTTGTTTTTTTTGGGGGGGGGCATGCCTTACTCAAGCAAGACAGTCCCTTCCCCTCGGGCTCGTGTAGCTTAAGTAAGAAGAGGAAGCGGGTCAGGGTGGGGACGTTCCCCCTCAGCAAAGGCAGAGGTCAGCGCTGTCCCCTTGCCAAGCTCTGAGGTCCCACCTTTCAACCCACACATAACCCATTCCCAGGAGCAGATGAGACTGCTACTCACTACACTAATGGCAGCGTGAGGGGGTGGGGGTGGGAAGCCGTTGGGTGGGTGGGTGGAGGTGAAAGTTGGGGAGAGGGAAGGGACGTGGAGGGCCCCCCTTCGCACCCCTTTCCCCGCCTTTCTCCTCAGCCGGGGCTGGATGCTTTGTGAGGTCGGAGCCCTTCCTAGTGGGTTCAGCCGGTGGATCCCCGTCTCTCCCGCTCTGTCTGGCTGAGGGAGGCGGCCATCAAGGAAGCGGGCAGTGGCGCAGCTGGGAGGGAGGGGGAGGGGGGGCATCAGCTCTCAAAGCCTGGCAAGAGAGGCTTTCATGCTTTGGGACTGCGGTCTCAGCCACACGCGCACAGGTGTCAGCACCGGGATCATGTGTGGAGGGAAGGCAGTCGCCCATCTTCTAAACCGACGGTCTCTCTCTCTCTCTTCCTTGATGTGTTGTGGACACACAGAGCACAACCCAGCTAGCCAATCTTGGGAGCCAGCTGGTGTGGTACCCATGAAAACCCCTCGCCTTTCTCCTCTGTTCTCCTTAATTCTTTTGACTCCTCGTTCAGAGCAGAGGCAGGGCTAACCGGGCCTGACTCTTTTGTCTTCAGATACCATAGTCATACAAAGAACTCGAGGAAGTGGTGTGTTGTTTCCAAGTCATTTCCATTGCTCCTGTTTTGTGGAGGTGCACAGAGAGGGAAAATGCAGCAGTGATTCACTTTACTTTCTTTCAAGGCTGGAGATGAAATGAGGTCCCGGCCCTTCTTCCTCTCCTCGCTGAAGTCTGGAACAGATTAATCCACTTTCCCATTACTTTCTATGGGAAAAGTTCATTTGATTTAGGGCATGTTTGACTTATGTCTAGACCTCCGGAATGGATTAATGACGTAAGTCAAGGTTCCACATATATATTTATATTTGCGGATGATTCCTTATTGACAATTAAAAATCCAATTGAGAGTTTGAATAGAATTAAAAATCATTTGGACAGATTTGGATTGATAACTAGCTTATATGTAAACTGGCATTGATAACTTCCTTATATGTAAACTGGCAAAAATCACAAATAATGTCGTTGAATTGTAAAAGGCTGGAACAAGAAATGATTGTTGAATTATATGGGTGTAAGATAAATAAATCAATTAGATTTAGTAAAGACTAGACAAAAATTAAAACAATACAATTATAATAAATTAAAAAGAGAAATGAAGAATAAAATACAAGAATATTCTAGTTTGAAATTACAGTATCTTGGTTTGGAAGGATTGCATTGATGAAAATGAAAATTTCGCCAAAGATTAATTTCTTGTTTATGATGCTACCAGTACAGTTAACATTAGATGATACCAATTTTTTGGCAAGGTTTGATTAGTAGTTATTGTAATGAAGGTAAGAAAAATGAAAAATATTGGTATAGAGCTCAAAATAGAGGAGGTATAGGGTTACCAAATGTTAAAATTTATTATTTGGCAAATCAAATTAAAAATTTTAAACTGATTCACATTTCTTCATCATAATTGATTAGAATAGAGACAGAATCTACTTTTTATAAAAAGCCCAATGATCATAGAATACTTTTAGATTTAAAAAAAACCAGGTTGTGCTACTGATCGCCAATTTTCTATGAGGACATGGCACTTGAAGAAGAAGAATGATCATTCCACTAAATTTTGTAATATTGGCACTTCTCAAAAAATGCCTGCCTTCTTCTCACAATCAGAATGCTTGTCATTCAGCATTCACAGAATGTAGTCTCCTATTAAGCAATGACCTTTCACCTCTACCTTGCTCTGCCTAACTGGTTGTTCATAGTAGCTGCCCATCTCAGCTCTCTACTCTAAGGCACTCAGGTCCTTCTCTAACTGTGCTGTAACCCAATAAAAAAACTTTAAAATGATCTTGTCTGCTGGACTTTTTATTTAGGACCTCTGCTGCTCATCCACCTCAGAATCCACCAATTCACCAACCATTGTTTAAAAAATCTGCAAGAAACCATAGAAATCTTTTTCTATATAACTGGTATATTTGATTTTTATAAGGAGCCCCCCCCCCCCCCAGCTAACTAGAAAAGTGCTGAGTTGAAAGTTTCCATTATGTAATGAACACTCTGTTCAGATGAGCCCTTGGTGAGTTCTATCAAATAACACAGAACCCAAACAGCATTATTGAGTCCAGGCACATAATGGCACATCTCAGGCTTTCAGAAAATGTGAACTGATAGAAATGGGGTTTACATTTTCCCCATTATGCCATGGAGACATAAGAGCTGCAATGAGTTTTATAAAACTGTTCCCTAATCCACTGTAAAAAATTATGGAAAGAAATATATTATTATTCAGAAATACATGAATTCCTGGCAAAGGGGCACTGGCTTGTTTGCTAGAAGCCAAAGTTGTTGACTTAAGAGTTACTAAGACAGAGAGTTTGGTACATGATGTCTCCAGGGAGGTAATAGTGGGGTCCCAATCCAGGTGAGAGTTCCTATGTAATTATGAAAAATGAAGGGAGGCATCATTGCCAGACTAAGTGATACATTACAAAAGACCCATTTGTTGGCAGATGACCAGATACTCATTGAAGGCTGAAGGGCTGAAGAGTGCCCAAGTCAACAGTTTTCCATTTCAAGATATCAGGGCTAAACTAAAGAGACAGGGGTGCCCTTTTAGCATCACAGAAGGTAAGTCTTTGTGTAATAGTTGCAAAATAACACATATTAGCAAGTAAGATAGATTGTGTGAATTTCTTGCAATTTCTTTAATAATAATAATAATAATAATAATAATAATAATAATAATAATAATAATAATAATAATAATAATAATAATAATAATAATAATAATAATAAACCAGCTCCGACCAGTCCCCAGGGGTTGTGTGGTCAGTGCTTTAAAAATAAATTAAAAAAAAAACCCAGTACCTCCTGCCGAACAACCAGCTTAACACCCTCTCTCCCTCCCTCCCTCTCTGCCTGTCGGAGGAGCCCAGCAAGTCTGGCATGTGAATGAGTTGAGACACCCCAAGGCACACGCCACCAGATCACAAAAGTGATTTCAGCAGGGAGGGAGAGAATGGATCCCAGATCCCAGATCTCTTCAATGTCCCCTCTCCATCACTCACTTGTTCGCCGTGAACTGAGGCAGAGGTAGCGCAAGAGCAGCAGCTCCAGCAGCAGGGACGCTGACCGCTAAAGTGTGGCAGTAGCAGCGGCGATTTAACCACGGCAGCCAAAACAAATGGGGGCTTCACTATTTATCAGCGGCAGCCGGAGCAGGCTGGCTCAAAGCGGCCGACGAGTGCACCTGCCCCCTTGCAGCATGGACGCTGCTGCGGCTCCCTTCCCAGGGCTGCCTGGCCACTGCCACTGGCGCCGCTGCAGCCAGGGTGCTTCCTGCTCCTACTAGTGCTGCTGCCACTCCCAAACGCTTGGTGGCCACCATCAGAGCCATGAAGGCAGCGTGGCTGCTGCTCCTGCTGAGCGGCTGCGTACTGCTGCTGGAGCCAGTGGGCCGGGCTGGATGGTGGGCAGCCGCCGCTACCCACCCAGGAAGCTCATCCCGCTCGCCTACAAGCAGTTCAGCCCCAACATGCCTGAGAAGACGTTGGGGGCAAGCAGCAAGTACGAGGGCAAGATCGTCTGCAACTCGGAGCAATTCAGGAGCTCACGCCCAACTACAACCCGAGCCGCTGCCGATGGTAAGTAAGAACCCGAACCGGTTTGGGTTCGTACGATTTTTTTTAAAAAAACTTGTACGAACCCAAAGCGAACCGAGGGTGGCCACGAACCAGACGAACCCGAACCATGGTTTTTCTGGTTTGTGCCCACCTCTACTATATGCCTTATTTCTGTTTCTTTCACTCATATACTTGATGACTAAAAAAAAACTGATGAATACAGAAAACATGAACAGTCATGCAACATCCTGTGTGCTAAGCTTGTGAGAATGGGCACTGGTGTGGGGAAGCAGATGAGTACTCATTTGTTAGTCACAGCCTTCTCCTGCTGAAATACCTTTCCTACTACAGTGGTACCTCTACTTATGAGCAGCTCTACTTACAAGCAATTTCACTTAAGAGTAGAAAACTGCTGGTGTTTTAACTGCTGCCTTACAAATTTTAGATGCGGTCTGCTCTACTTATATATATTTTTAAAAATATTTATTTATTTTATTTTTTAGATACAGCTGCTCTACTTATGAGTTGTTCGACTCGCATGCATTTGGAACAGATTCATAGAATCATAGAGTTGGAAGAGACCTCAAGGGCCATCTAGTCCAACCCCCTGCCATGCAGGAACCTCATCACAATATTTCCGATAGATGGCCATCCAGCCTCTGCTTAAAAACCACCAAAGAAGGAGACTCCACCACCCTCCATGGCAGCATATTCCACTGCCGAACAGCTCTAACTGTCATGAAGGTCTTCCTAATGTTCAAATGGAATCTTTTTTTCTGTAGTTTGAAACCATTACCCCGAGTCCTAGTCTCTGAAGCCATGGAAAACAAACCTGTTCCCTCTTCAATATGACATCCTTTCAAATATTTAAACATAGCTATCATATCCCCTCTCAGTCTTCTTTTTGAAAGGCTAAACATTCCCAGTTCCCTAAGCCGTTTCTCATAAGACATTTCCTCCAGACCCTCAACCATCCTGGTAGCCCTCCTCTGCACCCGCTCAAGGTTGTCAACATCCTTTTTAAATTGAGCCGCACAGAACTGGACACAGTACTCCAGGTGTGGTCTGACCAGAGCAGAATAGAGTGGTACTATCACTCTCCTTGATCTAGACACTATGGTTCTGTTGATGCAACCAAGAACCGCATTGGCTTTCCTGGCCGCCGCATCACACTGCTGACTAGTGTTCAATTTGTGGTTCACCAAGACTCCCAAATCCCTTTCACAGGTACTATTCTCCAGCCAAGTATCTTCCCACATCCTATATCTGTGCAATTCATTCTTTTTACCTAGATGTAGCACCCTACATTTCCCTCTGTTGAAATTCATTCCGTTGGCTTTGGCCCAGCACTCTAATCTGTCAAGGTCTTTTTGGATTTTCATCCTATCCTCTAGGGAATTTGCAGCCCCTCCCAATTTGGTATCATCTGCAAATTAAATTAGCATACTCTCTATTCCTTCCTCCAAGTAATTAATAAAGATATTGAACAGATTAAACTCATAAGTAGAGGTACCACTGTATATAAAACCAATTTCTTCAATCTACCAAATGGGAATGCCAAGTCTCTGTCATCCATTGTTTGTTGTTACCTTCATTGTGTCATAAGAACATAAATAAATCATATAAATTTTATTGCGTGGCTCACTGGGCCATTGCAAAGTGCATCAAGTAAAAACAGTACAATAACAGCATGCGAGTCATATAAAGTAACAGTACAAATAGATAAAAAGGGGCCTGAGGGTACAGAGACCTAGATATCAATTTGACTATTAGAAGTAGTTAAAAGAACTTTCATTTTAATAAGTCAAGAACAGAATCTTGCCATTCGAAACGTAACAAATTTATCTCTATCACAGAGTAAGATTTTGAGCTTTTCTTCATCAGATCTACCAGGATATTTTTCTAAGATGAATTTCAAGAGTCTTTCACGATGGATTCCAAATAGTGGGCAATAAAGCACAACATGTACCAAGTTCTCGATGGATTTATTATCACAAGAGCAGACTCTTTTATGGTATGGGGATTGTGTATAATGGCCCTTTAGATAGGCAAGTGGTAGCATATCAAGACGAGCCCGAGTAAATGCTTTTCTATGTTCAAAGTTCGTTAGATCAACAAAATAAGATGGGCGATTTAGAGGCTTAGGTGTAATGTTCTTATAAAAAAAAGGGGCTGTTTTTAGAGTGCTAAGCGAACCTATATCTGTTTGAACACAGAGGTCAGATAATCTTTGCTTTAGTAAGCGTTTAGCTGCTGTCAATCCAAGGTGTCTCACATGCTCTTGGGAAGAACCAAGTTTGGCTTCTAGATTCAGTAAAAAAAATTTCCATGATCCAGAGTTCATCTCCCCATAGGATGATGTTAAAAATTCAGAGCGGGTAATAAACAGGATTTTCAGCCAATAATTAATTATTGATTTGTTAATTAGTGTTGTTATTGACATTAATGCCAATTCTAATCTGGCTAGTGCAGAAGGAGTTGATGGGGGTACTGCCAACAATAGACGGGCAAATTTATTTTGGGTTACTTCAAGGGGGTATAAATTTCCCATTCCCCATACTTCAGCACCGTACAAAATCTGGGGAAGTAGCTTGGTTTTATAAATTTCGCAGATGGGAGGAATCAGGAGGCCTCCTTTGGTCCTACAGAATCCTAGTAATCCAAACATGGCCTTCTCAAATTTCTGTTTTGCAAAGTCAATCTGTGAAGCCCAGGAGCCTGATTGATGGAACATCACGCCTAAGTATTTGAAATGGGTTACCTGTTCCAGTATTCTCCCATCCATCATCCATTTATGAACTTGAGGTCTTCTACTGAAAACCATAATTTTGGTTTTCTCATAGTTGATGTTGAGAGAATTTTCTATACAGTAGTTACTAAATTGTTTCTGGAGCCTTCTGAGGCCTATTTGTGTGTGGGATATTAGCAGAGTGTCATCTGCATAAAGTAATATTGATATAGCCTTTCCACCTACTCTGTCAGGAAAGAATTGTAAACCTGTTAAGCTAACCACCATATCATTAACATATAGATTGAAAAGCAAAGGAGCAAGAACACAGCCTTGGCGAACACCTTTAGATGTTTTAACAGTGTTGGATAATTGGCCAGAGATGCCGACTCTAATCTTAAGGGAAGAGTCAGTGTGCAGATCTTTAATTCTTTCCAACAATCTGGGGTCTATTTTAAGGTTAATAAGTTTTTCCCACAAGCGACCTCTTGGAATGGAGTCAAAGGCAGCTTTAAGATCGATAAATGCTACATATAGTTGCTTTGAAGGTCTAATAGAATATTTATTGATTAGATGGTTTAACAAGAGAATATGGTCCAGCGTGGAATGTCCTTCCCTAAAACCAATCTGTTCAGGAGCTAAAATGTTATTTTCTCTTACCCAGTCTTCCAGTTTTAAGCTGCCAAGGTATAATTATTTGTTTGAGAAACTGTGCTGGAAGAGAGCTTTGTGGGTACCTATGACAGCCACAAGTGGATCCTAATTAGAGTTGGGCATAAAGCAAATTGTCCTGAATTTCAAAACTTCATTGGCGTGGCATCACATATGCTATGCATACCTTCTCCATGCATCATTTCCACACCCCACCATACCCCAGGAAGCTGCCCTACTAAATTCCTCCCTATGTCATCTTTCTGGTCTGCATGTCCAGTTGGGACAGCCGTCTGGGTTTTCCTTTCTAGCTTCTTCCTGCAGCTGGCCACTCAGATGAGGAGGGAGGATGGGGAGCCTGCTTGCATGGCCAATTTGGCACAAATTCTGAGAATTCAGATCAAAATGCTTCATGCTAATCTCTGGTCCTAAATCAAATCAAGCCTGATATATATCTGGAGGAAAAATTATTGAAACTGATGGCATATCTTGAGAAGGCAAGATTGTATTGAAAAGACAATAATACTAAAGAAGGTTGAAAACAGAACAGATGAAGGGAAAGATGAAGGCCAAATATGAGATTGACTGACTCCCAAACGGAAGTCACATGCTTGAATTTATGAGAGGTGAGCAGGGATGTTGAGAACAAGACATTTTGAAGACTGTTTGTTCATAGGGTCACCATAACTTGCGGACAACTTAGGATCATAGAATTTTAGAATTTAAGAATAATTGAGTTGAAAGCTGCCTCTAAAGCTATTCAAACCAGTCGCCTGCTCAATGCAGGGATCCAAATCAAAGTAGATCTGGTAGCTGCTCAGTCATGGCATGGCAATTGCAAACTGAATAAATCAGTTAGGTTTTCTTTCTCTATCTTTTGTTTAAATTACCCAGGTAGCCAGCACAACTCATCAGTTAAAACCTCTTTGGTGATGGATGTAAGGAAATAAGCATGATGGGACATGGTATGATTTCTAAAGCTCAATAATAACTGTACACTATGACATTGCTTAGACTATTATCTAAGGTATGCAAAATATAGCCATAATAAGGCTTCTGAGCAGAGAGAACTCAGCTACTATTAGTGAATTGCTTCACGTGATACCTGGAAGCTTCCAAGCAAGAAGAAGGGGAGAAGAGGGAGAACCCATGATTTTTGCTTAGGATCACTTTGAGCAATGATGCCTGAAGCAGTTAGTTGGGTTAGCATAATTAGATTAGTCAGGATGGCACCATGTAACCAGAAAAAGAGAGGGTAGTTTAGTCTTTATTATTTTTAGGGAAATTTATATCTGGGGTCTGATAAGTGTTTTGGTCTTTTTTGAATCTTTTTGCAAGTACTGTATAACTTTCTTTTGCAACTTAATCGAAAAATAAAACTATTTTTTAATAGATGGCCTCAAGAAGAAATTTGTTTTTTTAAATAAACACAAACAACCCAAGGGGAATCGAAAGGGGTATCACCTCTGAAATGTTTTGCCTTAGAGAGAAGGAAATCTCTTGGTGTTTTGCCCTTGGCCTGTAATCAGTCCTTTTGATTTACCGCACAATGGATAGCTTAGCTTTGGGACCAAACCCCTGCATGAGTCAGGCTTTTGCTGGATGTAACGACCTCAAAGAAAGCTCCATATCCTCTTTGCAAGTCTGGGGAAAGCAGCATCTTCTGAACCTGCCACATGTGATTCCAAACATGGCAAGACCACGAGTAGGTCCTTTCTGCAGGACATCTAGATAACTAGGCAAGATCCTATGCATGGGGGCTGACTTTCAAACAGCCTGGTCTCGCACCATGTTGGACCTCCTTAGGTCATAATAGATAGGGCTTGATTTATGCCTAATAAAGGCCTGGAACCCAGGGAAGCTATCCTAACAAAAATAATCCTGTTTCCTATAACTGCATCCAGCCAATGTCTGAGTGCAGTGCTCTGAGGAAGAGCTGAAGCTTCAGAAATAGATATGGGCATGAACCAAAAAAAAAGGTGATTCATTTTTGTTTGATTCGTTTTAGGGTTTGTTTCATTTTGTTTTTAATGAATTTTTTTGAAAAATTCATTTTGTTGGTTCATTGGTTCATTATTCGTTTCCCCCCGCTTTGCGCGATTTAATCCATTTGACAACGCGGGGGCAGGAAAAAACATTCAGAAAAACCCACAGACGTTGACAACAAGTGCACAAACTGGACTGGCAGCATCCCCATCCTCATCAGCCAGATCATCATCATCATCTTCAATCAACAACACATCATCCTTACTGGGCAGCAGTGGTGCTGGCAGCGGCTCGGTTGGTGCTCCTTTTTATTTTTTTGATTTATTTTTATTTTATTTTTTATTGTGTATATATATTACTGCCGACCACGTGGCCCACACTATTTTTATTTTTTAATTTTATTTATTTATTTATTTATTTATTTGGCTTATATACCACCCATCCAGACCTAGGGCTACTCTGGGCAGTTTACAACATGTAATAACATAACAATTAAACAAAGGAATACATTTTAAAAACCAAAATACAAGATACATAATAACATAAAGTATACATAAATCCACAAAAAACTAAAATGAAGCTAAAAATGGCAAGAGATTGATAAAAGGGGGGGGGGAGAGAAGAGAAGAAAAGTGGTTAAAATAGTGCCTTATTAAATGTTTGAATAATCAGGGAATGCCATTCTATACAACCAGGTCTTCAATAGTTTTTTTAAAAGTTTGAAGTGAGGGTGCCAGCACGGGGGTAATATTTTGGTGCCATCTTTGCCCTGTTAGAAGTCTGGCAGCTGTATTCTGCACTAGCTGCAATCTCCGCATTTAACCTCTAGGGCAGCCCCATGTAGAGAGCACTACAGTAGTCTGTTCTTGAGATTACAGGTGCATGAACCAGCATAGTTAACGCCCTGATGTCAAGGAGGGCCCGCAGCTGGGCAATACTCTGCAGATGGCAATGAGCGGAAGGGACCACCGATGCCACCTGGGTTTCCATGGTAAGCGCTGGGTCCAGTAGGACACCCAAACTGCGGACCCCATCCTTCACGGAGAGAGTCACCCCCCAAAAAGTGATGGAGTTCTCCAACCCACAGACACCAGGGGGCCCCACACGCAGGATCTCCATCTTGCCCGGATTCAACCTCAGCCTATTAGCCCCCATCCAATCCAAGACAGCCGCCAGGCATCGCTCAAAGGACGGAACGGCATCCACTGCAGAAGATGGAAAGGAAATATAGAGCTGGGTGTCATCCGCATATTGGTGACACGAAGTTCCATACCCCCTTATAACCCTTCCCAGCAGCCTCATATAAATGTTGAAGAGCATGGGAGAGATGACCGAGCCCTGTGGCACCCCACAATTGAGGGACAAGGAGCGGAGGTCATCTCACCCAGCTGCACTCGCTGGGGGCAGTCCTCCAAGAAGGATTGGAACCACTGCAAAGCAGTGCCTCCAATCCCAAACTTTGAGAGCCTCCCCAGGAGGATACCGTGGTCGATGGTATCAAAGGCCGCTGAGAGGTCAAGGAGGACCAACACGGATGTTTTGCCCCTGTCAGACTCCCTCAAATGGTCATCATGCAGGGTGACCAATGCTATTTCCGTACTATGGCGCGGCCTGAAGCCCAACTGAAAAGGATTGAGGGCATTTGTGTCATCCAGAAGACCCTGAAGCTGATCTGCCACCACCCTCTCCAGGACCTTGCTCATATAAGAAATATTGGCAACAGGCCTATAGTTATCAATTTGGTCTGCCGCCACATTAGGTTTTTTCTGAATGGGCCTAATGAGAGTCTCCTTGAGGGCCGGGGGAACCCTGCCCTCAAGGAGAGACCCATTAAGTATTACTGTGGCCCATTCATTCATAATTGGCCTGGCTGCTTTTATTAACCAGGCCAGGCAAGGATCCAAGGAGGAGGAGGTGGCCCGACAGCAATCAAGGGCTCTGTCCACTTCTGTCTGTGTCACTGGCTGAAAGCTGGAAAGTGATGCCGGGCAAAGTGATGCACTGGACATCTCGGCTCGATCTACTGTTTGTAAATGGTGGTTCAGGTCCCAGTGGATGGTCTCCACTTTAGTCTTAAAGAATGCTGCAAATTGGTCACAGGAAATACTAGGGGGAGGCCTTTCACTGTGACCAACCCTGGATAGATCACGCACTGTGCAAAACAATTCGGCCTGATGATTTTGTGCTTTGCTTATCCGGGTAGCGAAGTAAGATCTTCTTGTGGCCGTGATCTTAGCTAGATAGATGAATGATGCGATCTTTACAGCTGATAGATGATTTTCCATCGGGGCCTGCCTCCAGATGCTCTATAGCCTCCTCCGATTTCGCTTTAAGGCCCGCAGCTCCTGGTTAAACCATGCAGCTGGGTGGGCCATGTGATGGAGGGGGCGTTTGGGTGCAATCGTGTCCACTGCCCTGGTGGCAGCAGTATGCCAACTATCCACCAGAGCATTGACAGGAGCACCAACCAGTTCAGTGGGTAACCCACCCATAGCATCCTGGAAACCAATAGGATCCAGTAGCCTGTGTGGGTCCAAGGTCCCTGCTGGGAGGGGGTGCCACTGTGAGGCTGCATTTAATCAGGTAGTGGTCCAACCATGACAAGGGGACTGACTCAAGGTCAGTCACCATCAGACCACTCTCTCTCTCTGTGCATTTGTAAAAACCAAATCTAATGTATGTCCTGCCACATGAGTAGGGCCGTTGACAAGTTGGGGCATATCCAAGGAAGCCATGGTTTCCAAGAACTCTAGAGCTGGACCCGAAACCTGAGCCTCTGCATGGATGTTGAAGTCCTCCAGAACTATAAGCCTGGGAGACCTCAACAATGGTGGGTTTTATTAGAGGCTGACCTGGCATTCAGCAACACAGCTGTAGTGCAGGCTGGTCAGCTTTTTTTCCTACTCGCCCCTCCCTGCAGCCAGGAAGACCAGACCTCCAACTAGGAAGGACCAGCACCAGGTAGGAGACATCTCTGGCGCCACCATTAATGAACCGAACAGAACCGAACCAATTTTTTTTTATTTAGTTTTATTCTAAATTCACTATGGGATCCATTATTCATTTCATTAGGTAAAAAAATGAATAACGAAAAACAAAATGAACTAAAAGTTCATTTCGTGCCCATCTCTATTCAGAAACCTTTCAAATAGAACACCATATCGTGCATATTACAGTAGTCCAAATGAGATCAAACTAATCAAGGCACCTGGTATTGTGGCCAGATCTGATATAACTTTGTAGGAGTGTACAATTTGATTTATATTACTTTGATGTCTTTCTGACAATTAAAACCAGTTTGGGAAGCGACGCTGCAACTGATTCAATTTCCATTCTGGTTGTGGAGCACACTCTTGGTTAAATTTCTGTGTTTTTAAAAATATATATACTGGTATGTGACACATCACAAAATCAAGTTTGTACAAGAAGAACCCTGGTGTCCTAATAGTTGTCCATAGAAACCCTGGGGAAACCCACGGAAGGTTCAGCAGGAAGGGAGCTGAAGGTGGAGCTAATCTGGATGCTGTTTCCCAGGTGGGAGAAGAGTCCACAGGTCCTTGTTTGCACCCACACGAGCCACTTGGCACTATTGCTTCCAACAGGGGGAATCCCCTGGCTATGGGACCTTTGACAGCTGCTTCTTGCTTCCCTGCTGTTTAGGGATGTGCTAGTGTGAGAACAGCCACATGTGAAGGAATTAGACATGGCCACGACTTGGCAAAATCCTCGTTTCCGTTCTCGTTCTTCGTGCTCGTTACGTAACGAGGAACGAGAACGACAATTACTCCGCTCCAACTCGAACCCGACCCGATAAAGATAAATTGGGTCTGATTTGTCGTTGTCGCGCATGGCATCGCGGCGCCGGCGATCGCGCGATGCCAAGCGGCGCAGCACAGAAAAAAAGTTTTAAAAATAAATAAATAAACCCGATTCCCGCCGGCCATAAAAGCAGGCGAAAATATGCCTGCCTCAGTGAGGGCACCTACCAGAGAGGGGTGGTTTCTGGGGGGGTCCCTGGCCTCCCCCCTCTCCTGTCCTGGGCTGCTGGGGTGGGGCATCGTCGTCTCCATTTGCCATGCGGTGGAGGGGATCCCAAATGGCGACCACAATATTTATTTTTAAATCGTGGTCCAAAAACCCACCAAAGCACCACAGAAACATTTGAAAATTCGGTATTTTAAATGCCTGATTTTTTATAGTAGCAGCAGTGGGTTTTTCTTGCAACAAAACGTCTCCATTTATTTTATTTTATTTTATTTTTATTTTTTTACACCTGCACACGCACAGTGATGGGCTGGCCATGGGATGGGACCATGCAAATTTTTGGAGCCATTCCACCAATCGCATGGCCAGGTTTTGCTGAGACTTCTGGATGTGCCAGAGAGGGCATAAAAAGCCCACCAATCCTAAGCCTAAGCCTAAGCCTAAGCCTAAGCCTAAACCTAACCCATACGCCAGTACACTGTCTTCTTAGTGGGTCAGAGACACCCAGAGGTGCAGCCCACTAACCCACCCTAACCTTAACCGTTACCCTAACCCTAGCCCTTACCCTAACCCTAACCCTAAGCCAGATTTGTACGCAAGTACACTTCCCTTCTTAGTGGGTCAGAGTGGTGCATCGAAAGGTGCCTCCAACTCCAGACCCACTTCCCCCCTTGTAACCTGTACGCCAGTATGCTTTCCTTCTTAGTGAGTCAGAGTCAGCGCCGAGAGAGGTGCCTCTGACACACTAACGCCCCCCCCAACCCTGGCTAAATATGGCTATAGCTATTAATGGCTATAATGTTCTTAGTGAGACAGCGAAGTGCCGACGAGGTTTCCTGTCACACTAACAACCTAACATAATTGGCAGTGGCTACTGGCTACGCGTTACGCTTCCCTTGCCTTCTGGGTCAACTCAGAGGGAGGCACCCAGAGAGGTGCCTCCCAGAGGCCCCCCCCCAACCTGTACAAACGACAGACAACAAACGGAACGACAAATTTTTGAAAATTTTCGCGAAGAACGGAAACGACCCGAAACGGGCCCTTCCCGACAAACGACAACTCGAAACGTAATTTTTTCTGGTCGTGCCCATCTCTGGAAGGAATGCTTCCCAACTGCTCTCCAGGCCAGTGGGTCTATCAGCCATATCTTGGGATGATGCTCCTAGCACAGTGTTGGCAAATATATGGCATGGGTGCCAAAGGTGGCATGTGGAGCACTTTCTGTAGGCATGCAAACATTGCTCCCTCACAGTCATGGCACTTCTCCCTCTGCTCGGAGCATGTCACAGTGCTCCGTGCAGAGAGACAGGCAAAAGGGAGGCAGCAACTTGTGGGTTCCTTCGTAGTCCCAGTTTGCTCTCAAGCCATCCCACCTTTGGGATGTCCAGAGTGGTGTGGCTGGAGAGTAAACTGGGGCTACAAATGAGCCCACAAGCTGCCACCACTCCCCCTGACTTTCCCGACGGTGTAGCACCCCATCCACCTCTCTGCCCAGGGTAGAGGGTTCTGAGCTATCTGTGACACATCACGAAAGAGATCTTGGCAGACAGCTCAATGAAAGTGCCTACCCAGTCTGTGGCCGTGGGGAAGAAAGCCAATTCCATGCTAGGTTTAATCAAAAATGTGATTGAAAGTAAAACAACCAACATTATAATGCCATTGTACAAAATGATAGTAAGGCCACACCTGGAGTATTGTGTACAATTCTGATCATTGCATTTTAAAAAGATATAGTGAAACTGGAAAAGGTGCAGAAGAGAGCAACTAAAATGATTACTGATCACCTCCCTTATGAGGAAAGGTTGCAGCATTTGGGGCTCTTTAGTCTGGAAAAAAGGTGCCTGAGGGGGGGTATGATTAAGAAATACAAAATTAACTAGGGGACATCCATGAAAACTGAGGGTTGGGTGAGTGAGAACAGACAAAAGAAAATACTTTTTTACCCAGCATATTGTTAGTCTGTAGGGCTTCCTGTCACCGGATGTGGTGATAGTATCTGACCTGGATGCCTTCAAAAGGGGATTAGACAAATTCCAGAAGGAAAAGTCCATCACAGGTTGCAAGCCATGATGGGGATGTGTCATCTCCAGGCTTAAAAACAAGGCACTTCAAAGGCCAAATGCACGGGAGTTGTGTCGGGAGACAGATATCTACTTTGTGTGCTCCTGGGCACAGTTGGTGGGGCCGCTGTGAGATACAGGAAGCTGGACTAGATGGGCCCTTGGCCTAATGCAGCGATTTAGACCGCTGTCTCACCAGGGCGAAGATCTGGATATTGTGAAATGCCAGCTTTTCTCTTGAAGATGTGCATTCTGCGTTCCCACTACAAGGAAGTTTTTTTTTTAAAAAAAAATGCCGGCCAGCCCCAGGACAAGCTGGTCAGTGCTGGGGGGGGGGGGGAAGAATTATTATTATTTTTAAAAAAAGCACCGGCCAGCCCCAGGACGAGCTGGTTGACGCTAGGAAATATATATATATATATATATTTAAAAGTGCTGACAGCCCAAAGGTCAGCTGGTCAGTGCTGGGGGGAGGTGAATTTAAAAAATAAATAAAGCTTGTCAGCGCTGGGGGTGGGGAATTAAAAAACATTTTTTTTAAAAAAAAAGCACGGACCAGCACCAGGAAGAGCTGGTTAGTGCTAACGAGACCCAAAAAAGCAGAAAATGGAATCATATGTGAGCTCCCACTGACTTTTGGCTTACATTTTTTACCAGAGCAAAAAATTCCCAACTTTTCCAGTAAGTCTTGGAAAACTTGATAAATGGGGCATAACCAGGTGTTTTTTTAAAAGCCTGGTGGCCATGGGGACAGGGGTGTGGCATGGGGAGGGCAAGGGGGTGGGGTGCCAAATCACCTACCACCCCTTGCCGCCCCCACCCACCATCTCCAATTACTCTTGAGTAAAGGCACAAACATGCCTGGTGCATCCGGGCTGCCCCTCGCCGCTGCCACTGCGTTCAGCCTCACCTCCCCAAACCTTGCTGCTGCCTTGGCCGCAGGGGTGGCCTGGCTTGGTGCCCTATCTGCCCGGCAGCATATGAATAGCCCCAAGGGTGCTGGGGCCACCACCGCTGCCGCCACCATTGTTATGCCAGGCCATGGAGAGTAGCAGGGGGCTCGCTGGCTGGGGCTGCCGCTGCAGGAGGCAGACAGTGCTGCTGAGGCTTGGAGCTGCTCAGAGGGGGGTGAGTGGGTTTGGCAGGGCGGCCTGGCAGAGCCCGGTGGCCTGTTTGCCGTGGGGGGCACCTCTGCCATGCCCGTCTCCGTCCAAGGTGGTGGGGGCAGGCTGGCGCCACGGGAGGAGGGGACGCCCCCTGGGCAGCTCGGGTGGGCTGAGAGGGAGTGGCGGCTCTTCTGTATGTTGACCTGGGGGATCGGCGCAAAAACTGACTTTTCCCCTGGGCTCTGGAAGCCCTAGCTACACCTGTGCGTGGGGACAAGATTTTTGGAAACACTTTACTTTGAAATTTAATCAGCATTTTAAAGGATGTGTGATAGAGTTCTTAGAAGAAAAATAGTGGTTCCTCTGACACCAAAAATCCACATGGATTCAAATTAAGATGACAGCAGCATTCACACCAACAAAATTGAATTGAAGTGTTTGAAAATTTGATCCAATGTATTTTTAAAGCCTTTTAAAAATCCATTTGGAGCCCAAATAAATTGATTTCACTTATATATTATGTGTCTGGGAATATATAAATTTATAAATTGGCTTAAATAATGCTAAAATCAATTTAACTGTAATTCTTATTCTCAGTGGAATTTAGCTGTGCAAATACAGTTCTAGTTCCCACAAAAACCTGGTGTGAATCCAGGAATATTACAGGGAAGCCTACTGCTCCAAAATGAGCAAAATGAGTTTAATTCTGTTCGTGTAGCTATATTGTGGACAAATTTAAAACAAGCTCCTTTGTCCAATTTCCCCCGCATTCTTTGATGATTTTTAGATTGTAAAAAGTGGTTGGCTCCAAGTTGACATCCAAGAACTGGAAAAGACAGACAAAAACAGTACTGAAAAGCCATCATCCCTCATCTTAGAGCAATTATTACAGGTAACTTCTGCAAACTCAAGGGAAGCTGAAAATTGAAACAAAGACAATTATGGAGATCAATCAGCCAAATTCTCCAGAAGCTTTGTTTTACTGAGTTTTTTTAAGAAGGAAAATCCAATTTTAGGATTAAAAAATAATAAATATGAGTTTTGCTTTTTGCTAAGGTTCCACAGGCTGGATGTTAAAGGAAATGTTAAAAATGGAAAAGGCAAAATCTTGGCTGAGGATGTTCTGTTGTGCTTATTCACCAAATTCCTGTGGGCATGCAAAATGGCTGTCTCTAATGTAGATTTGCCTTTTTTCACAGGCAGTGTGTATAGTGCAGATGAGTCCCAAAACCTTTATATTTTGTCTGTTTATGGCATGACCACTGAGTGGGTCCTGTCCACTTGCTGACCATTCCAATGATGTGTGGGAGCTACTCTGTGACTTGGGACCATAAAAGCACTTCTTGTTATTTCACATCTCATGAGCTGACAGAGGGTAACACTGGGGTGACATGTCTAGAAAGGGGTTGGATTTCTAACAACAGCAGAGCTATAAACCATCTGCCCTCTTAGGACTACGTACTACTAGCAACCCTGTATGTCTACCTAGGCAACTACAGTATTGAGGATATGGTGGGCAAATATGGTTATGTTGTAGAACTGACAGTACCACAGTGAATGTGATACTTCAGAAAGAAATTGAGCTGTAATCATTAAATTTTACCTTAGCCTTTGAAGTCCAATATACTTTCTACTACATTATCTCTTCATGACAACTTTTGCAGAGGTTGCAGTTTTTCAGGCCAAAGTACCTCTTGAGGTAAAGACTGATAAGCTTTCTAAGCAGACCTTGAAATAATTGCTTCAGGCATTATTTACTCACTCCACCTGCTCCTCTGTACAACCAAGATAAAGACAAGGTAACTGGAATTTGAAACTGTACAATAGTCAAGAAAATAAATTCAAATATATTTTAAAAGCTATTTAAATGAGAATTACAGAATCTGTTGCTTGTTTTGTGTGGCTTGTTTGTTTCTGTTTGATATTTTCTGCATGTATTGAATTGGCTCACAAAAAGGAAGCCACTCTCGTAAAGCTTACAGTACATTAATCCTTTGCACACAGATAACCTTTGATTGATATGTGCCAAACAAAGCTTGCAGACGTAGACTCCCCACATGCTCAAATAAAACTCTGTCACTGCAACAAACATTTGCTTCCATAATAGCAGTTGTGAGTGAGTGTAAATAAAATTTGTTTTTGAAGCTTGCATAGTAATGAAAGTCTATTGATGTGTGATCTACTGTATTTAGTAGAAAGAGCTAATTTTCAGCTGTGCTGTTAGCATTGTCTGTGATGTTGGAAATAATGTTTGTGATCTGTGTGAATGAATGGATGGAGGGCAGGGGGGAGTGTGACGTGTGGAATATTTAAAGGCAAAGCATTGTCCTCTGATTGGTTCTTTGGAAGTGAATACTGTAGATATAAGTGGGAAACTGCATCCTTTTCTTTGTAACTGTCACAAAGCAAGCAGACAGGAGAAGGAGATAGGCAAATCTGCCCCACAGTAAGTAAGTCTTGACTTCGTAAGCTTAACAATCATATGTTGCTCCTGTATACGTTAGGGTTTTTTTTCCCCAAACAACTGTGACTTGAACTTAATATTATGCAGAGCAAAATAGAAATGTCAGATGTGTAGATGTAATATATCATCTGTATAAAAAGTAAGTGAACCGTTTATCTGGCTTTAGCAGTGGCAGACAGTCAAGGAAGTGGTTAAAATAATGGCATATTATTGTACTTAATTCTTGATAATGAAATTAGTCCCTAACAAGTAATAAATGATCCATTCTATAGGAACTTAGATAAAACACATTTGCAGCTCAAGGTTGAAGCAAGATGAAAGTATAAAATATTGTAGTATTAATAGTGGTGGTGTGGCAGTAATAGCAGTAGTTGTTTAGGCTACGCAGAAGCCAAAGGTTGTGCATTGTCTTGAAATTTACTATTCCAATCTATAGCAAATAACACAGTTTTTCTAATTAAATTTCTCTCTACTAGCTGTCAGATCTTTTGCCCCCCCTTACATCAGCTGTGCCAAAAGTACTACAGCCACTGCAGTTTATTTACCACTTCATAAAATGTTATCTTGCCCCCAACTTTCCAACAGACTGGTATTTTTGTGACCTATAGTTTTAGAAAGCATATTAATAGTTCAAATGTTTTAAAATGTGCATGGCATCTCCTGTACATAGAAAAGAGATAAGAAATAAATGACCTCACTGACAACTATTACGCTGCAAAAGTACACATTTTAAACACAGGGGACTCAACTATGACTGGAACTGTATTTTCATTAAATTTTATTTCATTTTAAAATTAACCAGAGTTCCACAATTCATTGCCTCCGAGGCCAGTGCGCCAACAAGTTATTTACCCCATATGTAAGACTCCTGTTTTATGGCATTAGTTAACTACCCATTTACCTAGGTTAAACAAAACTTCTTATTTTTCCTGGTGACAGTCTAATGATTAGATCTCTTGATGTAACTGGATACATTCTTTTAAGTGTCTCTAGAGCGGATATTATCTCTGCTCTTTTCAAAACATTTTAATAATTCATTTTTACTGGGTCTATCTTGTATTTAATTCTTAATAAAGTTCCTTAGATGTGAACAGTATATTCACAAGTAATTCTAACTGTAAAACATAGCTTAAGACAAATTAACAGGACATGAGAATATAAATAGCTTTGGGAATGAGTGTCCATGAAACATCCATTCCTCTTGCACTATGGGAGTGGATGATGGGGACCAAGTACCTAGTAGATCCACAGCGATGGGGGAGTTGCTTTGAGGCTGGGGTTCATTTCTGGTTATTGTGCCCAAACATCTAATTGTGAAGCAAACAGATTTTCACAAATTTGATTCTCAGAGTATTTAATTCAGTCTTTCAGCTAGTATCTGGAGATTGGCAGAGCAGCAGGAAATGTGAAAGATCGTGTAGAATATAAATGTTTGATTATATTGGCCTGCATATATTTATTATTACATGCTGGTAACACTCATATCTACCTTTCCTTCAATTTGCTCAAGAAAGTCAACAAGTTCACGTGTTCTTAATCCTAGCCAGTTACCCAGCTTTGTCAGATGTTAGCACATTCTATTATCCACCCCTAAAGTCTTTGTTGCAGCAGTGTTGTAGTGATATTAAGGGAAAGGGATCTCCATGATTACACAACCTTACACAGAAGTTTTCCCTCCACACCTACCCTAGAATCACAGAATGATAGAATACTAGGATTGGAAAGGACTTCAGCAATCCCTTGCCAAAGCAGGAAATGTTTCCCTAAAACATCCATGACAGGTGGCCATCTAGTCTTTCCTCTAAATTAAATCTCTTGTTTCTGATTCTGCTTGCTAGAGCTAGAGAAAACACTCAGAACAAAACAGAACAGAACCTTTATTGGCATTCAAAAGAAAAACGTACAGCACAGCAGGCAATGATACTCTAGTGGATACAGAGGATGCCCCTGATTAGAATTAGAAGAATGTTGGACAAATCATACCTACCTGACGCATAAGGGTTTCCAAACCCTTTATCATCTTAGTCACCCTCCTTTGGACACATTCCAGTTTATTTATATCTTTCTTAAACTGTGGTGCCTAGAACTGTATGTAATATTTCAGGTGAGGCCTAATCAAGGTACAATGGAGTGGTACTATTGTTTCCCTTGATTTAGACACTGTACTTCTATTGATGCAGATGACTATCACATCAGCTTTTTCCGCTCCCACATCATACTGCTGACTCCTGTTTAGCTTGTGGTTTGCTAACACTCCTAATTTTTTTAAATGTACTATTGTCAGGCCAGCTGTAACCTGTCCTACATTAGTGTACCTAACGTTTCCTGCCTAAATGTGGAACTTTACATGTTTCCCTGTGGAGACTAATTTTGTTTGTTTTCCTGTTCTCTTGGCTGTTCAAGTCTTCCTGGATTCTAATTTTACTTTCTGAACTAGCCAATCCTCCCAGTTTAGTCTCATCTGTAAATTTAATGAGCACCTCCTCTGTCCTCTCATCTGAGGCATTTATCAAAATGCTGAGCTAAACTGGCTACCGACTAATCATTTCTCTTGAAGATTATGAGGCAAGATTGGCAAGCACTGTTTGGGTATGGCCTGTCCATTTGGAACTAGCATTCATCTAGTCCACATTTTTACCACCTTGGTCCTGAGTATATCACAATGAACTTTGTGTAAACCTTGCTGAAATCACTTTTGCAAAGTGTGAATAGCTATATTCTGTTAAGGTATACAGTACAGATGGGGGAGGAAATAATTAAAAAGTTGTCATATACTATGGTCTCAGATTATAAGCTTTTTTATGCCAAAAGGGGACATTCTTGTCCTGCTGATTGCTATGTGTTCTAGTTGTTTAAAAATGTGCACATTATTTACTCTGACACAATCAGACATATCTAATTTGACCTGAAAATACATTAAACTCAGCCATGTTAATCCAGATAAACCTCTGAAAGTGCATGTATTGTTTGCTGGATTAGCATCAACAGACGTAAATTGGATGCAACTAACTTGGCTAATTTAGCTAATGCATCCACTTTTGCTTCTGACTCTGGATGTTTCCCATAAGCATTATTTATCTGTTGGATTGAGTTTTGTACAGTATATCAGAAAGTACCTTCTCATGAGGTAGTGCAACTATTCATACATAATTTCTGCTGATTCAATTGTTGGACTACGAGTATACTCCTGTACTTTTTGATGGGGGTGTACAAGAGCTCCATAATCTTGTTCTACAACTTCTGCCGCACAGTAATGGTTATTATTATAATATTATCATTTTCAAACATTGTGCTGAAAAACATTTCTCTTATCATTCCAACAATGTATATTCTATATAAACTTCCCATTTTCTGCTGGAATCTGCCTCCCCAGCTTCTACATCTCTGGTTTCCTAGCTTTAATGCTGGGCTGTATCCTGAAACAATTGTTTGGCAACAAAAAGGGAAAATCACAGCATCAAAGTGGCAGAAAACAAAGGTCAAAACAATCTAGTGCTAAGAGTATACAATTTATTAATTCTTCAAAGAGTTGGTGCATTTTGGAGGGAATATACTTCATTAATTTTACAGCTGAAAGAAACAGGAGACAACAATTAAACAAGATATACATAAAAATCTTCAGCAGTTTATTGTTCTGTTAAAAACACAGATTTACCATTGTAAAATCTGTAACTGTTTATCATTTGTTAAGATATAAATAGCAATACCCAAAGGAACTGGCAATAAAGTAGTAACAGTGTTGAATTTTAAATTGCTAAAAATATTTAGTAAGCACTGAACACAATTCCCAATTAGAACACTTAGTTTCCAGACAGATAGAAAAGACGTCCTCCACAAAATGACCACTACATCTCTCCTTAAGATTGACAATCCAGAGGCAGAGCTAAAGCCACACCAAGCCAAGTGTTGTGTCCCTTAAACAATGGACAATTAGCACTCCTGGAGTTACTCCTACAAAATAATTTCCTAATAGCCCTCATGTAAATATAGATACAAATAAAGCCAGGTGGTAGTGATGACATGCTCAAGGGCAACAGATCTCCAAATGCACTGTTGCTCATGGCTACCCCTTCCTGTCTCCAGGCGACCAGTAGCTGATTGTGTCTACTGCTGCTTGCCTGGCTGGCTGCATCCTTAATGGACATGGGGATGAATTGCCAAAAAGGTGGTTCATCTCATTCGTGGTCTGTCAATCTTGATGAAGCATGAACCACAAATTTTGAGCGCAACTGACAAAACACAAATTGGTCATTGGTCCATAGGCATTTTTTAAAAAGGTTTTTGGCCCCTCCACTTGAGGAGATATCAGTTACAGAGAAGCAACAAGCACAAAGAATCTGCTGCTGCTTTACGGGCAGCCAGTTTCCCCTGATCAGAGCAAGGCAGCTCATGTGCTTCGCCTTATCAAAAATTCATCTGTGTCAGGAAATTAAAAAATTGTAACCAAAATGGAGAAGTACCCAACGCTTTGCACCTTAATTATTATTTTGAAATATATTGCAAAAGTGGCGGCTGGTTCTTTGGAGTCCTGGCAGAAAAGCTGAACACGTTGGTGGGGAGGGATGCCTATATTCTGCACTAGCTATCACAACCATAGCTATCAAGTGTTCCTCACAGCTGCCTGGGACTGGGAACTCCAGGGAGGTGGGGTGCTGGCAGCCAGGCCCTTTGGCTAGGGGGTGGAGCCTCATTTGCATACAGGGTTCCCAGAATCTCTTGTGGTGGCTTCAAAATGCTCACTGTGACCTAGGTATCTTGGCTTTATAGGGGATATAGATATCTATACCAATCTGGACAGCTGGTGGTGTGTAGGTTAGGGGTTGTGAAGGGAGACGTTATCTCTGGCGGGCCACCTGGAGGCTAGCCGCACGGCCATCCAGCAGCGTCCAGAGCTCAGCCACCTGCCGCTGGAAATGCGGGACATTTCAAGGAAAAATATTTTTTTGGGAAGATGGTGGAAAAGAGAGGCCAAGAAAACTACTAGCAGGATTCAGACATTCTCAATGCTGGCAATGCTATGGAATGTGTTGCCTGTTGGTATATGCCAGAATCTTTTCAAAGAGGCCTTTGGCAACAACCTCTTCCTCTGATACTCCCCCAAACCCATGTGTTTCAATCTGAGTTATATCTGCCATTGCTTTAGGAATTCTTTCTGTTGGTTTTTATTAATTGTGGGTTTATGTTGTGGTGACTTATTATTTCCACCCGCTTTATTGTTCTTAATCCCCCAGAGTAGTGCTTTGCTCCTAGCTGGGCAGCATAGAAATTAAACAAACAAACAAATTAAACCTCCAATCTCCACCTTAGAATTCTCCAGCACCAGGATGGTTGTGTTTGCTGATCCTACTTGCAAAACTGCAGCTTGTTTCCTTCAATATGCATCATGCTTCATTTATACAGAAAGTAGTCAATTTTAAATGTAAATTTTTGTAACATGATTTGACCCTTTTAGGTTGTACTGAATTCTTGCTATGGATGCCACAGCATTCCGAAGAAGAGGGAAAGAGATGGTGGACTATATTGCAGACTATCTCGAGAAGATAGAGAACAGACAGGTCTACCCTGATGTGGAGCCTGGGTACCTGAGGCCTCTTATCCCTGATACTGCTCCGGAGGAACCTGAGAGATATGAAGACATCCTTAAAGATGTTGACAAGTTCATTATGCCTGGGGTAATAATAAGTAGTGGGTATATGAAGTAACTTTGAAGAAAACACTTGTAACTTGTACTTGATGCTATAATTCTTATCATGGAATCATAGACTCATAGAGTTGGAAGAGACCTCAAGGGCCATCTAGTCCAACCCCCTGCCAAGCAGGAACCGCTTCACAATATTTCCGACAGATGGCCATCCAGCTTCTGCTTAAAAACCTCCAAAGAGGGAGACTCCACCACCCTTTGTGGCAGCATATTCCACTGCCGAACTGTCATGAAGTTCTTCCTGATGTTCAAATGGAATCTCTTTTCCTGTAGTTTGAAACCATTGCCCTTGTAGGAACAGTGGAATCTACTATCCACATGTAGAATTGGCCACAGTCCATAAAATCTATTTTACCAACCATTTACTATAGGTTTTTTAAAGCTGAATAGTCATTGTGGAGGTGGGAAGACCCAGGGACTTGGAAGAAATAGATTCATATCCTAACATAGTTACAGTTATTATCATCATGGCTTCTTATGAAGTTACAGAGAGGAGATGGGGAATGTGTGGACTCTAAGATCACACGTTTTCTAAGGCTTGCCAGTCATGTACAAATAGCTACTAGAGCCCAACAATGATTTAGAAAATAGGTACCAAAACATAGAGAATGAAAGAACCAGCAAGAGAGGGTTGTTTGTCTTTTATCTTACTGTGAGAAGACATAGGAACTTGGAAGAATTATACTTATATCTTTCACCTAGTAATGTTTTCTCTTTTGGAAACCCTTTGCAAAATATACCTTTGAACCCAATTAGTGAAAAACAGACAGGGAAGGAGAAATAATTAAGCACCACTCAAGTGTATCATCCTCCCCAAAGGGGATGCACTTGTGTATCATTGCATTTTGATCCTGAATTTTAGGGCAGTATACATGAACTATTAAACCAATAATATGGCATAGATTACTAAACAAGAATAAGTGAAAATTGAGAGAGAAGATGCTATATAATTAGCTGAATAACAGTTATTTAAATGACTCTAGACAAACAGAAGAGTTTCATCTTGCTGTCAGGAGAAATACAGCATCTACATCAGGCTTGCTTACTTGAGAAGGCTCCCCACTCCAACCATCTCTCACAAATGCTTACAAAAGATGTAATGAGGAGAAAGCCATCTTGTTTTCTTGGTGAAATATCTTTTTGCACATTCTGGAAGTTGAGTCATGGCTACTGGACTTCTTTTTTGAGAGACAGAAACGTTTCGCTGTTCATCCAAACAGCTTCATCGGGCTAAGGATACTATTGTCTCCCTAACGAGCCTATTTAGGCCATTGTTCATGTTATGAGCCTAATTCAGGCCAGGGTAACAAGAGGTGAAAGCTGCCTATAAGATGGAGGATTTGCACTAGCTGTATTCAGACCGATGAAGCTGTTTGGATGAACAGCGAAACATTTCTATGGGCCTTTTCACACAACCCCTAAGATCCGCTGGCCACTTAAATTCGGACCAGAGATCTTGGGGGTTCGTTGCTCTTCCTGCGTCCCCACACCTCCGCACTTCCTTGCTCCTGCCTGCATGAGGGAGGGAGAAAAAAAGAGAGGAAAAAATGCAGGCTCACCTCCGAAGCCGCCCCGTCGTCATCCTGATTCCTTCTCTTAAAGGGGCGGGAGGCAAACAAACAAACAAACAAACAAACAGAAGCGAGGAGAGCCCGGCACTCACCAGATTACATCCGGATCTGGGGATTTTCACCCTCCGAGAGCAGGTACATGAAAAGTGCACTGGGATGCACTTAGGTGGGCGTGGTCGCACTTAATTTCCTGCAAACTCCGGAGCTGGTGGGGAAACAATTGTAAGCTCCGGAGCTGGCAGCCATTTGCGGCAGAGTTTAGGGGTCGTGTACAAATACCCTATCTCTCAAAAAAGAAGTCCAGTAGCCATGACTCAACTTCCAGATAAACTCACCTGGATGACTGAGAATCTTCACAGACTTTTTGCACATTGGTTTCATCAAGCAAAAAATGCAGTTCCTCTGATTAATCACTGTATAGCCTTTGGAAAACATGCAAAATGGTAGTTCAGCGGATTAGAGCACTGAAACAGTTGGCTGCAAAGTCAGCAGCTCGGCGGTTCGAATCCTGGGTGACACACAGCGGAGTGAGCTCCCTCTGTTAACCCCAGCTCATGCCAACCTAGCAGTTCAAAAGCATGTAAATGCAACTAGATTAATAGGTATCACCATAAAAAGTAGAAAGGTAAACAGTGTTCTGTGCAGCCATGCCAGAGAAGGCTTGGAATATGTAGAATATAGTGAACTGACAAATATAGAGATAGGGATCAGTAAATGTCAAGTTAGGAACTGTTGGTATGACATATATTTAATATATCTATAAATAGTAAAACCTATGTCAGGCAATATAGACACAGTATTGTGCCTCAATATTGAGTCATTTCCTGTTGTTTTGAATCAAGAATTAAAAAGCACAGTATTCCACATTCATAAACCAGACAATGTTTGGGTTTTTTTAAAGAATCAAATAGGTATCTTTTAGCTGCAGCAAATTATAGAACCCTTGTGCAAGAATATCCTGTTCATGCTTTCATAAAGCTTATGTAATTTCCTGTAGTTAATTGATAGGGTGCCAGGGTGTGTCTTGGTTGCATGCCTGGCAATTAGAGATGGGCACGACTCAAAAAAATAATTTTTTGTTTTTCGTTTGTCATTTAGGGATCCATTTCAGTTCGTTTTCGTTTTTCGGGGGGGGTTGCACATTTTTCTTTTTCGTTTTCGTTTTCGTTACGAAACAAAATGAAAAAACAAAACAAAAACGAAAATTTTTCATTTCGTTGGCATTCTTTTAATGCAATGTGTCTGCCGTAACGAAAACGAAAAACACGGCAAAATTTTTCGTTTCGTTTCCGTTGTCGTTTTGCTTCTGAAAAATTTTTCATTTTCGTTTTCGTTGCAAAACGAAATGAAAAAACGAAAACAAAAACAAAAATTTCGCTGAGTCGTGCCCATCTCTACTGGCAATTTGTGCCCAAATGTGAATCTGAGATGCATCCTATCACCTGGCAATTAGCCACAGAAAGTTATGTAAACCTTACAGTACATGAACCCCAGTATGATTTTGGCCATTATGATGGATATATACATGATGAAGATAGACCTGTAATAGAGCTAAATTTTATATGAATTACTTGGCAGGGTACAGTAGGACCCCCATATCCAATGATTCAGTTATCCACGGTTTGCAGAAAAAATTAAATAAATCATTCAGCAGCCGCAAAGCAAGCTACTGTCACAGACAGCAGCTGTAAAGCAGACTGCTCTCATAAAACAGCAGTGTAAAGCAAGCTACTATCTCAAAACTGCAGCCAGAAAGCAAGCTACTGTCACGAAACAGCAGGGTTTTTTTTTGGGGGGGGGCTTCTCTCTTATCCATGGATTTTATTATCCACAGGTAGGCCTGGAACCAATCCCCAGCAGATACCGGGGTCCTACTGTATTACTGAATGCTTATAAAAACACAACCGTTCTAAATGAAAGTATCATTAGAAATCTCTCGATTAATCGGCTAAAAACATAGCAGGTGTAGATTAGATCTTTGCAAAATAAATAGGCAGAATAGCAGCTGTAGATTCTGCTCCATTTGGGCTTCTACGGGGATTAGAGGTTTGCTTTTATTTTTCACTTGTATTTTGTTTCATACTGGAGAATGCTTGCTTCTATTTTCTCTTTTATATTTTCAACAGGTGACTCACTGGCACAGTCCTTACTTCTTTGCCTATTTCCCTACTGCAAACTCTTATCCAGCTCTTTTGGCCGACATGCTTTCTGGAGCCATAGGATGTATTGGGTTTTCTTGGGTAAGTTCATGGTGGACAGTTAGATGAGTCCATCAAATGTCAGATATAAGATTCCCAACTTCCCCTTCATCTCTTCCTTGGAGATTTCCATGCATCATGCTCATACAAATCCTAAGCACACTCCAAGCAATATCAGTTGAAAGCTATTGCACGAACTAGGGCTGTACCCTTTGGTGGGCTGGTATAGCTCCTTGTTGGATTTGGAAATGCATGATTAGAACTGCTGCTAACTATGCTGACTACAGGAGCTGAAGTCCAGCAATATCTGAAGGACTACGTGTTCACGTTTCCCATGCTTTATGGCATCAACAGCAATTCTGTAGAAATTGATTCACAACATTCTTAAGGCATTAAAGAGTATAGTGGATAGAGTGATGGGCTAGGAGGCCTGGGTTTGAATCCCTGCTCAGTCAGGGAAACTCACTTGAGGGTGGCACTGGTGAGACTAATCTTTAAGTATCTCACTTACCTTGAAAATCTCATTAAGGTTGAGTAGGCTTGTTCCATCTTGAAGATACATACAACCCAAATGCATGCTACAAACTTTTCTAAATGTTTATTAGCATTATGTTTAATATTTTTAAAATAAATAAATAAAATTATCTCTATGTCCTGAACCTCCCAATTTTTTTGCCACTTTTAAGAGACAGTGTTAGATGAAGTGGGCAATTCCACCTCTACACAACAGCCATGTCCTACAAATGGGAAACTGATACATCTGGTTTCTATGATTGCCTTGCTAGAGTCTGGTGGCAATTTTGTGCATGTCTCCCTGTGAACCTGGAGGGTCTTTCCTCTGGGCAAATACTACTCTTTTAAGGGTAAGATCTCAGAACAGTTTCACACAGCTGCCTTTCACTGGGTTCTGTATGAAGCATAGTCTGAGAGTGACTCTTGTATTCCTCAGCACACATGCACACATATCACTCCCCATGTCACATATACACATGTGAAATGTCACAAGCTGCTAATCAAAGTGGACTATTAAATTCCCCGATTTTGTGGCTGTAAAGTTGTCTGTTCATCCTGGTTTACAGATGACCTTCTACAAATAGTAGGTGTCAATGAGTTGCAGCCATTCCCATGCCTTATTGCATTGACAGTCCATGCATGCTTTGTAAAATATCTACACAGTTAAGAGAAGCCAGACATATTAAAGTTCCCTTTTTTCTTACGTTTCTCCATTCTAGGCTTCAAGCCCGGTTTGTACAGAACTGGAGACAGTCATGCTGGATTGGCTAGGAAAGATGATCAATTTGCCTCCACAATTTTTGGCTGAGAAGGAAGGAGAAGGAGGCGGAGTGATCCAGGTAATCCATAATGCTTGTAGGCTTAGTTGCTGTTAGGTATGCTGTATGTACTAATCAAATGAGAAAGAAATTAATATATATGCTTAAAAACATAAGCATCACATTCAGGTTCTAGTGCAGTAAGAAGTACTTACAAAAGAGATGTATTATCAGACACAGGGTAACAATTATCTGCTTTACAAAGTACATAAATGGGGGAGCCTCTGAACAGTCCAATGCCCTGAGAAGGGAGGGAAATGCAATCTTCAAGGCTGAATGTGTGTGTGTGTGTGTGTGTGTGTGTGTGTGTGTTGGGTGGGTGGGCAGGTGGGGATGAAATAGCTAAGTGATCAGAGTAGATGATTCGTGGTTTGCACTGGGAAGTTACCTGGAAATCCCTCCAGGGACAGAGAGAATGAACATTTCAATGTAGCATCACTGGACCTTATTGGACTGTTCCATCTCCCAAACTCCAAAAATGATAAAACATTTCCAATCCTACCCAGTATGGATCCTGTGTTATGGGCAAGGAATGTTAGTTAACTATTCATCAAGTAATAGAAAACGGTGTGGTACTTGATAGAATTCTGAAGATGGGCAGTTTATGCTACCGCATTTTGCTATAGGCCCTGGTTTACTAGTTAAGAATTGTTCCACAGTCTTTCAAGAAACATGTCATTTTGGGCGCTTAACTAGATAATGAGAAATGAATGGTTCCTACTAGCCAAGTTGACACTCCAGTTGGCCAATTTCAAAGTAGCATTAGTCCTGCATGCGGTATATTTTGTTGAGATCTCTAGCTCACTTTCCATTTATTATAGTAGAACTTATTTGAACTGTGGCATGGACTTGAGAACTGATCATTCAACTTCACACAGCTGGTGAACAAAACAATCTATAAATTGAAATTATGTCAGTCATTTAAGTCAATCTTATCAAACAGAGAAAACAGAGTCAAAAATCTCAGCTTGGTTTGTGCTGTTGTTTGGGATAATACCTAAGCAAACAAAGTGATAATTGTTCTGCCATCAGGACCAAAAGTTTCTAGAGAAGGAAGAAAAATAATAGAAAATTAAGCAGTTGTACAACATAGTTACTATTATTTTTGAAGTCCAAAACCTGGTTTGTATGGAATTATTAGTACTATCAATTAATTGATTTTATACTGCTTCTTATACCTAATGATATCTGTAAGTGCTAGTTACTCTGTTTAGTACAAACCATAGGAGTCATGCTTTTCAGTATATCCCTTACTGTAAGATCTGCTTTTTTTCATGAATCTGCTGCATGAATCAGAAGCTGTACAGTTTTGTTTGATTTTTCTGTGCTTGGCTGCTATACAATTGATTGATAGCTGTTGAATGCGCCTATTCAAAATGATTGTAGTGAAATCCCACTGCCTGTGGTATTGCATCTACAGTGAGGCAGACATACCCATATATACTCAGGTACAAGTCGACCCGAGTATAAGTCGAGGCCCCAAATTTAACCCCCCTAAACTGGGGAAACGTATTGACTTGAGTATAAGTCTAGGGTGGGAAATGCAGCAGGGCCTGGCAACTCCTCCTTTGTGAGCTGGGGGAGTGGTGTGTGATGTTTAAAATGACTTTTAGCCACTGATGCAAGTGCTTGGGTCAGTGGCTAAAAGTCATTTTAAACATTGTGTGCCACTCCCCTGTGATGCAGAGATGAGAAGCGGCATGCAATGTTTAAAATAGAGATGGGCACGACTCGGGAAAATGACGTTTTCGAGTTGTCGTGTGTCGGAGGCAGCCCGTGTCGGCTCGTTTCCGTTTTTCGTGAAACTTCGCAAAAATTAGTCGGTTCGTTTTTTCGTTTTTTCATTATCGTTATACTGTTTTTTTTGGGGGGGGTAGCGGGCTCCTGGAGGCACCTCTGTGGGGTGGGTGCCTCCGCCGGCCCGCTATAAAGGGAAAGTGGGCTCCTGGAGGCACCCGTGGGTGCCTCCTATCCTCACCCACTAGGAAGGGACAGCAGCAGCAGGCTCCAAGAGACCCCTCAACATGGGGGTCTCCCCTCCTCACCTGCTGCTGCTGCAAAATGGCATGCATAACCATATGGATATGCATACCATTTGCAGGCAGAGACCAGCTCAAGCACTTGATCCCCTGGTACGAGTGTGTCGCATCTGCCATGTCCCACAAAGAAGGGAATCGTACTTGCGTGTGTAGTGCAATGCAAGTAGATCTGGCTATGGGCTAAGGTGGGTTAGTGCAAGGGCTAGGGTTAGGCTAATGACGGGTAAGGTTACGATGGGCTATTGGGTTGCACCTCTGGGTGCCTCTCTGACCCACTAAGAAGACAGTCTGTGACATATGGGTAAGGAGTCAAGGATTAGGGTTAGGGGGTTAGGGGGCTAGGGCAGGTTTTAGGGGGCTTTTTGGCACATCCCAGAAGTCTTAGTGGCCAAGTGGCCATGCGATTGGTGGGATGGCTCCAAAAATTTGCATGGTCGTCCCCTCCCACATGGCTGGCCAGGCCACTGGGCCAGCCCATCATTGCGCACTGCGCAGGTGTAAATAAAATAAAATAAAATAAAATCAATGGAGGACAGAGGAGGAGAGGAGAGACATTTTGTTGCAAGAAAAAACCCACTGCTACTGTGAAAAATCTGGAAGTTTATAAATATCCGCGTGTTTCTGTTGTGCTTGTGTGTTTTTGGACCACGATTTCAAAAACAATATTGCGTTCGCCGCCCCATTTTGGATCCCCCGCCCGCACCGCATGGCATGGCAACTCGAGTCCGGCTGCCCAGGATGGGGGGGAGGCGGGACCACCCCTCCAGAAACAATCCCTCCGGTAGGTGCCCTGCGCCCTTAGTCAAGCAGGCATTTTTCTGCCTGCTTTTTGGCCCGGGAATGGGTGGGGGGGAGACCCGGGACTCCTGGAGACTTTAAAAAAGTTTTTTCCTGTGCCGCCCGTGCCGCTTGCTTGCGCTTTGGCGGCCGGCGGCGAGACTGGGCTTTTTGTGGCGGGCGAGCCTGCGGCGAGTCCCACCAGACCAGAGCATTCCAGGACGGAGGGGGGGAGGCCGGGACCCCCCCTCCAGACCAGAAACCCCCCCTCCGGTAGGTGCCGTGCGCCCTTAGTCAAGCAGGCATTTTTCTTCCTGCTTTTTGGCCCGGGAATGGGTGGGGGGGAGACCCGGGAGAGTTTTAAAAAGTTTTTTCCTGTGCCGCCCGTGCCGCTTGCTTGCGCTTTGGCGGCCGGCGGCGAGACTGGGCTTTTTGCGGCGGGCGAGCCTGCGGCGAGTCCCACCAGACCAGAGCATCCCAGGACGGAGGGGGGGGGAGGCCGGGACCCCCCCTCCAGACCAGAAACCCCCCCTCCGGTAGGTGCCGTGCGCCCTTAGTCAAGCAGGCATTTTTTCTTCCTGCTTTTTGGCCCAGGAATGGGTGGGGGGGAGACTCGGGAGAGTTTAAAAAAGTTTTTTCCTGTGCTGCCCGTGCCGCTTGCTTGCGCTTTGGCGGCCGGCGGCGAGACTGGGCTTTTTGCGGTGGGCGAGTCCCACCACCAGAGCATCCCAGGACGGAGGGGGGGAGGCCGGGCGGGGACCTCCAGAAACCACCCCTCTGATAGGTGCCCTGAGGCACGGCAGGCATATTTCCGCCTGCTTTTTGGCCGGGAACTGGGTTTTTTAACTTTTAAAATGCAAGTAACGAGCACGACAAATCAGACCAAATTGTTCGTTCGTCAGTTCGAGCTCGAAGTCTGGCGGAGTAATTCCCGTTACCGTTTCCGTAGAGTAACGGAACCGAGTAACGGAAACGGAAACGGAAATACCGCTAAGTCGTACCCATCTCTAGTTTAAAATGACTTTTAGCCACCGACCCAAGCACTTGCCTCAGTGGCTAAAAGTATTGACCCACATATAAGTCGAGGCCCCCCCTTTTTCAGCCCAAACTTAGGGCTGAAAAACTAGGCTTATATTCGAGTATATATACAGTATATAAAAATCATCAATTGCTGTTTGAGTGATTAAGATAACAAAATTGTAACAAAATGAATGAATGTTATTAAGACTTCTTTCTACATCTTGACCTTCCCCACCACAGTTTTACATTTGAAATGATTCTTTCTAAATCTCTTATGCCCAACTCTGACTTGCTTTTCTTTGTGTTATTAAAGTATAATTTTTTTTCATCCCATAGTCCCCCAAATTTTGTCCTGCCAGCAATGAACAATTTATGTCTGCTTGCAAATTGGAGATGCTTGCATTTTAAGCTGGCAGCTCTTGATTACCTATAATTTTGGAAGATGCTAATCAATGGAGAGAATCACTGCTGCAGCTGAAGATGAGGCTATTTGTGCTTCTGAGCCTTTCCCCTTCTGCTCATAAAAACAATAAGGAAAACAAGAAATGACATGATCAAGGTGTGCTTCATATTAAAGTGCCAGTCATTTCAGGCTCTAAAGCCAGATGGATATTGTTGTGTTTGCTTCTGGAAATGGGTATGTAATTACCATGAAAGGCCAAATCAATATGAAGCTGGTTCTTCCTGCCTCAGAGGCTGACACTTGAAAAAAATCAAAGATGAAAGAAAATTTTGGCTCCAGGGCTCTGGTGACACAAGTGCACATCTTACTAATAGTTCAGCACCCTCTTAAGCCTGCTTACCATGGCAACCATCGTTTCCTGGTAGTGACGAAACAAGTGCAAGAATTGTCTTATTTAGCTAAAGGGCCATAGGATTCTCAGCCTAAATTGTAAAAAAGTAACTTTATTCCCCCAAACATGCCATTTTATTATGTTGCAACCCAAGCATATACACAAGTCTTCAGGACCAAATCTAAGGTTAGTATAATCTGACGTAGACCCATTAAAAAGTATGGGGCTTGGGAGTCTCAGCAAACAGCACAGTGTGGCAGATATTCAGTAGCAGATCATTAGAGATGTTCAGTGGCAGATATTTAGGTAAGTAGCTTATCTTATCCTTTTAAATCAAGGAGGCATTACGCTGCCCCCCAAATTTGAATAAAGCATTGCCTGCCAGCCTGACCACTCATCTTTATCTGAATCTGTCTAAAGGTCCTTCATAACTGCATTTACAGATGGCAGATACTGTAAATCAGAATAGTCAGCTGCAAAAAATTGTTGGACTAGAAGGGGGTCCCTTCTGCAGGATCAACATAGGCATAGATCAACGGCAACTGCAGCAGGTGCAGAATGCGGTGGCCAGATTAGTGGTTGCTATGGGCAGATTTGACCACATCACCCCTATTTTGTCTTGCCTGCATTGGCTCACCATTGCCTCCCGAATAAGGTTCAAGTTACTGGTTTTGATTTATAAAACCTTCAGTGGCTTGGGACCAGAGTACTTGGCAGAGCGTGTCACCCAAAAGATAACTTTGGCCTGGCCCACCAAAGCATTGCAGGCCCTGTCGCTTTGGGTTGCCACCCCTCAGGAGTCTCACAAGGCCTTGACTCGGGGCCAAGCCTTCTCGGTGGTGGGTCCGATCCTATGGAATCATCTCCCAAGTGAGATAAGGACTGCTGAGCCCCTTTCGGCTTTTAAGAAACTTTTAAAAACCTGGTTATTTAGGGATGCCTCCGACAATCACTGAGGTTGCTTTCTTAGTGTGTCTATTTGTTGACTTTTTGTTGTTTGCTGCCATCTTGTACCTCTTTGGTTAGTTTTACCTGCTTTTTCCAGCTTTTATTTGTTTGGATATTATGTATAATTTATAGTTCCCTTTCTCTTATGTTGTTCCTCTATGTTGTTCACCACCCAGAGTTCCCTATGGGAAAGTAGGGCAGTCTATAAATACAATAATAAATAAATAAATAGGAGCAAGTGCTGTGATTGTGTCAGAACACAAGGAGTACCTTGTTCACCTCTATTTACATTCCCTGCTTCCCTGTTTGGAAAACAATCCTAACTTCTCAGAGCCTGGAAAGTGCCTTCCACTACTAGGGACCACTTTCTGTTGGACTGTTCTGACCAACTCTTCTTCTCCACTTCAGGGCACTGCCAGTGAGGCAACCTTGGTTGCAATGCTTGCAGCTCGAATGAAAGCCATCCTTCGGATCCAATCAGAGAACAAAAATTTGACTCAGGGGGACATTATTGACCGGCTGGTGGCTTATACCTCTGACCAGGTGAGTATGCCAGACCTCAGAGTGTGGGCTTTCTGGAAGAAAAATAATAATGACCAAAACCCAGTCCTCTGGGATAATCAAGGTAAATAAAAATGCCAAGATTGGAGCCCACCAATCTGAATTGGCTAGTAAAATGCAGCCAGTTAATGTACATATCCAGAGCTCATATACTTTACCCCCAGAAGGCCTACAACCTTCCAATTCAAAGTTTCACTCATAATATCAATGTCCCCGGCCTCATATGAAAAAAAATCAATATGTTAAACTCCAGCTCCAAGTTTGTAGACTCTGGATCTAATATGGGTAATTCAATACTGGTCCTCATCAGAAATAGACCCATTCATGAAGGGTCTAGAACAGGGATGATGAACCTATAGCACACGTGCCAAAGGTGGCACGCAAAGAGCTTTTGCCTGGCACGCAGCATGCTCCCTGACCTCCCCCCACTTCTCCCTCCGCTGGACCAGCCATGAGGAATTTGCGGAGGGGGAAGTGGGGGGTCAGGAAGCATATCGTGTGCCAGGCCGACCCTGCCGCCGCCGTCTCCATCACCATCGCCATTGCCATTGCCGCCATCGCCCCCGCCCCCGCCCCTGCCTCTCCCACTGCTGCTGCCGCCGATGACCCTGACCCTGCTGCCCCGTCACCCTTGCTGCCCTCACCCTTGCCCCCACCCCTGCCCCTGCTGCCACCGATCCCGACCCCCTGCCACCACCACCACCGCCGCCCTTGCCACCCCTGCCGCCACCACCACTGCCTCTGCCGCCATCACCACCACCACCACCATCGCTGACCCTCCCACCACCACCGCCAATGACCCTGACCCCGCTGCTCCCATCGCCCTTGCTGCCTTCGCCCCCCCCCCCCGCTGCCACCCATCCCAACCACCCATCCCGACTGCCACCGCCGTCTCCATCACCAAGTTTGGGCAACTCGGTGCCAAAAAAGTTTGCCATCCCTGGTCTAGAAGGAGGAAGGTGCACCAGAATAAGGAAAAGAATAGGATGTTTACTTCCCCCCAGAACCTGTTAGATACTCATAGCATTGAAACATCTTGAAATTACAACCCCATATATGGTACATTGGGATGGCAGCAAACAGACTGATGCAGAGAGTACAGTTTCATAAGAACATAAGAAGAGCCATGCTGGATCAGGCCAAAGGCCCATCTAGTCCAGCTTCTTGTATCTCACAGTGGCCCCAGCAAATGTGTCTGGGAGAGCACATAACTAGAATTATAGAATTATAGAATTATAAAATAGAATAATAGAATCATAGAGTTGGAATTCCGTGGGCACTATTTTTCATGCCATTTGTGGGTCAAAGCTGCAAAGTGTCCCCACCCAGCACAAGCCTTGTGGAGTCTCCAATAATGACAACTGAACACCTCCCCCCACAAGTCATCTATCAATTTCCCCCCAGATTATTCTTTGGATTTCTCTGTGTCAATTCTGATCCTCATTCAATTTAATAACTACATTTGTTGCTTAGAGTGTGAAGATATAGTTGTCTTTTGACCTTTTACTTTCACCATAATAAATTAGCTTTACTGGCATTAGGATTGTGCAGCCTTTGTTCTGTAAACAATGCTCTAAGAACTCAGTAAAAGCAATCAATGACATCTCAGAAATTATCTGTATTAAAAGGATGCCTCAGAGTCAGATGTAGCTTGATGTTGTAGGCAACTCTGTGCAATACCTCTCTTTCAGAAACTGGAAGGATGGGTGTGACAAAACCCTGGAAACAGGAGTAATGAATATACAAATCATCAGCCAATCCCAGCAGGAGGGCAGGGAATGGTATGATATAAAAAGGGTGGAGCCTAGTCAGTTGAGTTGAGTTAAGTTAAGTTGAAGGTTTTGGAGAGTGAATGCTGGGAGAGAGCACTGCTCTGTGAGAGTTCTGTCAGGCAGTGAGGGCTATACTGTTTATTAGTGATTGAAGACAGGAGGCTTGTAGAGCTGATTAAATCTATTACAGTATATGTTAAAGGCAATGCATACCATCCTCAGATATTGTTATATTTATTATTTTCTCAATAAACTTCATCATTATTTTTATATTATACATCTGAGTCTGTCCCAATTCATGAGGCGATGATTTTAAAAGGTGGCAGCATTACCAAGTGAATAAAAGGTGGCAGCATTACCATTTCCATCACAATTACACGTGTAAAAGGGAGGTGTCACAATTTGGTGACACAGCAGTGGGATGTCGAAATAAACCCGGTTGTGCCTTTGAAAACCCAGTCTCTGAAAGGGGTGACGTCACAATGGGTAACTGAAAACAATTTATTAGCATTCTACTTTGGGCCATGTCTTTGTGTTACAATATCTAATTAGCAACTATACTGAAGGATTACTGAGGCAACTATATGTAGCATTTTAGAAATTTTAAACCAACATTTCACTCTATTCCAAGAGATGATCTTTGGTTAAAACTGTAGGGCTAGACTGTAGCCTTGAGCAGGTTCACAGTAGGGCGATTAGAATGATTAAAGGTCTGGAGTATATGTCTTACGAGGAGCAGCTTAGGGAGCTGGGAATGTTTAGCCTTACAAAAAGAAGGTTGAGATGGGATATGATAGCCATGTTTAAATATTTGAAAGGATGTCATATCGAAGAGGGGGCTGGCTTGTTTTCCATGGCTTCAGAGACTAGGACTTGGAGCAATGGTTTCAAACTACAGGAAAAGAGATTCCATTTGAACATTAGAAAGAACTTCCTGATGGTTAGAGCTGTTCGGCAGTGGAATATTCTGCCATGGAGGATCGTGGCGTCTCTTTCTTTGGAGATTTTTAAGCAGAGGCTGGATGCCCATCTGTCTGGAGTATTTTGATGGGGTTCCTGCATGGCAGGGGGTTGGACTGTATGGCCCTTGCAGTCTCTTCCAACTCTATGATTCTGATTCTAGGGATACAGTAACCCCCCGCCAATCGCGGGGGTTAGGGACCCACCCCACCCACGATCCACGAAAATCCGCGATATGCGGAAGCGGGGGGGGGCTGGGGGTGGGGGGGGCGATCCCACGCCTTTCCCAAAAGCCTTGGAGGAGTGTGGGTGGTGGCGGCGCAGAGCGATCTGATCGCCCTCCGCCGCCCCCCCGCGCGGCTCCAAGGCCTTTCGGAGGTGCCCGGGTGGGCGAGGGAGGGGGACGCCGTCCGTCCCCTCAGCCCTTCCGTGCGGCTCCGAGGCCCCCTGGAGGTGCCCGGGAGGGTTGCAGAGAGGGACGCCGTCCATCCGCGCGGCTCCGAGGCCCTCCTTCTAAATCCCTCCTCTGCTATTGCTGAAGTGTATGGCTAGAAAATTGATGCTGTATGCAAAGACTTTGCTAGCTTGAGAAAGCATATTTGGTATGCTCTCTTCTTTTACAGCCTTTTACAGCTGTATGGTTGATCAGATATTAAAATTGTGCACATTATGTAGATGTATTCTGAGATTCTCAGTTTGTGCATGTGCACAGGGCCTCATAGATGCAAATTTCTGGTGAGCAAAGCTGCATTTCTTATTAGTTAAATTTAAGTACTGTAGAAATGACAATTTCTCCCTTCAGAATAGTTGTTTATTTAATGATCTCAAGATATAAAGTGTTGGAAACCTTGCTTTTCTATTAAGAGGCTTCCCCCTCTTAAAGTCACTATTATGTTACAGAATATATACCATAGCTAACTGCTTAACTCTAAGAGCGCCACTTTCCCCCAAGGAAAAGGCAAGTATTTCCAAATCTGAGAGTTGGTCTTCAGATCTTACTGACTGTTGCAACATCCATTGCCAGTTGTGAAAGTTCTTTTAGTAAGTTAAAATGTACCATGTCCCACCTGAGATCATCCATGAGACAGGAAAGGTTGTCAGCCTTGGCTTTGCTGAGTGTGAAGTGGGAGGTTACCAACAACATATATTTTGAGGAACTAATTGATAGTTGCAACAGCAAAGGCAAGGAGAATTTCTTTTGAAATTACATAATTATGTCTAAAGTGTTACATCAAACTATTTCTTTTACTTTATGTTAACTTTTCAGGTTATTATATCCAAAGTAATGTTTTAAGTTTTTGCAATGTTATGTTTGGCTAATATTTTAGTTTAAAAATTCTGCATTAATTTTTATATGCATTCTTGATTCTTGATTCTGTCCTTCTCTGTTATTTAATTATAACTTCAAAGTACCATTATTGCCTTAATTATTTTTTTCATCCTCTTCATACCCTAAAAATATGCTATCAAATGCAGGTCTTCATGTTCTAAAACTCAAAAATTTCCATGAAAAAATAATGGACCTTCTTATGGCTCACACCTTATCATTAGGGGCCAGGAGGGGGCACAAAATTGACTTTGTTCCCCAGGTATGCCTCTGATATCCCCAGCTTCCCTGTCGGTTACCTCCTCTTCCCAAGAGCTGTGGTTGGAGGGCAGGGTGCATCCTTTTCAGATGGTTTTGTGTGTGTGTGCAAAAACTGACTTTGTCCCCAGGTGCTGAAAACCTTAATTACGCCCCTGCTTCCATTTTAATTTACTAATCTTATGAGGTTTGATCACAGACAAACCTTCATCAAGGCACATTTAGATATTCTGCCACTTGCTGTCTTAGAAGACCAGTATAAAGCAATTCTGTATAATGAAAGAGTTTGCTGCAGCGATTAAAAATAAATTGAGAATTTGGTCCATATTATTCTTTAATGTCATTTGTTCACAGCAGAGAAATGAGGTCTATTTTGGAACAATTCCCTGAAATATCTGACCAACACAAATTTAAGATATTACTTTCAGACTAGGACAAAAAGGTTACATTTTAAATGACAAGACTTATCTATCTATCTATCTATCTATCTATCTATCTATCTATCTATCT
>JAHTLZ010000023.1:1016968-1044564 GCA_023846285.1 Phrynocephalus versicolor | reverse complement strand
GTTCTGGAGCCGTTCTGGAGCCGTTCTGTTTTTTTGCTCAAACCTCTTTATAAAGTGCACTTTAAAGGTACAGATGCAATGCCACCCAGTATAACTCTTTTTTTACTGATGCATGCTGGAAATTCGTTATCAGAGGCAGTCCATAGGGAAAATTCGTTATCCGAGGCAGCCCATAGAAAAAAATCCTTATCCGAGGCAGACCTATAACTAGAATTGCGATTCGTTATCCAAGGCAGCCCATAGGGAAAATTCGTTATCCGAGGCAGTCCTATACCCAGAAATTTGCAGTCGTTATCCGAAAAATTCGTTATCTGGGGCAGTCGTTATCCGAGGTACCACTCTATCTATCTATCTATCTATCTATCTATCTATCTATCTATCTACCGTGACCAATGTTCCCAAGGGGAACTCTGGGTTGTTTACATAGAAAACACACAAACAATTAAAACCAACACAAGAAATAAAAATCAACCCAATAATGCAATAAAGTAAACAGGTAAAAACAAATAACCGGGAAAGAGGCACGAAAACAAATAATAACAAAGACAACTTGAAATTGCAGGGGAGTACAGAACAAACATTAGCAATTGTCAAATGCTTCTTTAAAGAGCCACATTTTTTCTGGCTATGTTTATATATGTATGATATATTTGTTAAGCCTGAACAGAAGTTTTAATTCAAATTCTCTTCTTCTGTGTTGTGTTTTTATTATGAAATATGCTAAGGCTCCTGTACTAAATCAATAGATTGAATTTCTTCATTTGTTTACACAAAGATTTGGGAATATTTAAATGTTATTCTAGATAAGATAAACCTTCTCAGTGCACTCTGGACAGTGACAAACCATCAGACTGTCTAGAAACATTCTGTCTAGAAACATTCAATGTAAAATGGTTCTATGTTTGTCCTCAAACAATCTCATTTTTTTTCAACAAGAGTAGTATTTAGCAGCTATCTACCATGAGGGGAAAACCTCCGCTTAAGACCAGAGAAAGCTTTGAACTTAAATAAAAGAAAGCATTGACCTTACTACCAGAGAAAACCAAAATGATATTTTCGTTTCTAAATGTCAGAGCACTATTTCCATTTATATTTAAACTTTTAAAAAACTATAATCCCTGGCTTTGCAGGTCCTGATGCCACAATATTAGAGACAATTGTGAATGTTGTCCTTTATTTAACTGTTTTAAGTTCTGTAGTGAATGTCAGCACCTCTTAAATATCAAAATACATTATTAGTACAAGCCTTATAGTACTTTTTCCTTTATCCTAAATCCCAAAATGATAAAGAACATCTTGACCATTCAGCTGGCAAAATCTGTCAGACTTGATCTGTTTACATGTGAAGTGAACCTATCCCTGTGCAAATGTTGCCATTAGCAACATATCCAGCTGAAAACTGAGCATGGGCTCCAAGACAAAATCCTATAAACCATCAGAAGAAAAAAATTATATAACTGATCTTGTAAACGACAATTTATTTGTCATCTTCATCTCATCTACCTGTGTTTGACAGATGATAAAATTTATTCCAAAAACAATTTCAGTTCAATCTGTACAAACACATATTACAACATGGAGAAATGTTTGGCAGAACAGTCTAGTGGACTTTTTTCACTAGAAAGAAAGAAAGAAAGAAAGAAAAAGAAAGAAAGAAAGAAAGAAAGAGATTTTTTTCTGTCACCAGATTTTTTATCCAGTGCATTTACTTTGGTTGAATATACCAGCATGTACATTGGTACCTTGACTTATGAATTTAATTTGTTCTGAATGCATACTCTTAAGTTGAACTACTCCGTTTTGTCTCTGTAAGTGGTGTGCTTCGGACGAGTACAAAAAAAAAATCTTACTTCACATCCATCGCACAACAGCTGAAATTTGTCTCAACCACGTCCCCAGAGTGGGATCAGAGTGTGACAATACTGTACCTGGTGCTGGGTTGGGGTATTCTCTTGTCACACTTTGTTCCCGGTTCCTGTTCCAAGACAATGGACTGTGTGGTAAATACTATCACGCAACAACCAGTGTCCACTTAGTGGTCAGCGGCTGAAGTGGCATTGAACATTAGTTTCCCTATGGGAAACACCATGCAGCACAAATGTTTATTAAAAAAAAGTACTAAACATTCTGTAGCAGTGACATGTAAATCCCGGAAGTTTAATTTATGATATTTTTAAAAAGGATTAAGAAACAAGACAAATTCAGAATTTGTCACGGAACAAGACTGTGAAGTAACAGTTGTCATGAGACAAGTAATCATGCCCGTGAGTAAACGGAAACAGGGACTGAACCGGGAAAAAACTACATGATCATGACCAATGTGAAGGATGTGAAGCAACCACCTTTTTTTTTTAGTTGCTGTGTGGCTGTTTCCTTAGTAAAGAATGGAATGAGTTAGTAATAAATATAAAGTCAAAAGTAAGGATAATCTTTATAGAATCATAGAGTTAGAAGAGACCTCGTGCCATCCATTCTAACCCCCTGCTATGCAGGAACCCACATCAAAGTACTCCCAACAGATGGTTATCCAGTCTCTGCTTAAAAACCTCCAAAGAAGGGGACTCCACCACCCTCCGTGGCAACATATTCCACTGCCAGACAGCTCTAACCATCAAGAAGTTTTTCCTAATCTTCAAATTGAATCTCTTTTCCTGTAGAATGAAACCATTGCTCCAAGTCCTAGTCTCTGAAGCTATGGAAAGCAAACCTGTTCCCTCTTCGATATGACATCCTTTCAAATATTTAACCATGGCTATAATATCTCCTCTCAATCTTTTTGTAAGGCTAAACATTCCCAGTTCCCTAAGCTGCTCCTTGTCAGACATTTCTTACAGACCTTTAACCATCCTGGTCACAATCTTTTTAAATTGAGGAGCACAGAACTGAACACAGCACTTCAGACGGCGTCTGAACAGAGCAGAATAGAGTGGTACTACCACTTCCATTGATCTAGACACTATACTTTTGTTGATGAAACCAAGAATTGCATTGACTTTCTTGGCCGCTGTGTCACACTGCTGACTCATGTTGAATTTGTGGATATTGCTTATCTATCCCACATTCTACTAACTTCTTTGCAAGTATGTCATTGGAAACCTTCTCGAAGGCCTTACTGAAATCAAGATAAACAACATCCGCAGCATTCCCCTCACCCACCAGGTCTATAACTGTATCGAAAAAAGAGATCAAATTAGTTTGGCATGTCTTGTTTTTGAGAAACCCATGTTGACTTCTAGTAATGACAGCATTGCTTGTTAAATAATTAGAGACAGTCTGCTTAAAATTCTGCTCTATAATCTTTCCAGGAATAGATGTCAAGCTGACTGAGTGGTAATTATTTGGATCCTCTTTCCCCCCCTTTTTGAAGATGGAGACAACATTCGCCCTCCTCCAATCTATTGGGCCTCCCCTGTGCTCCAGGAATTCTCAAACATTATTACCAATGGCTCCGAAATTACTTCTGCCAGTTCTTTCAATATCCTTGGGTGTAGTTCATCTGGCCCCAGAGACTTAAATTCATTTAGGTTTCCAGGTGTTCCTGTACTAATTCCCTATCTATCCTATGTGGCAGTTCCCACCCTACCTCATCTACTCTTCATCCCGACTGAAGTCTTATTTCCCTTGTGGGGAAAACTGAAGCAAAAAAAGTGTTGAGTAGTTCTGCCTTTTCCCTGTTACCCATTAGTAACTGTATATCTCCATGCAGAGAACCTATCATTTCCTTATTTTTCCTTTTGTTGCAGACATAACTGAAAAAACTCATTTTACTATCTTTAATCTCTCTGGCAAGTCTAAGAGGTCTATCCCACCAGTCCGAATATGCAGTTTTGTTTTTTTTAAAAGCGCCTTTCTGCCTGATACAATCAGGTGACTAAATAGCATTTTTGAAGTTCTCACGATGGTAGAGCAAGGGTGAGGCATATGCACTCTCACGCAAGGGTCTCTCTTTCTTTTCCAGGGACATGGCAAGGTTTCTTGGAGCTAGAGTGGCACCGCAGGCTCTCGAAAGGGGGTGGGGGCAAAGAGAGGGAGCGAAAGGGAGGAAGGAAGAAGGGAAGAATGGGACGATGGGCGTTGCTGGAGCAGCAGCAGCAGCAGCAGCAGCAGCAGCCTTGGTGGTTCTGGCCAGGCTGCCCAAGGAACTGCTGTCTCAGACACACACACCACACTCCTCCCTCCCTCCTTTCCCCTCTCATTTGTGGCTTTCGGAGTTCCCACCTTCCCTGCTTCATTTTAAAAAGCACCTTCCTAACCGTCACAAAAAAAAAGAGAGAAGCCCCAGAGATGGTTCTCGAAACTGCACTTCAGGGGGCTTCAGTTTATTTTCAGGAAAGTGTAATTTCTTCAGTGTTGTCACTATGTGATATACTTTAATTGGTTGCAATATTTTAAAAATTAGGTCAATATTTATGGCTAGCAAAGTGATAGTTGCTACTGTCACAGATTTACAATTAATTTCAATAAAATAGTGGGAGGAAAATGCCATTTTTTTATTAACAAAAATGCTGGAGTGACAGAATTAAGACAAATTGAAGTACAAAAGTTCTTTTCTGTTCGGTGCAACAGGCTTCTATAGATTGACTTCTGGTTGGGTGCTGTAGGATACGCGCACTCTGCTGATCCACTCTTATCTTCTTATAATGTTATTCACTTTTATCTATTGTTTTTAAGTCAGATATCTAACTAATAGCTGGGAGCAGTTCTTTGAGAAGGCTCTGGCTGTGGAGAAACTCCTTTTTATGAAAAGAGAGAGAGAGAGAGAGAGAGAGACCTTGCAATTACTGAGGCTACTACTGTGAATAAGAGGCCAACCAGAGAAGCTTGAAGGGAGGGATAGAGCTTGGATGGTAGTATAAATCAGTTGTGAATGGGAAACAAACACCATAGATCATGCTGAGGCCATCATCCAGCTAAAGCAGTGAAGAAACTGAAAACAGATAAGCTTCTAACAACTAACTGCTCAGTGAGTAGCCCAACTGCTGGGGCCCCCAAAGCCATAAGCAACTGGTTTGCAGTACTGGAGAATGAAGTGCCTCCAATCATTCCAAAATGCAGTTCTGAGCTTTCTCTGCCTCCTGTAAAGGCTGTCTCAGACACCCCCACTGAACACTTCCCCACCCACTTAGCAGAACAGTGTCTGTTTACAGCTCAACTGTTACTGCAGTATTTAATAATCTTCAAAGGTTGTGTTATAAAATGAATGCAGTTAAATGGGCCTTGGGGAAACTTGCAGAATCACTGACCCAGGCACCAGGAAATCCTCAACAGAAGCGTAAATTGCAAGGCAGCCAGCAAGAGGAGAACAACAGTATTAATCTACAAAACAAACCCCATCACCAACCTGTTCATCACATAAGGGAGGTTGCCAGGATTGCAAAGATCTTTTAGCCTACTCAGTTTCTGCTGCAAATTGCTCCAATTCCCATCAAAAGGAGGAGGTGGAATTCATGTAAAGCAGTTTTAATTTCTTTAAGTCAACTGCTAATGATAGAATCGCACCAAATAGATTTGTTGACCATTAAATGTCTACCTCACTCCAGGGGCCAAAAGAAAATACGGCTCTTTTTTGAACATGCAGTGATTCCCCTTATGCTACTCAATGAAAACTTTTCTAGCTAAATTTCAGATTACACCAATTAGAGATTTTTCAGACACACTTCATATACCTTTGTTCCAGAAAAATCCAATATAGCAAGATTCTAGCAGTAGCCAGAATCTTGTAGCCAGTAGCCAGAGAATTGAGTTTGAAGGCCTAAGAAGCAACTCTATGTTCTCAGCAGCCCCACCAACTCTGCAACCAAGTGATCAAGTAACCAACTCTAAGATTAGCTCCACCCTTTGCAATGGAGGCTGAATTCAATAATAATTGGGAGGAACTAAAATTAGTCTGGCCTCTCTACAAGTATCAGCTGAATGCTTGAGAGATTACACTGTGATGCCATTCCAAGCTTCCGGAACAACAGACCAGCAGAAAAGGGGAAATTTTTCCATACAGTTGATGGACTGTCAACCTATGGACCTGATGCTTTTTAGCCTGGAAGACTCTAAGTTGAACCCTACTACCAGGCATCTATTGCAATCACCTATTAAATCTAATGTTGCAATAACTTTCACTTTATCTATAAAAGACACATCTATTTTGTTCATGAACCACAAGGCCCTGACTTTCCCAACTCCCAAAGCTTCTTTAAATGGACCAATCAACTTAGCCCATGGCTCCTTCGATCCTTTAGTAAACATCTCGGAACATATAGATTACCCTCAGTATCAGCCCTCAACTAAATCTAATAGCATTTCAACCTCTAAGCAGAAATCTGTAACTGCCTTGCCACCTCGATGTACAGCAGACAAGATCAACCCAATGTGATTCCTCTACTATGATTGATGCATCAGAGCAACTTGATCCACCTCAAAATAACAAGGAAAAACTACCGGCCCAATGGGATACTTTCAACAAGTATTTACTGGATCTTGAACCTAAATTTCCTTATGCTGAAGTTTTCCTGGCAGGAGACTTCAATGCCCGACTAGGAATGGACAATTAATCTTTACTGCACACAATGGGAAATAATATGATTTTTTCCTTGATGGAGCTGTTCCAGCATTCCAGACATCCAAGGGACTACCAGATAAGCCCAGCAGGGCTATGCCTTGCAAAGTTCTCTATAAGTGCTGGTAAATCTATTTTTAAAAGTTCACTACCATAGGATTCCCCAGGCGAGTATACATTTAGTTCACCTAGAGGGAGCAGTGTAATTGATTATGTTATTGTCTCTAGTTGAGAGACCTAGTTTCTGATTTTCATGTTGGAGAGAACATAGACAGTGACCATTTCCCTCTGATCACCAAGATCAAATGTTAAAAACAAACCCTCCCTTCAAGCTTTTACCACACCCTAACACCATTCCAAGGAACACTTCTTGCTATAAAAGATGTAAATGGTCACAAAAGGTGGATGATTATATCAACTGCATAATAGATTCCAGATATCTAATGAATCTGGGAGAAAACCTATCCAAAGCACAAAATATGACTGATGCCCTTTATTATTATGATACAATCACTTCTAAGTTCAATATATTATACCAGCAGACCACAGCAGGTTCATCAGCTGGCGTATATAACAAAGCCAGAAAAAAATCAAAACATTGGCTTGATGGAAATTGCCTTTCTCTGAAAAATCAGCTTCATGCCCTGTATTAGTTTTATCGTAGGAACCAAATGAAGTGTTCCCAAGTAAATATTACTTATTAAAAAGCAGTATAAAATGACAATAGCTCACAAGAAAAGGAAGTTGTAAAAGGACAGGTGGGATTTGCTGATCAATGCCACTTTATCAAATAACAGCAAACAATTTTTGGATCCTGGTCACTGGTGCTATGGTAACTAGGACAGGCACACCGGATTGCTTGATAGCAGCCCATGTATGGAAGGAGCCCTTTCCCAACATATTATATGATCCATCTGCCTCTGCACATGCACTTACTGACTTCATACCAGCCAGTTTATGAACCTGGCCTCCAGTATCCTTAGGGAAAATTAAAATCCTAATTGGCAAGCTAAAGCTGAGGAAGGCACCAGGTCTTGATGGACTTCCACATGAACTTTTTTAAAAATATCAGGATTGGTGGTCTCTGCCTTTAGCCACCCTGTTCACCCTGATAAAACTGGGAGGGTACCATCAGCATGGACCAGGGCAGTAATATTACCTATTTTAAAAAAGGAAATCATACTTACCAGAAAATTACCACCCCATTAGATTGCTATCCATTACAGGCAAGCTTTATGCAAGGCATTAAGTAGATAAACTGATAAATTGGATGGAGTTCCAAAAGACTTTAGGATCAGAACAACATAGCTTCCGTTCCAACAGAAACAAACTGGACCACTGTGTGGTTCTGGCTTATCTGGCTGAAAAATATAGAAATACAGGTGGGAGTGTATTGTTTACTGCTTTTTTTTTTGCAGACGATTACTATGGGATAAATTAGATAGGACAGGAGATTTGTATTCATGAACCGCAAGGCCCTGATTCATAACAGGCTGTAAAGATGGCGGGCGGCAGCAACTCCCTTTTGCTCTCGCTCTTGCATCTGAGCGTTTTTATGTTTTTTGGGATTTTGCTGCCTGGATTTTTGTTTTCTTTTTAACTTTGCTCCGCCTGAGATGCCACGGGAGGTTAGTCGGGGATTTATGGGGGCTTTAAGGGGGCTCAGTAAATTTCTGGTAGACGGATTTACGGCAGTTTAACACCGTTTGCTGTCTGGTTTGCCTTTGCTGAGCGTCCCCTCCCCTCCCCCCTTTTTTCCTTTTCCTTCCCCTTCTCATCCTTCCCTCCATTTCCCTCCTTTCTCCCACTCACTTTCAGTGGGGTCCTCCCGCTTTTCTTGAGGGGTCTCCCCCTGTGGTTCGGGGAAGGACCCGTTGGCGATGCGGGTCGCCCCCCCGACGGTCCTGAGGGCTCGGGAGTGGTCGGCTCGGCCGCCACCCGTCCGACCCGGACCCGGAGCGGGGAGCTGTGGCAACTTTCAACCCCACCTTTCCCCCGTTTGCGGTGGTTTTTCCAGTCTGCCGCCCTGGTTTCGGGCAGCATTTCGGCTGCCGGCGATTGCCTGGGCACCACTCTGCTAAGGTAGCATCATGGCGGCGCTCGGCGTTTTCTCCGGCAGCTCCCTTCTCGTGGCGACTGGTCGCCGGCATTCCTTCTGCGGCGTGCCGAGCACCGGCGTGTCTCACTGGTGCACCTGGGGGTGTCTGTGCCCCTTGCTACTTCTTGGGCAACAGTTCGGCTCCAGCACTGGACTGAGCCGGACTGGGCTGCGCTATGACTGTTGGAAGCTCCTGAGCTTCCTTATCGGGCGCTCGGGCGCCACCGAGAGCCCGTAGGCGCCATTTTGGTTGGCGTCCCAGTCCATCCACTCGGGCGGCTGGTCGGCTGCCGGCGAACTGCTGCCGTTTACTATCTTGGGCGGCAGGTCGGCCGCCAGCATGCCGCCCCTGATCATCTACTCGGGCGGCAGGGTGGCCGCCGGTGCACTGCCGCCGGTTCCATCTTGCGCGGCAGGCTAGCCCTGTTGAACTGCCGCCGGCAACCAACTCGGGCGGCAGGTCGGCCGCCGGCGAGTAGCCGATATGTTTGCCACCGTCTATTGATCTGGGCAACAGCTCACCCGCCGGCTCCCCCCACCGACTATCAGCTTGGGGGGGGGAAGGACGGCCTAGGTTGTCTCGTCGTAGGCTACCTATCCGGGCGGCGAGCCGGCCGTCGGTGAGCTACCGCAGGAGTGCCAACTGGGCGGCTGACAGACTACCAGTGCATTGCCGCCGGTGTACCATCTCGGGCGGCATATCGGCCGTCGGGGTGTCGTTGCTGCTTGCCACCTGGGGTGGCAGGTCGCCGGGGTGTAGCCTCTAGAGACCATCTGGTGCAGCAGGTCGGCTGCCAGCGTAGTGCTGCCTTTGTTTCCTCCTGCTTCCCTTTGGTTCCCTTATTTGTGTCCTTTTAGCCCTCTGTTCCATCTTCCCTGCCTAGCCTCCCTCTTCATTCCATCTCTCCTCTGGCGGATGTATTTTTATGGTTATTTATTGTTATTTTTCGTTACTGTTTATTGTACCTTTGTTGTAATTTTTGTTAGACATTGTATTGTATTTTTAGATCCGTTTATTCTTTGTTAGCCTTTTTTTTTTGTAGGGCCGCCATGTTTGCCGGGACTCACATACCAACTGTGTCAGGCCGTGGGCGATACGCTTGTAGTCGTGGGGTTAGTCGGATAAGAAGAACACGGGTCAGGCAACTTGTGCCTGTCCTTCGTTCTGACCCCCCGGCTCCCTGCCACGTGTCCAGGAGTCATTCCCCCAGTGCCCCCAACCTTTCCTGTCTCCTGTTGAATGCCAGGTCAGTCCACAAAAAGATCCCCGTCATATATGATGCCATCTTTGACGGGCGGGCTGACCTGGCCTTTATTACCGAGACCTGGGTGGGCGATGATGGGGGGGCTTCACTCTCCCAGCTTTGCCCGCCTGGGTATCTGGTTCAGGGGGTGGGAAGGTTGGGGGGTCAGAAGGGAGGGGGAGTTGCCATCGTCCATCAGGACTCTTTTCATGTTAGCAGGACCTCGACATTGGTTAGCCAGGGGTTAGAATGCCTTCACCTGTCAGTGGGGCAGCGGGACAGATTTGGCATTGTGCTGGGTTACCGTGCTCCCCACAACCCAGCTCAATCCCTACCAGAGCTCTCGGAGTTCATCGCGGCTGCGCTTTTGAGGTCCCCGCGCCTTCTGGTGGCGGGTGACTTCAATGTGCATGTTGGCGGTGAACTTTCCTGTGCAGCTCTGGAATTCATGGAAACCATGGCTTCCATGGGTCCATCCCAGCATGTTGTATGTCCCACCCACAGGTCAGGCCATACCCTGGATCTGGTGTTTTCCTCCATGTCGGGGATTTCGAGTCTGGAGGTGAGGGATTTTATCTCCCAACCTGTGTCATGGTCGGACCACCACCTGCTCTCTTTTTCCTTGGCGATCGCGTCCCCCCTCGCGGGGACCTTCGGCCTCCTATTTTGACCCGCCCTCGTAGACTCATGGACCCTTATCGGTTCCAGGAGGTCTTCGGGGAGTTTCCTGGTGGACTGACTGGTGCTCCGGCTGAGGTTGTGGCCAACCATTGGTTTGAAACAGCTGCCCACACCATAGACTGGATCTCCCCTAAGCGCCTCCTCCGGTGCCGAGCTCGGCCCTCACCGTGGTTCACGGGGGAGCTCTGAGCAATGAAGCAGGTGAGGAGAAGGCTAGAGCACAGCTGGAGAAAAACCCGGACGGCTATTAGCAAGGCTGCTGTTGATTCCCAGACTAGTCGCTATTCCAACACGATCACGGAAGCTAAGTCATCATTTTTCTCCGTGAGAATTGGTGAGGCCTCTAACCGCCAGGCGGAGCTTTTCCGGGTGGTTCGGGACCTCACCAATCCTAGTCTGGCTAGGCCTCCTCCTACTGATTTCAGTAGCGAGAATTTTGCAGCCTTTTTTAGATTTAAGATTAAGGCCATCCGTGCCGGCTTTGACTCCGGTTGCAGTAGCACTGCCCGGCATCCCCGGTTGCTGGTCCGCCTTCGTCGCCTTGGTTGAAGGAGTTTGGGCCTGTTTCTGCTGTCGAGGCCTCCAGGGCTATGGCGCATTGCCGGCCGGCGTCCACTCCTTTCGACCCTTGCCCTTCCTGGCTTATCAAAGCTGCCAGCGGGACCATGGCCGAATGGGCTTCCGCCATCGCCACCACCTCTTTCAGCGAGGGGGTTTTCCCCTCCCATTTGAAGCAGATGGTGTCAAGCCCATTCTTAAGAAACCGGGCCTTGCGGCGGACGACTTAGGTAACTATCGTCCGATCACCAACGTCCCGTTTATGGGCAAGGTCATTGAGAGGGTGGCAGCGGTCCGGCTGCAGTCATACCTTGAGGATCGGCAGTGCCTCGATCCATGCCAGTCAGGGTTCAGGCCCCGTCGGGGGACCGAAACAGCTTTGGTCGCCCTGCAAGATGACCTGCTCCGGGCGGCTGACAGGGGTTGCTCTACCCTGTTGGTCCTCCTGGATCTGTCAGCGGCCTTTGATACCGTCGACCACGGTATCCTACTGGATCGGCTCTCTGAGGTTGGAATCGGGGGCACTACTCACAGTTGGCTCCGATCCTTCCTGGAGGGCCGTCCCCAGTACGTCCAGCATGGGGGGGGGAGTTGTCGGCCCCGTGGGTTCTCCCTTGTGGGGTCCCGCAGGGGTCGTCACTCTCTCCTTTGCTGTTTAACATCTATGTAAGGCTGTTGGCTGGGGTCATTAGGAGTTTTGGAGTGTGCTGTCATCAGTACGCTGATGACACGCAGCTCTATCTCTCCTTCTCCACCTCTGCAGTGGAAGCTGTGAGGATCCTTGATGGGTGCCTGGATGCCGTGCTGACTTGGACCGGGGTGAACAGGCTTAAGCTCAACCCCGAGAAGACAGAGGTTATGTTCTTTGGCGGCTTGCCATCCGGGTACGGTGGCCCTTTTCCCTCTCTGGGGGGAGTCTCCCTCCGGTCTGTGGAGAGGGCACGGAATCTGGACGTGGTCCTGGACCGGGCACTGACCATGGAGGCCCAGGTGGCGTCGGTGACCAGGGCCATGTATTACCATCTTCGCCAGATCGCCCAGATCCGCCCGTACCTGGATGGTGACTCTCTGAGAACAGTAGTCCAGGCGCTGGTGATCTCGAGGCTGGACTACTGCAACGCCCTCTACATGGGGTTGCCCTTGACTCTTCTCCGGTGTCTACAGCAGGTTCAGAATGCGGCGGCCAGGCTGGTGGCAGGTGTGCGTCGGTATGACCACATCTCCCCAGTCCTGGTTCGCCTGCACTGGTTGCCCGTTGCAGCCCGGATTAGATTCAAGGTCTTGGTTTTTGTTTATAAAACCCTCCATGGCTTGGGACAGGACTACCTGGCAGAGCGTATCGCTCAGCAATCCACCTCGGCCCGACCTGTTCGGCAGGTGCGAGCGCACTCGCTCTGGGTTTCTTTTTCTCTCCCCCCCCCTAGTGTCCCGCCATCTCTAACTTCCAAGCGACTATGTTTATGTGTGCTGTAGGGCTGTGCTGCTAGTTAAGTCACTTGGTTTGATAGCTATTGTATTGCCAGTTTTTTGGATGCACCGGGTTTTAATTGTCTTAATTTATTTCCCTGTTGTACATTATATAACTATTGTTTTGTGTTTATTGGCGTCTGTTCGCCCTGTGTGAGCCGCTTAGAGTTCCGCACGGAAGATAAGCGGGATATAAATATAATAAATAAATAAATAAATAAATAAATAAATATTCCTTATCCAAAAGCTGTACTCCTATACCAGCTGCCAGGTCTGCTATGGCCCTCAGGGTGAACTGTCAGATGAGATCCTGAGTAACAGGGGGGTTGAGCAAGGCTGCAGAATAACCCCCTAAAACAAGTAAGAGAATTATTTGGGGCTAAATTTTAAGTACAGCTGTAGCTGTACTGCTACCATAGTTATGCACTTAGTAAGGTCAATTGCAGTATGACACCCGTTGCTCTCTCTCTTTTATATTAATGATGGACATCACATCCCTTCTGCCACTTAGCTTTTCAAAGTAGAAACAAGGACCCAACTGCTCTGTGGGAATACCTATTTGGATCAGTGCATTGATCTCAGCTCTGACCATGTATTAATTTTTATTGAGGAGAGGAGAAAAGCTAGCTTGTCAGGCAGCAGGAAGAATATTTGTGATGCATGAAGGAGTGCTAACAAAACTCCTTGCAAGTAAGATGTAGCTTGAATAAGGATATTTACTCATTATAGAAATAAAAAATGTGAGAAATAGCAAGATTAACACATTTATTCTCAAGTTAATGTCTCTAAGATGCTATTGTGCATGTAAATGGGTTTGAAGTGATAATGTATGTATGTGGGCTACTTGGGTTATTTTGTTTTTTTGAATCTAGTAGTGACCTTCTCTTACAAACATAACCAAGAGTCAGATATTTTGCAGGGAGACAAAGCTAGCTTAAAGAAAAGATCATTTGTTTACATCCAAGCATCACAAGAATGTTGCTTTGTGATGGCCTAGATATCTGAAGGACCGCCTCCTTCCATATGAACCTACCTGGCAATTAAGATCAAGTAAGGGAGCCCTCCTGAAAGAGCCATCCCTTTAGGAGGTGAAAGGGATGGCTTGCAGGAATAGGGATTTTTCAGCAACTGCCCCCAGACTATGGGATGCCCTCCCAAGTGAGAGTCGCCTGGCACCGACGTTTATAACATTTCGGCGCCAGGTAAAAACCTTCCTGTTCCAGAAGTTTTTTAACTAATGATTGTGGGTCCTGATGACAATTTAGTGTTGTATTTTAATGTATCGTATTTATTGTATTTACATGTTTTTATTGTTCTAATTTTATTGTAATTTTGATGTTTTAATTGTCTATTTTGATCGTGAGCCGCCCAGAGCCCTTTGGGTAGTGGGCAGCATACAAGCTATATAAATAAATAAAAATAAATAAATAAATAAATGTGTGCCACCTGCCACTGTATGTATTCTTATACTTTACACAGGTGAAAGTGTGAATGGCCTTGCCTTGGTTCTCCTCATTGCATGAAAGGAAGCCTAAAATGCAACAAACAAACAAACAAACAAAGTACTGTGGTTCAGTTGATATGCTATCTCAATCATGTTTGTTCTGCAATGGTTCTTTCTCACTTGCAAATCTCTGTTTGATATAACAATCACCTGCTGAGGAACATGCATGTCCAAAATTTCATTGCATTTGTGTCTCAGTGCAATGTGCCTCATGGCGCAGTGGTTAAATTGTTGTACTGCAGCTAAAACTATCCTCATGACCTGGGATTCAATTCCAGGTAGAAGTTTCAAGGTTCACTCAGCCTTCCATCCTTCTGAGATTGGTAAAATGAGTATCTAGCTTGCTCCCGGGGGTGGGGCAATGTATAGCCTGCATAATTAAAATGGAAAATAACCAGAGAGTGGTTTAAGCACTATGGGGTGGTATATAAGCAGAACACTTTGCTTTGCTTGGGTTGTTTTTATTATTCTATCAATATTTTTACAATTTTAAAATGATTAAGGGAAACGTAGAAACATGCATGTTTTTGAAATAAATTTTGTACCATCTCATGGCAGGCTCATTCATCCGTTGAAAAGAATAGTGTGATTGCTGGAGTGAAAATTAAGCAGATCCCCACAGATGACAACTTTGCTGTATGTGGATCAGCTCTAAGGAAACTTCTAAATGAAGATAAAGCTGCTGGTCTCATCCCATTCTTTGTAAGTATTAACATTTCCATGTGGTCCAATTAGAACACACAATCAGGACTAATCAACTTTCTAAAAAGTCTATTGTTCTGTTTCTTCAATACCAGCAGGGTCTGCAGCTGTGATATTTATTCCTTCTTTTTAATGTGCAGTCCGTGCTCTTTGTGTAGTTTTATGGAGGTCCAGGCATCACACAATCCTTCCATGTTTTCCTGCTGCTTTCACTGCCTTTTTTATTATGGCAAGAAATCTGTTAAGGGGTAAAGAACAAAATAGCAATTAAACCCTTCAGAGATTAATGGGAAAATAGAGGATGGAGGGCAGAAAACTACAGCAGAGATAGAAGTAAGTAGAAAGGGAGATCTTTTAATTAGTGTCATTATTTTTTCATTATTCCTATAGCATAATAGCATTTTCCCCAGTTTCATAAAGCCAGAAACATGTGTTGGAGAAATCCTGTGACTAAACGAGTGAAGCCCTTCTATAGTCACCTTACACTGCAACAATAAAGCGCTTTCAACTCTAATTGCTATTTCTGCCCCAGGCAGTAAACCAGCTTACTTTGGTTTAGTGATTGGTCATCAGAAGCTAGTATTTTATTTGGAAGCCATTTAGATAGCCATTTAGGCCCAGAGCGACCTTGCTGCCAGATGGGAGGTACAGAAATACAATAAATAAATAATTAAATAATAAATATATAGTCTTGTCTGTTCCTTCAATGAGATGTACTGGGAACATGGTTGTCCCTGGAAAAGATGCAATCATTGGAGACTTCTTTGCACCTCATATCTCATGGCAGATATTCCAGGCTTGTGTTCTGTTCCAGGCAGGCAGGTCCCACACAAGGCAGTTTCAAACAGTCTAAAGTTTAAGTAAAATATACTGTAGATTTCAGAGCTACCTAAGGGAAATCAGCTTTTCAAGCTGGAATTGACTGTTTGACTGCATGGCTACAGGAGATTCTATAGGGTGGGTATTCTCAACCAAAATGAATGGCATGAACTTCACTTGGAAATAAACTTAGCTTCAGTGATCCTGTTCTGTGCCCAGCCATTCCCACAAATAATAATGAATAGTTCAATATAAATTGGGGCAGGCAGGGGTGGGGGGAAGAATCCATTTTTGCCCTGTTGACACAAAGCCTAGTTGTGGATCTGGAAAAGGTTGCTTCATTTTAAATTTACCTTTAAATGGGATATCAGGAGATGTAAACTGCATGGTGAACTAATCTGCTGAAGTACCCTCTTCATCACAGCTATTAAATATGTCAAGAATCCTGTCATCTGTTGTATTTGGCCATACCAGCTCAATGGGATAGACCAGGGGTGCCCAAACTTTTTGTAAGGAGGGCCAGATTTGGTGGCTGAGAATGTGTCAGGCACCGGTTGCTCCCCGACCCTGCCACCCCACTGCAAGCCCCACCCACTGACCCATAAGCCCCACCCACTCACCCCTTGCAACCCCACCCTCAGGAAGGAAGGAAGAGACCAAGGGAGGGAGGGAGGGAGGTGGAAACCAAGAGAGGAAGGAAGGAAGGTGGGGAACAAGGGAGGGAGGAAAGAAGGAAGGTGGGGACCAAAGGAAGCACAGGGAGCCATGGCTACCGCAGGGGAATGTGTGGGTGAAGGAGGGGGAGGGAGGGCTGAGCCAGCCAGCCGTGGGCCACTCAGAATGGCCTGACGGGCCAGATTTGCCCCCCCCCCCCGGGCCAGACTTTGGGCAGGCCTGGGATAGACTGTAGAAAGTCAAAGGGAAGGAGCTCTCTAAGGGCTCTATCCCATGGACTTTAGAATCCAGATCTAATGTACTGATAAACTGGCTCCAAAAATTGTGCCCCCACGGTCAGCGTTTTTTAAAAAATGGTAATGCCCACTTAACCAGTTCCAGTGAGGTTTCCAACACCCAAGGCAGAGGGTGGTCATTTTTTATCCGGTTTGAAATGCGCATTTTTACAAGAAGCAAACATTATTGGGGGCACAGAAAACACATTTCCCTCCTTTTTGTTTTTGGTTTACTGGTTGTGCAGGTTGGCAACATTCTATCTCATTAGGAAGGGTATAGAAAATAAGTCCGCAAGTGTCATTTTGCCTCTTTATAAATCTATGATGAGGCTCCATCTGGAGTATTGTGTACAGTTTTGATCACCATACCTCCAGAAGGTTATTATGGAAATGGAAAAAGTGCAGAGAAGGGAAACCAGAATGATTAGGGGACTGATCAGTAATTGTTCAGTATTTTTGGATCTAAAGAGGGCTTTTTAACAGTGGTTTTGCTGTTGCCTCCTTCAAGCATGCTGGAATCTTGCCCTATTGCAAGGAGGCATTCACTACTCTTCCTAACCAGTCTGCCATACCCTCCCTGGAAGCTTTTATGAACCAGGAAGGGCAAGGGTCCAACAGACATGTGGTGGCTCTCATCTCCCCAAGAGTCCTGACCACATCATCATGCTGTAGGAGCTGAAACTCATCCATTAATACAGGACAGGCAAGGGGGCAGTTTTATTTATAGGCTCCGGATCAATAGCAGCATCCTGGTCAACCCAGACCTGTAAATTTTAGGTGTAAAGCATTGCACAAATTCTTTGCAATGAGTTTCAGAGTGGTCTGTGTGATTCACCTGTGGGTCAGCATGTAGCAGATTCTTAATATTCAGAAAAGCTCCACTGGGAGATTATGTGCCAAAGCAATAGTGGTAAAGAAAAATGATTTCATTGCTGCTTTCACTGCCTTGGAATAAGCTTCCCATGGCCTTGGAATAAGCTTTCACTGTTCTTTAGTCTGGGTTTTCCGCCAATACCTTTCAGCTATACAGAGCACACTTTTCATATTTGCCAGTTTCCCAGTAAACCAAGCAGCCAGTTTGGCTGTACTTTGAGGAAGGAAACATTTAGGGGCAATCAGGTCAATGACTTTGCTCATTTCCCCATTCTAGAGATCAACCAAGGATTCAATGGAATTACTCAAAGAGGTGGGAAATTCCCCTGGGACAGCTACAAAACCATCTAGATCCATCAACCTTCTTGGACGAATTGTCTTTGTCTGACTTCCACCCCTGCCCGGGCTCTGAGTTTCAGTGAGCGTAAAGCGCACCAGATTATGGTCTGTCCAAGACAATGGGATTACAGAAAATTCCTTTACCCTGAGGTTCCCAACGTAGACCAGGTCTAAGTTGTGGCCTGCAGAATGAGTAGGGGCAGAACCATTTGAGATAGACCCATGGTTGTCATGGAGGTCATGAAGTCTTCAGAAACCCCTGACAGAGCTGCCTTGGCATGGATTTTAAAGTGATTGCCATTCTTATTTTCATTCAGTTGCCTTGGTGTTTTTAGTCCTCATGTGGATTGTTTTATATGATTTTAGTATATTTTGTTTATGACTGTGCATTTTGATAGGAACTGCCCAGAATAGTCCAATGGCAGTAGTGGGTGTGGTATTTAAAACAAACAAATGAAAAACTAACAAACAAATAACTATAGAAGCTTTCAAGTATGAGTTTGTGGGGAGATAACTTTCTAATTACTAAATTGATGTCTTGTCTAGTTTGGCTCTCAATCCGACAAAGTGTACTTTGAACACTTGCAAAGTGGAAGACTCTTCATACCAGGAAGCATAGTAAAGGCACCATGTAGCTATTCCTTCTTTTTCTCCTTTAGGGAGATAAGAGATGTGACGGAAAATAAGGAAGGGATGCACATCGATAACATATGCTTGGTGAAAGTCCTGGTAAAATACACTGAAAGAGAATGAGTAATCATATGATTTATAATGGTCCAATGAATGTCTTAAAGGCACAAATGTCTTAAAGATATGATGGGACCCTTTCACATGTGACATAAACTGTATTTGTGATTTTCTGCAATAATGGACACCCCCACCTCGTAACAATGGTTTTAGAATCCTCTCACTAAAAAAAATGTAAACTAGGGATCATTAATGGGTTTGTGGTTCAAATTATTTTGTCAACCAAGTTGTGATTGATATCAACAGTTAACTGTTCTGCACACACAAGGAGAACATCAGTGCTATATTTAACCATAGCATCTGAAGAGGATCAAGCCTAGGGGTACCTCTAAGCTGACAGTTGTGTTTGCAAGAGGCAACCTGTCCCTCCTCAATGTGATTAGACTGTTGTATTATGGATTATAAATTGGGTTAAAATGATGTAGCCCAAGAAGACATCCCCCCCCCCCCGGACACGCGTCCTCCCCACAGATGCTGTTAGCTTAAGTGGTTTTTGGAAATTGATATAAGAAGCTTTGGAGCCACTTACACAACTAAGGGGGAAAAAGACTTTCAGGACAATGAGGTACTGCTGAGCTTTATCACACGTGAACATGCCTTTTGAGAGTAGTACAAAACTGAGTAGAAGATTAGGTTTTGAGATTAACTGTATTTAACACTAACAGAGCATTGAAACCAAGACATTGTGCCTTTGATTTGGATATTTTCTCTGCTCCTCCACTGAAAACAGTGTTTGCCTATGCCTGTTTCCTACCTCTGACACATCCTGGATACACCTAATAAGCTTAGTCATTGTGTAGTCACACAGAAATGGCAAACGTAAAACTGTGTACAACTTTAATTATAAAGGTTCTTATTGTAGGTCTTGCTCATGGGGTATATATTTGTCTTAATACCTTATAATTGAAAAGAAAACTATGTGTGTGTATTGCTTTTAATGAACACATAAGCTGTGTGACTGCGCTGTAAGTGCATGCATAAAAAGTGTATCTTCTTGACTTTGGTATACTATTTGATTTCATCTCTGCAAGCTATTTAAATTCATTTTTGCAATTTTCATTTTAATAGTCATTGCTTAATGATAATAAGCATTGACAATAACAAAATTTTCAAAACTATTGTTACACTAGTAGTAAATATACAAAATTATATGTGTTGTTTCATTCCAAGGAACTGATGACAACCTATGTGGTTCTCTCTCTCCCTCCCCCCCCTCTCTCTTCATTTTATCCATACAACGATCTTGTAAGGGAGCTTATGCTGAGGGATAGTAATTGCTCTAAAGTCACCAAGGGAGATTTGTGTCTGGGTCCTGCCTAGTCCAGCTCTCAGATTGGGCTATTACACAGTGTTGCTGTTAGTTTTGGGACATGCCTGGAAACAAGTTCAAGTCCATAATAAACAGGCATACCTGCAGTGTAACATTTAAAACCAATTAAAAAAACAACAACCCAATGTCTTTGTTGCAATCTCTCCAAAGTTATTCTTTTGGGTATTTGTTCATTTATTATTTATTTATTCATAACATTTACATCCTGCCCATCTAGTGCCAAAGCATTACTATACAAGATAGAAGCATTATGGGCCACATATCTTCTTTTTTGCACTGCCATGTCTGATCAAAGAAAGTGGTTTTGAAGCATTTCATAAAGCTGCAAATCCTGTTCTGTAAAGAGATTAGCAGGAAGGCAGAAGATGTAAGAGAATGAACCTTTGAAGGATGAACCTTTTCATCCCAAAGATTAATTGCCAATATCTGAGAGTGCAGGCCCTGATGGAAAAGGAATATGTCTGCAACATTCCCATCTCTACTTTTAAAAAACAAAAAAACAAAATTAAAACTGATCTTTTACTCCAGAAGCCTGTACAGGGTATGTGTGACTTGGAGGTGCGGGAAAAAAACATGGAAATAGAAAGACCTATAATTAGTGATTCTTATAAAGAGTAATTGAAGGTCTTTGTTGTGTAGTGTTTTAAAAATTCAGTTAAAACATTCACTAAAAATAGGGTGCCAAATTTGGTGGATGAAAATTTTAATCAATGGCTGATCTTGTCAGGAAGGAAGAACATGCAGTTAGCTAAATGCTCCTGCACGCTCAGCTTCCCTGATTGCTACCAAGCATTTTGGTTCCTGACTCCAAGCAGACCACAGCTGAGGGATTAAAGCTGAGTCTGTATATCTTTATTTTCAGAAGGCTTTTGGCACAGTCCCTCAAAAAGGTTGCTGAAAAAAATTGCAGTCGGGGGATAAAAGGGCAGGTCCTCATGGATTGAGAACTGGTTGAAATGCAGGAAACAGGAAACAGAGTAGGTGTCAATGGGCCTCTTCACAATGGAGAGAGGTGAAATACAGTGTGCCCCAGGAATCTGTCCTGGGACTGGTGCTTTTCAATTTGTTCATAAATGACCTGGAGACAGGGATAAGCAGTGAGGTGGCTATGTTTGTGGGTGACACAAAATTTTCAGGGTGTTGAAGACCAGAGAAGATTGCAAAGGGTTCCAGAAGGACTTCTCCAAATTGGTAGAATGGGCAGCAAAATGGAAAAATTGTTTCACTGTAGGAAAATGCAAAGTAATGCATATTGGGACCAAAAAAAATCAAAACTTTCAACTCATGGATTCTGAGCTATCCCGTGACAGATCAGGAAAGATCTTGGTGTGCTAGTGGTCAGCTCAATGAAAGTGTCTACCCAGTGAAGAAGGCCCATTCCATGCTAGGGATTATCAAAAAAGGGAATTGAAAATAAAACAGACAACATTATAATGCTGTTGTATAAAATGATAGTAAGGCCGCACCTGGATTATTGCATACAGTTCTGGTCACTGCATCTCAAAAAAGACATAGTAGAATTGGAGAAGCTTCAGAAGAGAGCAACTAAAATGACTACTGGGATGAAGCACCTCCCTTATGAGGAAAGGCTACAGCATTTGGGGCTCTTTAGACTGGAAAAAGGTGCCTGAGTGGGGATATGATTAAGACGTACAAATGCAGGGCATGAGTGAAGTGGATAGAGGGATGCTTTTCTCCCTCTCACAAAATACCAGAACTAGGAGACATCCACTCAAATTGAGGGTTGGGAGAGTGAGAACAGACAAAAGAAAATACTTCTTTACCTACCTTGTTAGTCTGCGGAACTCCCTGCTACAGGGTGTGGTGATAGCATCTGACCTGGATACCTTCAAAAAGGGATTGGACAGATTCTTGCAGGAAAAGTCCATCACAGGTTACAAACCATGATGGAGAGGCTTAGAAATAAGAATATGGGCCAGATGCAGGGGAGAGGTATCAGGAGATAGATATCTAGTTTCATGCACTCCAAGAGGCATTTGGTAGGCCCTGTGAGATACAGGAAGCTGTAGTACATGGGCCTTTGGCCTGATCCAGCATGGCTCTTCTTATGTTCTTATGTTCTTATGGTGAATACTAATGGGAGACACTGAGTGATGCATGAAGCATCACAGGTTCTTCATCCCTGTCCTTTAGACCCTGAAACCCCAGAATAGTCATTTCAGCACTGTAGTAGTTCCAAAACAAATTTTATGTTTTTTAAAACCAGGCTGCATCTATTGTGATCACTATTATGGAGCTAACACTGATCTGTTTCAACTGATAATAGTCTCTCTCTATCTGTGGCTTCTTGATTCACATTCACTAAAATCTTTAATCACTTTATGGAACCATCTCCCCAGCAAAGTGCACCTTGCACAGCCCCTGCCAGCCTTCAGGAAGGCATTGAAGACCATGCTCTTCAGAGAGGCGTTTGGTGACTTTAATTAGGCTCCCCCCCCCGCCCTCTGCCTCCTGCTTTTCTTTGTTTTTGTTTTAAACTGTTTTAAACTGTTGTTTATGCACTTATGTTGTTGATTTGATTGTTTGTTTACCCATTAGATTGCTGTGAACCACCCGGAGTTCCTTTGGGAAGACTTAAAAATAAATAAATACAATAAATGCAAAAATAAATACAAGCCTTAAAAATAAATAAATAAATAAAAATTATTTTGTGTTACATTTCTGCAGTTTTGTGCAACACTTGGAACCACAACATGCTGCTCCTTTGACAAACTACTGGAACTGGGTCCAATCTGTAAGTGAACAAGTGTTTGTTTCATCTCAAAGTTGAAACTCAATTGCTTGCCAGTCATAAATGTCTTTTAATTGCTGCAGTATTGTACATTTTACATGAGCAGGGCTTGTATAGGAAAATTTCTTGATAGGAAAAAAGGACAGCATGCTTCTACTATGTAGCTAAATATTGTTGTGATGACATTTCCAGGGTTTTTTAAAAATGACCTGGACTTTTAAAACCAGCATAGCTCTTGCTGTTATTGTTATGTGCTGTGCTGTGAAGTGTAGTGAAGTGAAATGAAGTGACCCTAATAGAGCTTTTAAGATAAGTGAGAAATTTGTAGAGTGTGCTTTACCAGTATTACACACAGACACCAGAAGACTGAGTTGGGATTTGAAGCTAGCCCTCCTGAGTCCTTTTATGTCATTCTATTCACTACCCACAGTGCGTTTAATGGCTCTATCAACGTCCTTTAAAATGCTGGTTAAATTTCAAGATAAAACGTTTCCAAAAATATTGTCCCCACAGCCACCAGGCTTTTAAAAAAAACTCTGGTTATGTCCCGTTTAGCGAGTTTTCCATGACCTACCAGAGAAGTTGGGAATATTTTGCTCTAGTCAAAAATGCGAGCCAGAAGTCCGTGGCAGCTCGCATATGATCTGGTTTTCTGCTATTTTTTCCCTAGTCCTGACCAGCTTGTCCTGGGGCTGGTCGGTGCTTTTTTATTTTTTAAAAAAATTCTCCTCCAACCCCCAGTGCCAATCAGCTGGCCTTCCGGCTGTCAGCCCTGTTTTTTTTATTATTATTATTTTTCATTTTTCCCTAGCGCCACCTGCTGGCCATGGGGCTGAATGGCGCTTAAAAAAATCTTTGTATGTGGGTACGGAGATCCCACATCTTCAGTCATGTGACCATGAAAGAAGAAAAGCCAGACTTTCACAATATATGGATCTTCTCCCAGGTGAGATTATGGCCATAGTTACTGGAAATAAAAGAGATAGAAAAAAATGATTTTGCCCCTTTGCCCCTACACTAACCAGCCTAACCAGCCTATGTACTGTACTTCCTGGTAGGAGGCATTGATGCAAAAATGAATTACGGGGTGACCTATTAACATAATTTTCTGAATTTTCCCAAAAATTCAATGGAACTATTGGAGGAAGAGGACATTGGTCCTGGGTGCACTTGCAGAAAGCACTTCCTGCTTTGCTCTGTCATACTTGTTTGGAACATAATGAATAACGTATTGCTCTCTTTGTTTTGTTTTGTGCTCTTGCAATGTCATGGGCATACATCAATAGTCATAACCAGAGAAATGTGTGACTGGCCACATGTTGCAGGGATAGTATAAGGATTGTGAGGATAAAATCGGGATCCTTTTGCTTTTGAAGTCTGTGCATTCCTCCATTCATTTCTTCTAATGTCTGTACATCCTTAGAGTAGTAATATTTATATGTACATATTGTGTTTGTACATTAAGGCCTTCAAAGCTGTTCAAAGACAACAAGTAAGAAAAATGGAGTAACACAGGTACTACAAGTGCCACTGCCACGTTTAAGGGACTCCATTTTTTGTGCTGTGCTGTTCCTCTCCCTAGCCTCCCTGTAAGCATGCTCCCACCCAAAGTCGGCCAGGAGGATATCTTTATGTCCAAAATGGCTGCCAGTTCCAGCCACAACATACTGTACTTTTTATCTTTAAAAAGAATATTTGGACTGAAACTTGGGGAGTTGTTTGCTTTAATAGAACTCAAAGTGCATACAGGACATGAGTTTACTAATCCTTCAACTGGACTTCAGAATCAACAGTTGTAGAATTCAGAAAATTTAAAAAAGACATTACACAGACTGCTACTGAATCCCACCCACTAAGCCAATGATAAAACTTTCCTGTTTATAAGGGTTTTCTCTTTCTAGGTAAAGAAGAGAATATTTGGATGCACATTGATGCAGCCTATGCTGGGAGTGCATTCATCTGCCCTGAATTTCGTTACCTTCTCAATGGGGTGGAGGTAAGCAACTGTCCTGAAAATGCAAGAGGAATTCAAACTAGGGTTTTTAGCTTTTGACCCTTGTTTAGAGATGTGAAGACCTGGAAGAAAACAGGAAAAAAAATTTGGGCGGGAAACCCACCCTCCCCCCATTTTTTTCTGGAAGCCTTTTGGATTCCCCCCCCCCCCAAAAAAAAAACCCTGGAAAATTGAAAAAAGAAAATATGATTATGGAATCTGGAAGTTGAGTCATGGCTACTGGACTTCTTTTTTGAGAGATAGAAACGTTTCACTGTTCATCCAAACAGCTTCATCGGTCTGAATACAGCTGGTGCAAATCCTGACTCTTATAGGCAGCTTTGACCTCTAGTCACCCTGGCCTTAATTAGGCTCATCAGATGAAGCTGTTTGGATGAACAGCGAAACGTTTCTATCTCTCAAAAAAGAAGTCCAGTAGCCATGACTCAACTTCCAGATAAACTCACCTGGATGACTGAGAATCTTCACAGACATGATTATGGAATGTTTTATTTTATCATGATGAATAAAATATTCTAATACAGGATGTTCTAATATTTTCCAAATCATTTCTAAAATATGCATAGTATCATATTATTCTAATTTCTGTCCACTGAGGACAAGCAACTCCTAGGTTACAAAACTGAACTCTCCAATGCAAGAACAAGATGCATTTCTTTAGAACATTCGGAAGAACTTCATGACAGTTAGAGCTATTCGGCAGTGGAATATGCTGCCACGGAGGGTGGTAGAGTCCCCTTCTTTGACGGTATTTAAGCAGAGGCTGGATGGCCATCTGTCGGAAATATTGTGAAGGGGTTCCTGCTTGGCAGGGGGTTGGACTCGATGGCCCATGAGGTCTCTTCCAACTCTATAATTCTATGATTCTATGATTCTAAGTGCTGCTATTGTCACAAGGAAAAGGATTCACTTTTGTTTTTGCATGCGGATGGGTGTGTTTGGTTCTGTTTTGTCCTCTTCACTAGGCCTCAAGGCAGTGCAAGAAAATACAGAGCAACAAAAATGATTCTGCTTAAATTTCATGCCCATTCATTGAAATGTTGTCCCACTCCCTTCTATACATTTCCCCCCTCTTTAATTCTTTTTACTAGAATGAGGTTTTTATTTTATTTTTATTTAATACTGTGGAGAAGAATTATGAATGGTTAATTCTGGATTTTTAAACATTGTTTTTTTAGAGGGTATTTTTGTTCCCCATAAACTAGTACAGTGGTACCTTGTATAACGGAATTAATTCGTTCCAAATGAAATTACTTTATACAAATTTTCCGTTGTACAAACTGCTATTTCCCATAGGAATGCATTGAAAACATATTTAATCCGTTCCAATGCACAGCAAGACTAAGGTTACCAAAGAGGTTGAGCTGCTGCAGGAGCCGGTGCAGATCATCCTCTTCCTCATTGTTGTCGCCTGCAGACAGCAAGGGGTGAGGATGGTGGTGGTGGTGGTAGTGCTGGTGCTTCTTTCACCCCACCCGGGTGACTCCACAACTGGCCCTGCCCGGCACAGCTGCTTGGCCACCTCCGGGCTGCCTCCGGGTGCTTCCCTCGTGGGTGGTAGTGGTGGGGGAGCTGGAGGCGGCAGCAGCACCAGCGATGGCATGGCGATGGCCACCTCGGGGTGAGGCGTCTGGGCCAGCCGCTTTTCTTCCTCCTCCTGGAGGATCGGGCGCCTATGTTTTGCATTTGCATTTTTTTTTCTTTGCACCACTGGGCTACCGCTATTTTGATCTAACAAAAAAATCGAGAGAGCAAGAGACTTAGTGTGTTTTACCTTCTCCATCCTAGACCGGAGAGCCCCTCGTGTTATGAAGAGGACTTCGCAGGTCTTTTGTTTGTTTGCACTGGAATGGAGGATGTCAGAACGCGAGGCGTGTTTTCTTTTATGAGTTGAGCTTGTTGGGGAGGGGAGGGGAGGCGTCTGGGCCAGCAGCCGCTTTTCTTGCACGCTGCTGAGAGCCGAGGCGAAGAGGGAGGGGGGAATGGGGAGGGGGAGGAGGGAGGGAGAAATGGGGAGGGGAGGCGTCTGGGCCAGCAGCCGCTTTTCTTCCTCCTCCTGGAGGATCGGGCGCCGCTGAGAGCCGAGGTGAGGAGGGAAGGGGGAATGGGGAGGGGGGAATGGGGAGGGGAGGGGAGGCGTCTGGGCCAGCAGCCGCTTTTCTTCCGCCTCCTGGAGGATCGGGCGCCGGGCGCTGCTGAGAGCCGAGGCAAGGAGGGAGGGGGGAATGGGGAGGGGAGGGGAGGGGAGGGGAGTGCAGAAGGAGAAATCCTGTTGCCCCAAGCCGGGGGTGTTTGCAGGCACTGATGGAAGGTCCTGCCAGCCTCCTGCCTTGTCTCTGCTCTCAACAAAGCCGTGCTACAGCTGGTGAGCGCTGGCTTTGCTCCATGTTCTGTGCGAGGTTTCTGCCACCCGCCCCCTCCTCCTGCCCCCTCCGAGACAGAAGGCTCCTCCGAAACCCCGCCCGCGAGCGATCGAGGCCCAGCAGCCCTCCCCCCCTTTCGCTAGGCGCCCCTCTCACCCGGGCTCGGAAAGGGAGGGGAGGAGTGGGTCAACATGAGGAATGAATTGGTGCTCATTGAGACATAGAGCGAAGGCAAAGACAGCTCGGGTTCCCTTCTTTGCTGCTCCCTTCCTTCCTTCTCCAGCTCGTCGCACCCTCCTGTTTTTTTTTTTTTAAGCCCAGCTCACAAGGAGCCCGCCAGCAGCGGTGGTTGGTGGGACCGGCGTGGCCGCGTTGCCACCGCCGCCACCCGGTGAACCAAGCCCACACAATAGAAGGGGAGAGAAAAGGCCGAGGGAAGGTTTCGCCTTTTAAAAAGCAACAAGCGTGCGTCCCCTGCCCCGGCCAACGAAGGCGGCTTCTCCTCCCTCAGAGGACCCTCGCTCCCCGGGCTCACCCGCCTCTCTCTCTCTCTCTCAAACACACACACACACACACACACACACACACACACACACACACACACA
>JAHTLZ010000023.1:979188-1008896 GCA_023846285.1 Phrynocephalus versicolor | reverse complement strand
TTCTTCTTCTTCTTCTTCTTCTTCTTCTTCTTCTTCTTCTTCTTCTTCTTCTTCTTCTTCTTCTTCTTCTTCTTCATGATGTGCTGTCAAATTAATTCTGAATTATGCTGACCTTAAAGGCTGAAATCCTGCTCCATAGCTTTGTATGCTCTATGGAAATGTCATAATCAACTGTTGCACATTGTCATTGATTAAAGGCTTCCTTTGGAAATTTTGCATTCTTTTACACAATGCAAGGAAGTCACATGTATCTTTTAATCAGTGAAGGAGAACTATAATAAGAAGCTGGTTGCTGCTAATACGGACATCATCCCTCTTGTGTGCACTGAGCTATTCGAGTGTAGCCCTTAATCATCCTTGCTTATTTTTAGCACTTTAAGTGGCTATTTTATGACTATTCATTACAATGTTAAATGCATTTTTAAATAATGGAAACATATTTACTAGAGAAGGGGCTGAATTGAAAAATGAATCATGTTTTCTGATGAATTTGACCAATTTGCCAAAAAAAATAATTTTTATTTGTCATAAATTGAGCCCCCCAACAAATATAAATTGATTATGTTTAGCTATTTTGATTCCTTAATTCATCAGGCTATAAAGTCCCTCCAAGGCACCTAGACATACCGAGTTTAGAGGGAAGCATCCACTGAGTCTCCTCTACAAACCCTATGAGTTTGGTGAAGTTTGGGTTTCCCCACCGCATTTTCTAAAGGGCGGTTTCCTAGGGGGCCCACTTTGTGGGTGTAGAACTCAGAGGTCTGAAACCCAGTCTTCTTCACCAAACCTAGTGGGAGTTTGGTGTCTCTTGGTGCATTAGGGACACTTTCCTGCCCCCCCTCTTTGGGTACATAGCTTGGACTTCTGAACCTCAATCTTAACCAAACTATCAGGGCTTGTAGAGGAGAGGCAGAGGAAGCATCCCTGAAAATTCAGAGCCCCTCTAGATGCTTTTAATAGTATTTTAAAGGGGGACAAATCAATTTGTGAATTCATCGATTCATCATTGCAAGTTTATTGATTCACTGATTCATCAATATGTCAGTCATGAATCATGATGAAACACCATTTTAAAAATTCATCCCCATCTCTAATCTTTACCCAACCCACTAAAAAAGCAAGAAAACAAACAACTACAAACAGATTTTTGAAAAATTAACCAGAACTCTCCGGTTATGTTCAGTTTTTCAGTATTTCCCATATTTAATCAAACAATGATATGGATATATATAAAACTATCTTCCAGGACTGCTATTTTGTAATGCTAATCTGTCTGTTGTAAATGTGTCTCTAATTGTTTATTCATCTTTTCAGTTTGCAGAGTCATTTAACTTTAATCCACACAAATGGCTCTTAGTGAACTTTGACTGTTCTGCTATGTGGTAAGTGGAGAAACTGCCAGTTTTGCCACTGTGCAGTATCTTGTTATAAATTATATAGGTGCTGATTACATGTTATGCTCCACCATATTACCAAGGTTTTAGCTTCCCAGAAACACCTTTGAGATTTGTAACAGGAAGAAAGGAACTATTATGCCTACATAACTCACATAAATATAGATATTTCCATTTGTAACTGTACAAATTAATTGAACAAATTTCATTTTGTACATTGTATTAATCTACTATTCAGTTTGACTGAAGCATTGAGTGAAGCTTCTCCCTCCAGTATTTCAAGTGAATGTGGCATGTTACTTGATCACAGATGCAATGGGGTTTTCCATACCATCGCACAGCCTTGAAACCAGCTCCCGAGAGCTTCCCAGATAGTTTTGAGGACCTATGTCAAGGGTCCTCAATGTTTTCAAACAGCAGGCCGGTCCACCATGCCCCAGACACTGCTGGGGGCCGGACCACAGTCCCCCCCCAAAAAAAGGCTGACATGGAAAAAAGGGGGGAGGGAGGGGCAAGGGGGCGGAGCCCCCATGTTTGGCCCATGATCATTTTGTCTCCAGAGCCCCAGCAATGCCCCAGGTCACCACCCTGAGGCGCCACTGCTGGAATCCCTCTGCTGCGCCTATTCCTCCTCCTCCTCCTCCTCCTCCTACAGTGGCAGTGGCTGGAGCAGCTCTCCTTCCTTCCTTCCTTCCTTCATTGCGTTGGGAAGGAGGTGGCAGCCCAGGCAAACTCAGGCCCTTCATCACCTTCTGGGCAGCCACACAGGATGAGGAGCAGCAGCCGCAGCAAAGCTGGTGCCACTGCGCGCAGATCCAGCTGTGTGCCCTGGCCATCACGTCCTCACTGTGCCCTGGAGGGAAAGCTGTCTCCTCTCTTAGCCTGGCCAGGCCCGGCTCGACTTGGTGCACTGCAAGTGAGGTAGGGAGTGAACAAGGGAGCAAGGGCTGGGAAGGAGGCAGGGGAGGCAGGAAGGCATGCCCAAAGCCACCTGCAGCCCATTCACTGGCCAAGTTCAGCAAGGCTGCAATGCTCTCTTGGCTCGCCAGCCCGCCCATCACCAACCGGGGACAAATGCAGCCCCGCCAGCCTCCCAGGAACCAGGTCCAGACCACCGTTGGCCTTCCCTTCCCTTCTCTTCTTTCTCCACCACCTCCTCCTCGCTGGTCTTTAACCCAGTGATGGTGGTGCCCCACAGAGCAAGGCAGCAGCTCATAGGGGGCTGGGTGGGCAGGAAGTAGCTCCGTTCCCCCCTCGGTTGCCTGCCGTCCATCCCTCTAGCAGTCCACTGCCATGGCTGCTCTGGCTCGGAAGGCTGGCTGGCGTTGCCTCCACCTGCCCCCATCATTCCTCACAACTACAATAACACAGGCGGCAGCCATAGAAGGAAGGCAGGTGGGCAGGGTGGAGGAGGAGCAGGGCTGGGGCCTAGGGACCATGGAGAGAGTGGGAGACCTTGCCGCAGCCCTCCCGTATTAAATTGCCCCACTCAGCTGCACCCGGCGCCCCAACCATCTGGGCAGTCATTGGGGGGAGTGGGGTACCTTGCCGTAGCCCTCCCACTTTGAATGCCCAACTAGCTAGCATGCTGATCATCTGGGCGGTAGCTGGGAGGGGGGGGAAGCGACATAGCCCACTGCTTTGAACTGTCTCAGCAATAGAAGCAGCTGCAGAGGTTGGCTTGCTCACAAAGCAGGGGGTAGATGGGGGGTTGCAATTGGTCCCAGGGGCTGGATTCAGGACCTTGGGGGGCGCATCTGGCCCCGGGGCCTTAGGTTGAGGACCCCTGACCTATGTGGTGGAAGAGCTGAGCAACAAGGCAGACATTAGTCCTTGGGCTCCAGTGCCAAAATAATAGCTGTTTGTGTAACCACCCCTTTTGATATAGCTGAAATTTAAGGCAACGTGCTAGCTGGTCATTTGTCTCCAATCTCTCCCCAGGGTGAAGAAAAGATCTGATTTAATATCTGCATTTAAAATAGATCCTGTTTACCTGAAGCATGACCACCAGGAATCTGGTAATGTGCCTTTTAACTAATCTGTTCTTAGATTGAAAACAGTTATTGTTTGTCGGTGTTTCTTTCAATTTATGCCTCTCCCTTCACAAATGCTGGTATTAGGAGCCCCCTGACCCTGTGAAGTTCAAAATCCTTGCATAACTTTTATGCCTCCAATACATAACTGAAGCCTCTATGTAATGGGGAAAACAGAGGCATCATCTCCCCCTAACCCTCCATGGAGCAGCACACCACTATGACTTCCCCTGACTCAAGGGCATATCTAGGGGGTGCATTTGCCCTGGGGCACAGCTATCTGGGGGCACCTGGAGGGGGGCAGGAGGAGGAGGAAGCTGTGCCCCCCCCCCCCAACTTTCCCTCTCCCCCCCCCCCCGGAAGGCTTGGCGACGAGAACCCCCTTTGCTGCCTTCGCTGCCACACGCCAGGTGAGTGGAGAGGCAGGCAGGCAGGCAGGCATGTGGGGAGCACAGTGGCTGCAGCACTCTTCTCCTCTTCCTCGCCTTGCTTCAGGCCACCGCAGGAGAGGTGTAACGCATGTGCACATGGAAGTGCTTGCACACACAAACACACACAAAAGCCTGCCTGCCCGTCTGCCCCCTGCCCGCGCACGCCCACGCAGGATTGGGCCCCCATTGCTGGGTGGGTGCGATGCAGGGGAGGCGGCAGGAGGGATACAAAAATGAACATTGTCCCCACCCAGGTGCCCCAAAACCTTGCTACGCCTCTGCCTTACCTCTTGGCCTGCCTAGCAGCCTCCCTGATTGCTATGTGGAGTTGCTGTGCCAGGAGAGGGCTTTCACTATCACTGCCAGCCACAGGGGCCTTGGCAAGTCCCAAGGTACGTCTTTCTCAGACCACTTCCTGGAGACAAATAAAGCACAGTGTTTGTTCATTTATTTATTAAGTTAAAGGTATATGTAACCAAAACCATACTGCTTTGACCCATGCAATTCATTGGAGAAGATGTAAAATATTTATAGCATTTCAAAATGGTGAGTTCCACTAACTATATTCTGTTCTTAAAATAAGTGTAAGCAAAGTAAATAAATACAAGATTTCATAGGGGCAGAAAAGCATCTGATTTTAGAAATGTCTGAAGAAATCAACACAAGGGAAATTGTGCTGTTAGTGTTACCATTCTGTATCATCTCACTAAGGGCCATTGTAACCACTGTAGTCACTCACAGAAAGACAGGAAAAAGATCAATCTTATTCATATATAAGTCATGGCTCATAACCAGAATGCTGCTGGTACATAGAAATAATCTTGGTGGAACACAGAATTTTCATAACAGTTATTGAGAATTAATTCATTTTCCCTTCGTTGGCCTCCTGGTGCAGTGGTTAAATGCCTGTCCTGCAGCTAAAACTGTGCTCACGACCTGGGGTTCAATTCCAGGTAACAGGCTCATGGTTGACTCAGTCTTCCATCCTTCCGATGTCTGTAAAATTAATACCCAGCTTGTTGGGGAGGGGGCAATGTGTAGCCTGCATAATTAAATTTGTAAATCACTCAGAGAGTACTTGAAGTGCTATGGGGCTTTATATAAACAGAACACTTTAGTGCCTATGTCCTCCTGCTATCTCCTACTTGCCACAGATATTTTACTAGTCAAATGTTGTCCTACCTGCAATAGTTTTGGAAGGGTACTCTTTCTCTTAACCCCATTTTCCAGGTCCAGAAATTTATTTGTAAATGGCAATTATATTACCAGAATGCCTGGAAATATACAAATGCCCTTCTGAGAAAAAGAAGGTGTTTTAATTATAGTAGGTCTCTTTCCATATATACAAAAGACTCTTGTCTAATCATCACAATAATTGCCCCACTGGTCCCTGTTGCTGTTTTAGGAAGGAATAGGAGCCTGGAATTGGCCTTTCTGATATCCCAAGCAGATGGTGAAAAATTGTGGCGCAGGGCATGGCCTACACGGTATTGTTAGTATTGTTTTAGAAGAATTAAAATATTTAGCATTGCAGAAGGGAGAGTTCCCTCCTCCCATTCATGGACACCTAAAGTAACAAATGACACAGCATAAGGTCCACTTGCTGGATAAAGAAGAATCACCAGAGAAGCAGTAAAGGCCAGCAACATCCCCGACACTGTCCATGCTGATTCTTTTCTTTTCTCTGAATGCAACCAACTTTCCTTCAGGAAAGATTTCCATGCACTTCACTAATTTCTGCACAGAGCTAGCAGTAAGGATTGTAAAATATTTCTGGAATCATGCAGGCTCACTGCCTGGGGCTGAAGACATCTGAGCATCAGTCAGATAAGATTAGCTATTGTGAAGGTTGCAGAGTTTTTGCAAAGGATCTCATGGAGTAACTTGCTTTCAGTGCCTACCATAGAAGAAGGCATTCAAACTTCAAACTTTTCTGTTTCAACACCAGCCAGCTTAGGAGTCTTGTGCGCAGCATCCCAGAATATCTGGTGCTCTGCTACCTGGTGGAGCTTCCTAATATTCAATTATTTTAAAAATCTTCAGTTTAGGAAAGTGGGATATTGTGCTTCTGTATCTATGATTCAAAATGCCAAGAAATGGCTCATTCTTGCTGCACAATATTGTGCCCCTGTTGCTAGTACAAAAAGGATACCAACATTATTTAGCAGCCTGAATGTCCATGAAGTCAAGATAGTCTACACAATAACCTCTTGTGCTCACTATAACTCACAAAGAGGCATGAAATAGGGGGAAACCTTAGAAGCTATTCTTTGAAAACATAGATGATCAAGTGCCAGGATGAATCCTCTGCTTTTTTGGGGGGGGGGGGCTAATTGACGGGGGCTTATGCATCCAGCTGATCAGTCAGTGTCATACTGTCATGAGTTAACTGGCCCTTAAATTGATTGGAGATGTGTGTAGAGAAATGTGGCTTTCACTTCACACTTCTAATGTTGAATTTTGCAGATTTAGAGAATGGGGGTCTTTTTGCTTTCTTTTCATTTGAAACAGAAAACTTCTTTTTTGCTGAAGCAAGGTACTAGCTGAACTTCATCTTTGCTGCTGCTTTCATTTTTGAATCTTTATGCTGCTAATTTGTCGAACACAAGGTGAGGATTTATAAATTCTCCTACTAAAGAGGAGGCTGAGATAATAACTGATGATATTTATATCATCTTGATGTAAAGCAGCAAGTAACCAGATACAAGAAAGTGGATGTGGGTGGGTGTTTAACCTGATTTAATATACATTATTCAATCCAAAAGACATAGCCAATTAGATCCTTAATTTGAACTACTTCACTTCCCTCCCAAAGGTTGAAGTAAATTCCTATAAACATGATTTTGCAAAGAAAGACCCGCATTGAATACTACTGAGAATGATTTAAAATAATGTTTTGTAACAAGTCCCTATACCTTGTCTTTAGCCTTCTCTCATATTCCTGATGTGTTGTGATCTACCCTTAGCATAAAAGAACATCAGCCCTGGAGAAACTGATCTGAAAATTCTTTCCCAATGCAGATGACTGGGAGTGCTGTGCACTGGACTGTATGAGGCAGAAGCACTCCGAATTCTTGTAAAAGCCCTTGTAAAGTCCAATAGCTTCCAGGTTGCACTGACATGTACTTGAGTGCACAGTTATAATCACATTTTGATTACTTTGTAGCTTCAAGCAATACGTAGATACTACAGAACGTGTTGATAAACAGCCCTGATAATTTATTTATGTTTAGTTGAGAAGGGTCTAATGGATGGAAAAACGAGTCAGCTTCTGGAATTTTCTCCTGCTTACTATTGTTTTGTGAATGCTGGTAAACACAGGGGGTATCCTGTGGACCATCTTAACATCTGAAGTGGTTGACATCGAGGTGAGCCTTATGGATACCAAAAGCCATCAGAATGGCAGAAAAGTGGAGCTCAGTCAAGTCAAGTATAAACTCTTACTAGAGCAAAAATAAGTAACCTGGGGCAATTGTACAGTAACAATATGGGGGAACTATGACAGGATATGTGCACCAAAGGGCCGCTAATATCAAGTAACATCAACCTCAGCTATTTAGAGTCCTGATTCTGTATGGGGGGGGGGATTTTAAGAGAGTATTGAATCATAGAAAAACTGAGTTGGAAGAGGCCTATAAGGTCATTGAGTCGAACCCCCTGCTCAATCTTTGAGTCACCCTTATCTCTTTGCTGGGAAAGGAAAGGAAAAAGGAAAGGAAACGAAACACTATACTTTTGTTTCATGTCCATCGCAACAGAATCTCAGAACTCTACACATTGAGATTGGGCTATTTTAGCCTCTGTTCAGACATCAACCCTGCAATGAATCAACCTCAGCCATTCTATGCAAAATATTGGCTGTAATTCCATGGACCGAGGAACTGAAAGAAAAGGGAGTCCTAGATGGATGAGAACTCCTTAAAAGTGAGATATTAAAGGCACAATCTAAAATGGTTCCAACAAGAAGAAAAAATGGGATATGTCTAAGGAAAACACAATGGTGGGCCAAATAACTTTCAAGTCAGCTAAATATAAAAAAAAATGTACAGGAAATTGAAAAATTGAGAATGCACCAAAGATGAATATAAGCAAAAGCCAGTATATAGAGGGGGATGGTAAGAAAAGCTAAAGCACAAAATAGACTTAGACTTGCAAGATAGATTAAATATAGTAAAAAGAGTTTCTTTAGTTATGTCTGGAGCAAAAGGAAACATAAGAACATAAGAAGAGCCATGCTGGATCAAGCCAATGGCCCATTTACTCCAGCTTCCTGTATCTCACAGTGGCCCCACCAGATGCATCTGGGAGCATACAAAACTAGATATCTGTCTCCTGATACCACTCCCCTGCATCTGGCCCTTGAAGTACCCCAGTTTTAAGCCTGGAGATTACACATCTCCATCATGGATTGTAACCTGTGATGGACTTTTCCTCCAGGAATCTGTCTAATCCCCTTTAGAAGGCATCCAGGCCAGATGCCATCACCACGTCCTGTGGCAGGGAGTTCCACATAATAACAATGCACTGGGTGAAAAAAAATTTATAAGGAAATGATAGGGTCTCTTTGTGGTGATGATAACCAGTTACTAACAGGAGACAGGGAAAAGGTAGAACTACTCAACACCTTCTTTGCCTCAGTTTTCTCCACCAAGGAAAAAAGAGTTCATTTGGGTCAAAAGCAAATGAGGTAGGGTGGAAGTTGCAGCATAGTATAGGTAGGAAGGTAGTACAGGAATACCTGAAAACCCTAAATGAATTTAAGTCTCTGGGGCCAGATAAATTGTACCCAATGATATTAAAAGAACTGGCAGAAGTAACTTCAGAACCATTGGCAATAATCTTTGAGAATTCCTGGAGAACACAGGAAGTCCCCATAGATTGAAGGAGGGCGAATTTTGTCCCCATCTGCAAAAAAGGGAAAAAAAGAGGACCCAAAAAATTACCACCCAGTAAGCTTGACATCTCTTCCTGTAAAGATTCTGGAACAGATTATTAAGCAGAGAGTCTGTAATTATTTAACAAGCAATGCTGTCATTACAAGAGGTCAACATGGATTTATCAAAAACCAGTCATGCCAGACTGATTTGATCATTTTCTTTGTTAGAGTTACAGGCCTGGTGGATGAGGGGAAAGCTGTGGATGTTGTTTATCTTGATTTCAGTAAGGCCTTCGATAAGGTTCCCCATGACATACTTGCAAAGAAGTTAGTTGAATGTGAAATAGAAAATGCTGCTGTTAGGTGGATTGGTAATTTCCTCAGCATGGAGAGAGATGAGCAGTAGGGTGCCCCAGGGTTGTGTTCTTGGTCCGGTGCTATTCAACATCTTTATTAATGACTTGGATGACGTTATAGATACCAAATTGGGAAGGTTTCTTCCTTTGTGTCCTGGCCTTCCTTCCACTTCCTATATATGTCTTCTTTTGTTTTTATTTTCAGTTTCCCTCTGAACTTTTCGTGAAGCCACATTGGTCTTTTTTGCTGACTTCCAATTAGAGATGGGCACAAAATAAAAAATGACACACTGTTTTGTCATTTTGTTATGTAACAAATCACTTCATTATGAAACAAAACGGTAGAACTCATTTCATGATGAATTGAAATGAACTGACATTTTTGGTTCTAGAAATGAAACAGTTCATCCTAGAGGCACCAAATTTAGTGGGTAGCTTCCCTGGACTCTTCCTTGTAAGCCCTCCAAATTTGGAGAGGTTTGGAGTTCCATGGAAAAAGAGGAAGAGGGAAAATGTGGCATTTTTAAACTCAGGCCTCTCAGTGCTGTGGAATGCGAAGGAGGGGGGGAATGAGGTGAGTGCTGATAGGTCTTGTTTGGAAAGGTTGTTAATCATAGAATCATAGAATCATAGAATCATAGAATTATAGAGTTGGAAGAGACCTCATGGGCCATCGAGTCCAACCCCCTGCCAAGCAGGAACCCCTTCACAATATTTCCGACAGATGGCCATCCAGCCTCTGCTTAAATACCGTCAAAGAAGGAGACTCTACCACCCTCCGTGGCAGCATATTCCACTGCCGAACAGCTCTAACTGTCATGAAGTTCTTCCGAATGTTCAAATGGAATCTCTTTTCCTGTAGTTTGAAACCATTGCCCCGAGTCCTAGTCTCTGAAGCCATGGAGAACAAACCTGTTCTCTCTTCAATATGACATCCTTTCAGATACTTAAACATAGCTATCATATCCCCTCTCAGTCTTCTTTTTGATACGCTAAACATTCCCAGTTCCCTAAGCCGTTCTTCATAAGACATCTCTTCCAGGCCTTCAACCATCCTAGTCGCCCTCCTCTGCACCCACTCGAGGTTGTCAACATCCTTTTTAAACTGAGGCGCACAGAACTGGACACAGTACTCCAGGTGGGGTCTGACCAGAGCAGAATAGAGTGGCACTATCACCTCCCTTGATCTAGACACTATGGTTCTGTTGATGCAACCAACAGGTACTATTCTCTAGCCAAGTGTTCCCCATCTTAGAGAATAGTACCTGTGAAAGGGATTTGGGGGTCTTGGTGGACCACAAATTGAACATGAGCCAGCAGTGTGATGCGGCGGCCAAGAAAGCCAATGCGATTCTTGGTTGCATCAACAGAACTATAGTGTCTAGATCAAGGGAGGTGATAGTGCCACTCTATTCTGCTCTGGTCAGACCCCACCTGGAGTACTGTGTCCAGTTCTGTGCGCCTCAGTTTAAAAAGGATGTTGACAACCTCGAGCGGGTGCAGAGGAGGGCGACTAGGATGGTTGAAGGCCTGGAAGCAATAAAAATCCCAGTTTCACTCTCTGAAAGAGCAAGAGAAAATTTATAGCCCTGAGCTTGTGCTTCCGTCCTTTAAGGAGAGGCAAGTGAAAATAGAACAGAAAAGAATCATTTCAGTACTCACCTCAACTCCATTCCTTCATATTTGACAGCACAGAGAGGCTTGAGTTTAAAAATGCCACATTTTTCCTCTTCCTCTTTTTCCATGGGGTCCCACTTTAGAGTTTAATAACTCTGCCCTTTGAACCCCAAACCTCTCCAAATTTTTAGGGCTTATAGGGAAAAGCCCAAGAAAGCTATCCACCAAATTTGGTTCCTCTAGGACCCAGAGGAGCCATTTTATAGCATATTGAATCATTTCATTTTGTTTTATTTCATTCCAAAATTCTTTTTAAAAATTGTTAATAAGGAAAGGAAAGGAAAGGAAAGGAAAGGAAAGGAAAGGAAAGGAAAGGAAAGGAAAGCAAAAAGGAAAGGAAACGAAACACTATATTTTTGTTTCATGTCCATCGCAACAGAATCTCAGAACTCTACACATTGAGATTGGGCTATTTTAGCCTCTGTTCAGACATCAACCCTGCAATGAATCAACCTCAGCCATTCTATGCAAGAGCCTGGAGACTATTAAAGCTCTGTGAGTCCATAAATTTGTCAATTTGACTCCCCAGCCTTTCTGTTTGCTGCAAGCTTAGCAGACTTATCAAAAATATTACCAAGGCACCTTGTAAATAATTAAAAGCATTTTTGAAGTTATTGGTTGCACAAATTATCTATAAAACAACAAAGATGATTTCTACACCAACTTTAATGAGGCCATGAGGCAAAAGCCCCCCTCTCTAATTCCCTGAACTACATTTTGTCTTGTCTTCATGCGCCTCAAAGAATCCTCTCCGTCTCTCTCAAAGCACAATTCAGACTGTCCGTTAGCATGGGAAACATCAGTCACATGGTATTCATAGACCTATCAGATTCTTCTTGGTTCTTCACTGAACCCTGTTTACATCTCCAGAAAGCTCATGTTTATAAAGACACTGAGATAAGGATCAGCAACAAAACTAATTTGCCCATTAATATTGAATGTTTACATTTGGCCTAACAAACAGATTTACTGTATATACTCAAATATAAGCCTAGTTTTTCAGCCCTGCTTTTGGGCTGAAAAAAAGGGGTCCTCGGCTTATATTCAAGTCAGTACTTTTAGCCACTGAGGCAAGTTTGGGTCGGTGGCTAAAAGTCATTTTAAACATTGTGTGCCACTTCTCCTGACCCCCCATGTTTAAAATGACTTTTAGCCACCAACTCAAGCACTTGCCTCGGTGGCTAAAAGTAATTTTAAACATCACACACACACACACACACCTCACAAAGTAGGAGTTGCCAGGCCCTGCTGCATTTCTCATCCTAGGCTTATACTTGAATCAATAAATTTTCCCAGTTTTTTGGGTTTAAATTAGGGGCCCCGACTTATACTCGGGTCGACTTATACTCGAGTATATACGGTAACTACTTTTAAAATCCGCTACTCTCATCTCTACTTCCAACCTTTTATTCTTGTTGGAACTGTTTGTAGAAGTGTCCTCTGAAGTTGTCCCTATTTGCGAGCAGAACTGGACACAGTGCTCAATGTGCTGAAAAGAGAAGGATGAGCACCTCTTCAGATTTGGAAATACTTCTGCTAATGCAGCCTAATATAGCATTTGCCCCTTTTTTGGGCCATATCACACTGCTGGCTCGTATTCAGCTTATGATCTAAAATATTTCCATTATATGCACTTATTTCTGTGTATATTTCACACAAAAATATAAACAATTATAAAATGGTTTTTGAAAAAAAATACTTCTCCAACCCAAAGACAAGTCCAGTATTGGGAAGGAGAAGAACAGAGGTGGGCACCAATTTATTCATGCTGCTTATGTGCCATAGGTGCCATATGTCCCTTCCCCCACCCACACAAACCAGCTTTTTGTCATGTGCCACTGGGGTCCTCCTTCTCTGGAAGTGCTCCACTCTGGCTAGGAGTATGGGCTGCCCTTCCCAGCCTCCTCCAGCAGTCAACCACTCAGTGAAGGAGGCAGGACTGGGATTTTCCCTATGTCATTGCTGAGTGGTCAGCTGGTGGAGGAGGAAAAAGAGGGGCAGCTACCTGGACTGGAGCACCTCCAGTGGAGGAGATCCCAGTAATACTCAATGAAAGGTGAGTGTGCCAGCAAACCAGGGGTGGGTGGGTGATGTGCAGCACCTATTGTATGAAGCAGCATGAATTAGTTCATGCCAATCTATAGAGAAGAATCAGGTTGATGTGAGATGGAGCATAATAATATAGTATGCTCCATCTCACATCGTTAATGTAATAACAATATAGCCAAAGCCCTGTTGCTTCACTGCTCTACTGAGAGTAAAAGGGATGAATAGAAGCAAATTCACCCTGCTAATGAACAAGTCTCTGCTTGGATTTTTCCATGCATTCCATTCCAGTGAATGCCTAAGTGGCCAAAAATCCAAGAAGAGATTAATGAAATGCTACTGAGAACCTGCTTTGTGTTATGACATTTGCCTTCCACAAGTATAACAACACACATATTGGCCATCATAATTTTTTAAAAATCTTGTTATTTGATCCCCTTTACCAAACACTCTAATGGATCTCTAATACCTCATGATCTGAAGTATGTTTTTAGATATTGTTTTTATCCAATAGGAACTGCCTATCTTTTAAAACCTTTAAAAAGTGAGCTGTTTATGAAAGTGAAACAAATCTGAGGAAAACATTTTGCAAAGAGAGGGAAGAGGATTTGTAAATGGGAGCAGGATTTGGCATGCAGTATATGCTCTAATGTTTGGCAGAATGTCTGTCTCTGTGGAGCTAAATAAAATTAATTGGAAGTTCATTTCTAACCTCCTGATTTCTTGTTAATCTAACAGAGAGGCAGGCAACTAACAGAGACTGCCATGATGGTTTTTTTAAATCCCTACTTTGCACTGAGACTGCAAGCCCAGCACTGCGACCAATCTATTAAAATTTGATGATAAGGGGAAAAGACTGATTTTTATATTTTTAAAAAATTTCTTTGATTGAGGAGAATTGGCAAAAAAAAGGTGTAGATAATTTTTTAAGTTAGTGTGTATAAGGAAAATAAAATATGGAGAGATTTAGCCCAGTCTCACCAGCCTTACCTGGACATACACAGTTTTGCCCTTTCTATAGTACAAAGTCATCATTCTATATCTTTAGAAGAAAAAAGTGAAGTTTACTTGCAATTTTCAGTTTGCAGTTACAATCAGGAAAAAGAGTTAAAATGTGTTGTTGTTGTTGTTGTTGTTGTTGTTTGCATAGTAAAGGATTCCATGCTTTCCTCTTGAAGTATGACCAGGGAAGAAAGCAGCAAAGCACAAAGGATTATGATCAAACAACAAGAAGGGGCTGTCCCAAGGTCAAGGCAGGAAAACCGGAGCAGTTAAAGCTAGGCTAAGCTAAGCAAAACTAGCAGAACCAATAGTTTGAGTTCCATTCCACTGAAACCTGATGGTTAGGAGATGAAAGATTGCTGTTTTCACAACTATTGCTTTGAAACAATATGAGAACTGCATGATTTGCCTGAGAGGCACTTGCTGCCTGGAAGTGTCTGGGAAATAAATAAGGCTTTTCACCATCAAACATAACCTTTTAAAACATGAAATTGGATTTTTTTGTTTGTGCTTGTGCACCATGTTTAGGCAGAATACTGGCTGTTACAAATACAGGAGGTAGAAGTGGCTGTGAGCCCCTGCAAACTGCAGGCCGTACATTGCCTGACTTTCATCTGACATGGGCTGCTACCGCACTTCAAACAGCAACCGCTTTTTGTTTTGAACTGCCTTCTGCCCTCCCCTGGTTACGTGGTCACTGAAGTGATTCAGCATTCTGCACTTGGCATTTTCTCATGAACCAGTTTCCCCATCCGCGCTTTGCTAAACCGCTTTTTGTTCTGATTTAATCCGTCACTTTCCCATCATCTGCTTCTATTTCAGAAGGTTTTTTTAGGGTAACATCATGCCATTGTTCTTCCATTCTAAGTAATGTAGCTAATTTTCCGCTTTTCAGACGGCAGGATAAGGCATACAGAGGGGGAAACCCGGGGAAAATGGTGCATGGTGTCCGCAGTTTCAGCCAAATCGCTTCAAAAAGCGGTCTAGAAATTGGTTTAAAAAACCACCACCCCTGGTGGGCGTTGCCAGAAAAACCGATACAGTGACCGAAAAGGGGCATGGCCAAGGGGGTTGGAAATGCAGTAGGTGATTTTTAAGGCAATTTGACTTTAAGCAAAAGGTGATTCAAAACTTGAGTGTGGTAGGGCTCATCGATAAACGTTTTGGAGAAGGGTTAGTTTGTGCAAGAACTGCAGGCAAAGATCAAAGAAACAAAACAAAACAAAAGACAATAGACATGTGGCACCTTAAAAACTTTCATATTTTAATGTAATGTTTTGTGGACATGTTCACGTCTTTGGACATATAGCAGCAGAATGAGGTGTACGATATAATATGTAGTGTGTCAGGGAACCAGGATCCGAAGACCGTCTAGTTCACAGAAAGCAAAGATATTGCAGAGCTGCTCCCTTAGATGCCACCACCTTATTAGCCTCCCAGGTGCATGGAATCAGAGCTTCTGCTTCTCCTCCCACAAACCAATATTCTGGTCTTAAGGCACGGGTTCAACTGATGAAAACACTTTGGTAAAATAAAATGAGCTTTATTATAAAATATAAAAACAGATAAATATAAGCATATAGAAAATAATATTCAATTTGGTAGCATATTCCATGCAAGCCACTCCATAAAACAAGAAATCTAGCTAGCTAACTCTGCTAAACTGGACTACAGAATCCATGTTGGCTACAAACTAAAAAGTATCTAAAAGCAATGCCAAGTGGGAAAAGCTCTTTCTAGCTCCAAACACCCCTCTCTCACAAAAACAATATCTTTTTATTTCAAAAGCATTCTCCTCCCTTCTTCCCGATGCTTCCAAACATTCTATCCAATAAGTGTCCAAAGATCTGAATATTAAATTACATCTCTGTGCTCTCATCCCTTCCTTTAATTCACGCGGGGATGATTCCTTCTTTCTACAACATCCTGCTATGTTTTGTCTTCCATCTGACTTTCTCTTTGCTGATAAGCTGACACCTGCAAAAAAAGCTGCACAACAACATGCTGCAAATCCACTAGCTACAAATCAATGACCTTTATCACATGGCCGCAGAAAACCACTCCTTATTTCATTAAAAGGTGCCTCTAAAAATTATGTTCCCATGACAAGGCGCCTTTTCAAAAAAGCAACTTGACCATGTCCCCTAAAGCGCAGCACAAGCTAAGTTTCCTGGTACTACCTCTAGGGGTGGTTATTTTTTGAATTGCTGCCTCAAACGTAGGTGGGGACCTGAAAAGCCGGTTTTTATCAAAGTAATCCCCTATTTTCAGCGGTGGTGTGTGTGTGTGTATTCATTTCAAAACATTTCACCATGTATCCATCACTTCTGCATTCCAGAAATGCCCCAAATACATTGTTCTCAACTAATTTCAGTTATTGGCATTTGTAGCAGGCTTTCACCAGGAGGTGTCAGCAGAGAGCATGGTTTGAGCCTAGATCATGTTAAAAAGTATCTTACGCCCATGGGGACAGATCTCTTAGATCTCTTAAATGTCTCTGCAGCCCCAGACATGGGAACTACTGAGGCATTCTTTGCACCACATGATCGCGGGAGGGGAAACTGTGGCTTTTTATAAATATTGGCTCAAATGGGAGGTGAGATAGCACCCTATGAGAAACTACTAGATAACCCATTTGATATACCTAATTATCTGACGCAGTGGAATATACATTTTATACCAAATATTCATTGGCTGTTGTATATAGGTACATTTGCATGCAAGCTCTGTTGTAAAAATTGCTAAAGAGGTTGAAAAGAGACACCAGATGTGGGTGATTTGAGGGGGCGATCTGGCTGTGATATCTGTCACCCCATGGATTGCTAGAGTTGATTTGGATGATCTGGCTGGCCCCCCTCACTCACCTTCACTCAGATCTCACCCCACAATGTAGTAGTTTGTCCCCTCTGCCAAATTCATTTTGCTTCATTCTCTTCTAGTAACTATCTCTCACTCTGTTGTGCTTAAAATCTTTGATATAAGCCATTGGGAGGTTGTACTGCTGTTTTCAAAATAAAGTCATTCTTAATAGACCATAACAGACAGATTTAGATCACAAGTAAATACGTGTAACTACATTTGCTTATCCATGTTCCTTCTTTGCGTCCTCTTATGCCTCTCTCTCCCTCTCTCTCTCTCTCTCTCTCTCTCTCTCTCTCATATTTTTAAATTTAAATTACAAATTCCTTGGGCAGTGCTTCTGTATTTTAGTACACATAGTGCCTTTTGCTCAGATATTCTTCTACATATACAAACAGAACAAGATGGATGAATCAATAATTTGATTCATTATAAATAACCTTTTTAATATCCAGTGGTTTTCTGACCTTATAAAGTCATTCATGGTGTTGCAACAAATCCTGTGCTTCCATTAAGGAAAACAATGAACCTAGGCTCTTCAATGGTAATTATCTTTGCCCTGAAAAAATATGTACTATAGTTTAAAAGGGGAGATATAATCATTGGCAGGAACCCAATAGCAGGTCCTGAATAATTTAGAAGCCATCATTGGTGATGTTTGCACTTGGAAACTATCCCTCTTTGTAGATTATAAATGAAAATGGGTGAATGTTTAAATCAGTCTGAGGTAGTATTTAGTTTCATAATTGTCTAGCAATTAACTGTGCTCAAGGAAAATAAAAATCTATACTTTGTCTGGTGTTATAATTTTGTGTCAATTTGTATGTTCACATCACAGATTGTATTTGGCTTTGTGGAAGTGTTAGAAGTATGTTGCTTTTTAAGGATTCTAAATACCACATATACACTCTTAATTAAGTTCATGCAGTCTACAGAGATGTAAGACTAAGGCTTGTAATCATGGTGACAAGGATTAATAGCTGATTGCATTATATTGTGCAGCTTGCTTCCAAGAGGTTACTAGTGTATCATTAGATACACTGCTGTGGTGGCAACATGAAATTAGTTACCCATCAGCAGTTGCCTTAATTTCTTGGTCTAGTCCTGCAACCAGTAAATCAACATTGCCAGCAAAATAGAGAAGTATGCTTTTCAGCTACTCATTTGGGTTTCTGGTTCACTTCCAAATGACTGAACTCTGCTTGTTTTATTGAGGTATTATTCATTACCGTTCTCCTAACCCCTTGAGGGATTTTTAGGAAATGGATAAATGGGAGTCATATCTATGCAGTGATGCACTGATGTCAGACGATGTATTGTTTTTACAAATGTGCAGTCCAAATCCCACATTTGGCAAGATAATGGAAATAAAATGGCAGGCATTTGCAGGATCATTCCTGGGATGGCAGGGTGCTTAACTCTCCTAGGCTGCCATATTTTCCCGAGCAAATAGTCCTTGAAGGCTGACTTAAGAGGAAAACCAGTAAAATTGCCAAAACGTGAAACAGAGGTATAAGACTTGGATTATGGAGCAGCACCAGAGTGGTTTACAGTATCCTCTATTGATGCATACCACAGAGTTTCAGAAGAAGATCAGTCTTTGCATTATAGACTACAGTAAGACTTTGACTTTATAGATTATGAGAAGCCATGGGTTGTTCCTAAAGAAATGGATGTGTCTCAGTAACCCGTATTGTGGACAAGAAACTGTCATTAAGGCATGAGACAAAGGTGCTTTTTATTCCCATACCTGTTCAATCTGTACATAGAACATAACATACAGAAAGCCAGATGCGTGTCAAATAAAGGAAGAATGAAAAATAATCAAAGATATAAAAATAACACAATCTTACTAGCAAAAAGCATAAATGACTTTCAAATGACTTTTAGTAAAAGTGAAAGAACACACTTCCAACACAGGGGAGACCATAGGGACAATGTCCCAAGGCACCACATTTTTTGGGGTGCTCTTCGTTTTCTGCCTCTTCTTCCCTATCCTTGATAGACAAGCTCTTCCCTTGCAGCTTGTCTTGTGCTCTAGGCATCCATCTGGACACAGAGACACCGGTGTTGTTGCACAATACCCCCCCCCAAAAGCAGCTTGTGGGCTTCTTAGCGGATTTTTACCTCCTGGAGGGGTGGAAGTAAGATCAAGACTTCATGGCTTGGGCACTTTGAGGTGGGTGGATGAGAGGCAGAGTTGAACAGCCTGCCTCTATACCATTAATGGGGATTGCTGGTCAAATGTATGCATGTGGGGGGAGAGGTTTCCATTGATGAGGATGACCCAGGGTGTGACCTTAAGCACACACACACACAGAGGCACATAGTTCTGAGCAGTGCTTGAATAATTTTACCCATAAGGAAATATTTGCAATAGGGATTGAATTAAAGGTGTTTGAATTGGCTAGGAGGGTGGGATGGGAGCTTCCACATCCATTCAGATTGCATGCCCTCTCCTCTTAGGCTGGCCTGCTACCCATTCACCCCACGCCATCCCCACTGAGTGGTTGTAGACACACAGTCTCCTTTTCCTGGTACATCCTGCCACGTCTAGCCCACTCGCGTTACTTAGGGTCTTCACACCCTGCAGGCTTCACCCTACCTCCCATCACCCCTGCTTCAGTGATGGAGGCTGCTCTGGCCACTCTTCCCCCCCCCAAAAAAAAGGGGGGAGGGAGCAGCCCAAACGCCACTGTCACTGCAGTTGCAAGTGAGACAGGAGGGGGCTTTCTGTGTGCCCACCCCATCTCCAACATTCTCCTCTCATCCCCAACAGGCTTGGAACCAAGCATTTCTCATGACTAGAGCTCAGCTTCCATTGGCAATAATCTCTCTCTCTCTTTTTTTTTTATAAATTTTTATTGGGTTATTAAGGGAGGAACAAAAGGAAGGAGTATGGGGAAGAGGAAAAAAAGGGGGGATACAGTTTTTAAAATTTACATTGAGTATATCAAGCAAAATAGAAATAGTAATTTAACATATTAATAGAATTGCCAGATGTTATCACAATACTAGTAAATTTGTAACTTCTTGCCATTTTTCCCGAAAAATCTCATCATAGTCTCCCTTTAGATAGCTGGAGAGTTTATCAATTTCGATACATTCTCTTATCTTTCCGTGAAGATCCTTCTCTGTTGGCGTGTTTGCTTGTTTCCAAAATTTCGCATACAGTATCCTTGCAGCAACAATTACATGATGGAGTACATATCTCTGATCATAGGAAATATTTATATCTACTATATTTAATAAGAATAGTTCTGGTCTAAACTCTATCTTAATTTTCAGAGATCTTTCTAAAAAAAGTTTTACCATATTCCAATACGCCTTTGCTTCTTTACAAGTCCACCACATATGGTAAAAGGTTCCACAGTCATAATTACATTTCCAACATTTAGGTGAACAATTATACATCTTGGATAAGCGATGCGGTGCAAAATGCCATCTATAAAACATCTTATAACAATTTTCCTTAAATGAAATAGATTTAAAGATTTTAACTGTATTCCACAGAGAGTCCCATTTATTTAAATGAATAGTATAGCCTAAGTTTTCAGCCCATCTTATCATAGTGTCTTTAACCAGTGTATCAATCATTTTTTCATTTAACAGTATACTATAGAATTTGCTAAGAAGCTTGGAGTCACCAGAAGAAAGTATTTTATCAAATGGGGTATCAGTAGTCATAAAACCACCCTCTTTGGAAAGCTCTTTGAAGTGTGAATGTATTTGTTGATACTTCCACCAATCCAGATTATAACCTTCTGATACTAATTTCCCTAATGGTTTCAATGAGAGGTCAGCATTCAGAAGGTGTCTATAAGTTATAACATTTGAGATTTCACTTGCCTGGGAGCTATAAATTGCTCCCAGTGGGGATAACCACATAGGTGCTTTGAGATAAAATTGTTTTTTGATCAATAACCATATTTTAACTAAGGCATTCCTTATCCAGTGCTTTTTAAAGAGGGTAGGTAAATTTCCCTTGTACCACATATAGTGATGCCAGCCCTTATCAAGGCCGTAACTCTCAAGCTGCAATATTCTTTTATTTGTCATCGAGATCCAGTCTTTAATCCAAGTCATGGCGGCAGCTTTGTAGTATAGTACTAAATTAGGAAGGGCAAAGCCACCAAATTTGGTTCTATCCTGCAAATAGACATTTTTAATCCTTGCTTTTTTCTTTTGCCATATAAATATACGTATACTTTTTTCCAGATCTGAAATGATCTTAAAGTTTGGTAATATAGGCAGAGATTGAAATAAGAAAAGCAGTTTAGGTAAGACATTCATTTTGACTGCAGCAATTCTACCCATTAGGGATAGCTGAAGTCTGGACCAAGTTTTGAGGTCAGTTTTGATTGTTTTTATAACATTAACATAATTATCTTTGAATAAAGAGTTACATCGGTTAGATACAGTAATACCCAAGTATTTTACCCTATTAGAATGTTGAAAACCAGATTGATTTACCAGTTTTTCAATCATGGATGGAGTCATATTTTTAGTTAGAAACAATGTTTTTTCTCTATTTACCTTTAATCCGGAGATTTTAGAGTATGCCTCCAAGATCTTTAGAAGTTCTATGGAGGAAGTCTGAGGGTTCTCCATGATAACTATCAGGTCATCTGCAAAGGCTTGTACCTTATAAACTTCTCCCTTGTTTTGTAGGCCTTGAATGTCAGAGTTTTCCCTTATAACATGAAGAAGAACTTCCAGGGTAATTATAAACAAAAGAGGGGAAAGAGGACATCCTTGCCTAGTACCTTTGTGTATATTGACTTTGTCTGTAAGGTGACCATTAACTACAATCCTGGTATTTTGGGTAGAGTAGATTTGTTCAATAGCTCGCAGCATTCTATGGCCACACTGAAGATAATCTAGTTGAGTTTTGAGTAAAGACCAGGATACATTATCAAAGGCTTTCTCAGCATCAATGAATGCAAAAGCTACTTGCTTCTCGGGGTGGGATTCATAGTATTCCAACACATTGAGAAAAGTTCTGATATTGGATTGGAGGTGCCTTTTCGGAAGGAAGCCAGTCTGGTCGTGTGATATCAGAGAAGGTAAAATCATCCGCCATCTATTAGCCAGGATGGTTGCAAAAATTTTGTAATCCACGTTTAGGAGGGCAATTGGCCTGTAATTCTGTATCAAGTCTTTGGATTTCCCTTCCTTGGGAATCAATGTCGTATGTGATGATTTCCAGGAATCTGGTATATCTTCGCCTTCAAAAATAGATGTAAAGAGATTTTTCATATTTCCAGAAATTGTCTCTGAAAGTTTTTTGTAAAATATAGCCGGTATTTGGTCAGGTCCAGGAGCTTTATTCAATTTTTGATGGTTAATAGCCTCTGTTATTTCCATCATTGTGATAGGAGCATTCGTCTGGGCTCTCTGTTCTTCAGTAAGTTTTGAGAAGTTGGCTTGTTCAAGGTATTGGAAGATGGCATCTTTGACAATCATCTCCGGCTTGAATAATCTTTGGTAGTATTCCTCTATGATTTTTTGGATTTGTAATTGCTCTGTCTGATTTTCCCCAGTTTTGTCTTTGAGTGAGAGTATGAGTTTTTGTGATTGTACCTTTTTTAACCTATACGCTAACCATCTACCTGGTTTGTTTGCATTTTCCACAAAGTTCAGTTTGGCCAACTTAATTTTGTGAGCTATATCTGCAGATCAGGTCGTTACGAGGGTCGTATGTTAAGTCCGTTTCAAGCTTTTTCATCATATTAAGAATTGATTCATATTTCTTTTTCATCTCTTTATTCCGTCTTGCCATATATTGGATAACAAATCCTCTGAAGTATGGCTTAAAAGCATCCCACACCATTTTGAGTGGTGTACCCTTATTCAGGTTAGTTTCGAAATACAAATTCAGATCTCTAGCAGCCTCTGAAATGAACTCTTTATCAGTCCAGAGAATTGAGTTAATTTTCCAGTGCCTGGGCATACCCGAAGATTTCAGTGTCCATAAAATGGCATTGTGATCGGATAATATTCGAGGTAAGGTTTCTATATCCCTTGTATTTAGTAGAAGATCGGATGTGGCCCAGCACATATCTATATGGGAGAAGGAAGCGTATTGTCTTGAGTAAAAGGTGTAACCATCTTTTAGTGGATTTTTCCTTCTCCAGATATCATGAAGTTCTAAAATATTGGACATGTCCAGGAACGATTTGGGCAGTGTGGAAGATGAAGTCTTGGATTTTTTCCCTTTTGGTGTTTTCCTGTCTACTGAAGGAATATGTACAGCATTGAAATCTCCCAATATTATAAGCTGATGATTCCCATATTGCAGCAGTTTCTGGGCCAGTTGTTCAAAGAAGGTTTGTCTTCCATGATTATCATTGGGGGCGTATATACCAGCAATAATTGTTTCTTTAGATTGGATTTTTGCTTGGACAAGAATCCATCTGCCTGATTCATCTTTTTCCAGAAGGGTTGGGGAGAACTCTGGTTTAATATATAGTGCCACCCCATTTTGCTTCTTTTCTTTGTTTGATGTGGAGAATAGATTTCCCAGTTTATTTTGTATTAAATATTGTTCATGTTTTCTCAATATGTGGGTTTCCTGTAAGCAGATGATTGAACATTGTTGTTTTTGGAGGAAATTAAACGTCTTCCGACGTTTCTGCGGGGTGTTCAGATCATTAATATTCCATGTTAGAATTTTTTGAGCCATCTTACTACTTCCAAAGATATTTCTTCTTCCCTGATTTTGGCCTGAGATAGTGTTTTGGCCTGGCACCTCCCACTGCGCCACAAGAATCTTGGTCATGCTTTAAAGTCTCTTGTTTCGAAGTCTGATTATCACGGCTATCATCTTTGGTAGTGGTTTGAGTTCCGGTCGTGTCCTCACCTTCAGAGGAGGATGGTGAAGAAGAAGAGGGGGAGTAGCCCAACTTCCTTGCATTTTTTTCGGCGAAGGCTCTAGCTTTCTGATGGGATTCAATTTTCTGTAGTTTTCCTTCCCATTGGAAGGACAGACCTTGGGGGTAAAGCCACTTATATATTATGTCATGCTTGAGCAGGAGTTTGGTAAGAAATGTATATTCTTTTCGCAGTTGGCGGACTTCCCAAGGGACATCTTTCAGTATTGTCACTTTGGATTTATTGATTTCCACCTCCTTGTCTTGAATAGCCTTGAGGATGCAATCTCGGGTGTATCTTCTGACCAATTTGACTATTACCTCAGGAGGGAGTTTGTTTCTTCTGGTGTAAGCCGTTGGTTGACGGTAGATCACGTCTACCTCGCGGAGAAAATCTTCAACGGGTACCTCAAGTAGGGTGGCCAGGCTGTCTCCAACTGTGGTGTAGAGGTTTTCATCTTTGTCAACAGTAAGATTTTGAATTCTTAGAATTTTGGAGGAGGCTTCAATTTCCTGTGTAAGAACCAGTCTACTTGTTGATTCCATTGTGGCTTCAATTTCTCCAAGGCGAAAGTCAGTGACATTCATGTTTTCTTCCAACGCTTGTAAACGACCACCAAAAGTTTCTAGTTTCGCGTCCACATTCGAAAAACCCTCTTTCATTTCTGCTCTTAAGTTGGAAAACCCAGTGCTTTGGTCTGAAATCATTTTTGCCTGAGTAAGATTCAACTGGTTGAGTGCATCTAGGATTTGGCTAGATTGGCTTGATTGACTTGATTGCTGGGTCATGGTTGCTGGATGAGCCAAAGAAATAAAGGCAGATTTCTTTTGTATAGTTGGGGTTTTGCTCATGCTGAAGGTTTATTTATACAGGAGTTTTGCCTAATCGAAATAATCCAGGTTGTTGAGTGGTATTTTTACTAAATTGTGGTGGTAAAAAGATCAATTGCCTCTTCTCAGAAGTATTACAGAGTCTCTAAGGGGTTAATCTTATTCTAATGGTTTTGCTGCTTTCAAGAAATGTATGTAGAGTCGCAAACATGGAAAAGTCCAGTAGATGGCGTGCTGTACCCACTTTAGCCAACAGAGTCCGAAGAATATAACAAAGGGTGGAGTGGGAACTTTAGGGTTAAATCTGCCGTAAGATGAATATGAAACTGAAAGCAAAAGTGCAGTCCTCCGAGAGGCAGATAGTAACGGATAAAACAGGAAAGATGATTGGGGAGAGGCAGATTCTTTTCGGTAAGTTGCTTGATTTATATTTTGAAGGGGCTTTCAGGTGGAAAAAAGCCACTCACGTTTCTGGAGGAATAGAGGCAGCTCAAGTTCCATCAGGATCTCCCAAGGTCTCAGCCGCACGGGAATACCCCAGGGGTTTCAAACCCCTCCCAAAGGAGAAGGAACCACGCCTGGGTGCCCCGGATCGGTTCTGGGATGGATTTCTGCTCCCAGCGGGTGGTCTTGAAGTGGAAACACCCTCTAGGGACCTGGGATACATTGACATTAGCCGGGACTGCTTTCAGCTAACGTCTCTGCTGATCGCGGCCATCTTGTCCCTCCTCCATTGGCAATAATCTCTGAGAAGTCCTGGAGAACCCATTGGCAATAATCTTTGAAAGTTACTTCATGTCCTTTCTCGTTCCATGTTGACATTTGTTCTGTGATGTCGCTTGCATTCACGTGGTCTTGTCCCAGTACTGTCCCTGTTCCCATGTACCCACGGCCATGATTGATGGTACTGTGATGACTGTTACTGCACGTCCTTGTTTCATGACAACATCTGAAATTCTCACCCTTCATTCTTGGTTTTTTCTTTGGTCCGACCTTCCATTTTTCGATCTTTCGAATCTCCTCAACTTTGCCTTCAATGCGTTATGGAGCGAAGTTCGAGGCATTTGTCTTTTAATCTCTCTGCACTGCGTTGCTGACTCCATAGGGAATGTACTGGTCAATAGCACTTTGCACTCCTGCCACTATTTATTTATTTATTTATTTTTTGCATTTATATCCCGCTTATCTTCAAACGAACTCTAAGCGGCTTACAAGGGCTATGTTAGCCATACAAGTACAAGGATTATTTATTTATTATTATTATTATTTATTATTTACACTTATATACCGCCCCATTCCCACAATGGGGACTCTGGGCGGTGCACAACATCTGAATAAAACAAATAAAAATCATTTCCGAACGACAATTAACAAACCAACACTGTCCAAGAGTAATAAGGCGGGACTAAAAAAAACAAAACAAAACAAAACAAAACAAAAAAAAACATTGGACTGGGTCCTTACACATCGCCGTAAGCTTCCTGGAAGAGCAAGGTCTTAAGACTCCTCTTAAAAGCTGCCAGCGATGGAGCCCGCCGCAGGTCACTGGGAAGTTTATTCCACATGAATGGAGCCACCACCGAGAAGGCCCGTCCACGAGTACCAGCCTTACGAGCCTCCCTCGGGGTGACCGTCCTCAGTGAAAAGGCCTCCGAAGCGCGGGTGGGTCGAGCCGAAGCTGATTGTCGGGGAAGACGTTCCTCCAAATAAGCCGGGGCCAAGCCATGGAGGGTTTTGTAAGCCAAAACCAACACCTTGAACCTTATTCGGGAGGCAACGGGTAACCAGTGCAAGCGAGCCAGGATGGGGGTGGCGCGGTCATAACGGCGCGCGCCAACCACCAGCCTGGCCGCCGCATTCTGGACCCGCTGCAATCACCGAACAAGGTTCAAGGGAAGCCCCATGTAGAGAGCGTTGCAATAATCCAGCCTCGACATGACCAGTGCCTGTACCACAGTCCTCAAGGAGCCCTCATCGAAGTACGGGCGAATCTGGGCGATAAGCCTAAGGTGGTAAAAGGCTGACCTGACCACGGCTGACACCTGAGGTTCCAGGGTCAGATCCGGGTCCAGGACAACGCCCAGATTCCTCACTCTTTGCGCCAGCTGGAGGGCGGACCCATCCAGACTGGGAAGAGGGCCACAGTACCCCTCCGACGAGCCCCCGAAGAACATAACCTCGGTCTTGCCTGGGTTGAGCCTGAGCCTGTGGGTCCTGGTCCAGTCCAGCACCGCAGCCAGACAACGATCAAGGGTCCTAACGGCCTCCACTGCACAGGTGGAAAAGGAGAGATAGAGCTGCGTGTCATCAGCGTACTGATGACAGCAGACTCCATAACTCCGGATGATCTCAGCCAGCGGCTTCATATAGATGTTAAAGAGCATTGGGGAGAGTGACGACCCCTGAGGCACCCCACAAGAGAGTGTCCAGGGAGCCGACAACTCACCCCCCAAGCTCACACGCTGGATGTGGCCCCCAAGGAAGGACCGGAGCCAGGCCAAGGCCTGACCACCGATCCCAACCTCCGAGAGCCGCTCCAGCAAGATACCGTGGTCGACGGTATCGAAGGCCGCTGACAGGTCGAGAAGGACCAGCAGGGTAGAGCAACCCCTGTCAGCCCTCCTCAACAGATCATCGTGCAGCGCGACCAGGGCCGTTTCGGTCCCATGACGCGGCCTGAACCCGGACTGGAAGGGATCCAGGACATGGTTCTCCTCCAGGAACGACTGGAGACGCAGGGCGGCGACTCGCTCAATCACCTTGCCCAAAAAGGGAACATTGGCTATGGGACGATAGTTGGACAAATCGTCCACAGCCAAGCCGGGTCTTTTAATAATGGGCTTCACCACCGTCTCCTTCAGAAGACTAGGAAAAATCCCGTCTCTGAAGGAGGCCGAAGCAATCAGTGAAGCCCATTTCGGCATGCTCCCCCCTGCGGTCTTAATCAGCCAGGAAGGGCAAGGGTCGAACGGAGAAGCCGCAGGCCTGCAATGTCCCAGCGCCCTGGAGGCATCCACCGGTGTAACAGGCCCAAACTCAACAAACCGAGGCGACCGAGGCGGCCCGACACTAGCCACGACAGGGGCCGGATCAGAGCAACCGGCGTCCAGCTCGGAACGGATGGCCTCTATCTTAGATTTAAAATGGGCTGCAAATGACTCACTAGTAAAATCACTAGGAGGAGGCCCCGGCGGAGCGGGATTGGTGAGGTCTCGGACCACACAGAATAATTCTGCTTGACGGTTCGAGGCCTCACCAATTCTCAGGGCGGCAAAAGATCTCCTAGCCGCCCTTATCGCGCGAGAATAGCGACCGTTCAACGCCTTAACTGCAGCCCAATTCTGAGCCGTCCGAGCGTTCCGCCATCTGCTCTCCAGCCGTCTCCGCTCCTGCTTCATCGCCCGTAACTCCTCGGTAAACCAAGGAGACGAACGGGCTCGGCATCGGATCAGGCGCTTGGGGGCGATCCGGTCAACAACCCCAGCCACCTCCTCAAACCACCGTTGGGCTAGGGAGTCGGCCGGATCATCATCCAAACCGTCTGGAACATCCCCGAGGGCCTCCGAGAACCGCACAGGGTCCAGGAGCCCCCGGGGACGGGCCCAGATGTACGGGCCCGGCTCCCCGCGGGGCGGGGTGGCTACCGCAAGAGAGAAGGTCAGTAGATAATGATCTGACCATGACATGGGCCGGGCCAACAATCTCCCGACCCCCAGATCAAAACCCCGCAAAGTGGAGGCAAAAACCAGGTCCAGGGTGTGTCCACCTATATGAGTGGGTCCGATGACTAATTGGGACAGGTTCATGGAGGCCATGGACTCCATGAATTCCAGAGCTGCCCCAGACAGCCCAGCCTCGGCGTGCACATTGAAATCCCCCACCACCAATAGGCGGGGGGACCTCAAAAGTGCCGCCGAGATGAACTCGGAGAGCTCCGGCAGGGAAAGTGCAGGGTCGCGGGGAGCACGGTACACAAGCACTACCCCAAACCTGTCCCTTTGACCCACCATAAGGTGGAGACATTCCAAACCCGGACGCACCAACGTCGCGGATCTACTGACATGAAATGAGTCCCTAAAGACCATAGCCCCCCCGCCCCCCCGCCCCTCCGACCTGCCCAGCTGCTGCAAACAGTAGCCCTGGGGGCAAAGGAGGGTGAGAGAGGCCCCACCCCCCTCGCCCACCCAGGTCTCTGTGATGAAAGCCAGGTCGGCACGCTCGTCCACAATCAAGTCGTGGACGAGAGGGATCTTATTGTGTACTGACCTGGCGTTAATAAGCAGGCAGGACAGATCGGGGGGACAGACGGTTTGGATCCCAGCCATTTGGCGGTGAGCCGACGGGTCAGAACGGGGGACAGGCAGCAATTGCCTGTCCCGAGTTCTCCTTATCCGATCGACCCGTCGGCCCACAGCGTACCTCCCACGGCCCGACACCACCCTAATGGGGCACCCGGTGGGCTCCATAAGATCTCAAGAAGCCAAGGGCCCAGACCAAACAAAACAGAATAGAGAAAAAAAAACAAACAGAAATACAGAAATAAAATACCAAAGATAACTACCAAAATACAATACTAAATAATAAACAACCAAGATACAATAAGTAAATAGCCTAAACAACCACGTAAAACAATACAATGGAAAAAGAAAAATAATAATAAAAAAAGAGATAATAATAAAAATAATACAAATAACAATAAGAAAATAATAAAAGGTCAAGGGCAACCCACAGGCAGATGGAATAAGTGGGGAGGAAGATGGGGGAAAAAGGAAGAGGGGCAGCAGTGTCACAGTGGGAGGGGATAAGAAGGGAAAGGAGCAGGATCACAAACAACCAATATAAGGCTTCCCCCACACAGCGGGTCCATTAAACGGCTCTGCAGCAAATGGTCCAAGATGTAAAAGCCAGGGGAGCAGCAAGAAGGCTCGGAGAGAGTCTACAGCTGGGGCCAACAGCCTCACGGCTCGATTGATCCCAGGGGAGGGCCGCTCCGGGCCAACCAGCACCCCTGGGATCATAGATGGTAACGCCAGGCCAGTCCAGATTAGATGGTCCACGTTCCCAGCGTCCAAAACCAGTCCAGAGGCCGGTGTGATGGTGCTAGCAGCAGGTCTACCGCCCATAGTTCGAGAACCAGGGGGACAACCAGCGCGGGTCCATTGGCCCAAAAACCCGGCCCGGCGGGGGGCCAGGATATGGCAAGGAGATGGAATATCCGTGCCTGGCCCCATCCCCCCGGCCGGAGGCGCCGACGGCCGATCTGCTGCCCGAGAGCCAAGGCCCCCCAGGGGCGAAGACGGCATGGTCCCCCTTAACACAACTATGGCGGCC